>CALNHX010000391.1:0-347973 GCA_940337035.1 Agriotes lineatus
GAGATGTCTCATACGTCTCAGATGTCCTAGATGTCCCATATGTGCCTAACGTCCAAGACGTCGCAGATGTCCCATACGTCCCGGACGTCCTAGATTTTCCTAACGTCTCAGACGTCCCATATGTCCCTAACGACCCAGATGTCCCATATGTCCCTAACGTCCCAGACGTCCAAGATGTCCCATATGTCCCTAACGTCGTAGACGTCGTAGATGTCCAATATGTCCCTAACGTCCCAGATGTCACTAACGTCCCAGACGTCCTAGATGTCCCATATGTTCCTAACGTACAAAACGTCACAGATGTCCCAGAATCCTCATACGTCTCTAACGTCCCAGACGTCCCAGATGTCCTGGATGTCCTATATGTCCCTAACACCCCAGACGTCCTAGATGTCCCATATGTCCTTAACATCCCAGACGTCCTAGATGTCCCATATGTCCCTAACGTCTCAGACGTCCTAGATGCCCATATGTCCCTAACGTCTCAGACGTCCTAGATGTCCCATATGTCCCTAACGTCCCAGACGTCCTAGATGTCCTATATGTCCTTAACATCCCAGACGTCCTAGATGTCCCATATGTCCCTAACGTCTCAGACGTCCTAGATGTCCCATATGTCCCTAGCGTCCCAGGCGTCCTAGATGTTCCTAACGTCTCAGACGTCCCATATGTCCCTAACGACCCAGACGTCCCATATGTCCCTACCGTCCCAGACGTCCTAGATGTCCCATATGTGCCTAACGTCCAAGACGTCGCAAATGTCCCATACGTCCCAGACGTCCTAGATGTTCCTAACGTCTCAGACGTCCCATATGTCCCTAACGACCCAGATGTCCCATATGTCCCTAGCGTCCCAGACGTCCAAGATGTCCCATATGTCCCTAACGTACCAGACGTCCTTCATGTACCATATGTCCCTAACCTCCCAGACGTCCTGGATGTCCCATATGTCCCAGATGTCCCATATGTCTCTAACGTCCTAGACGTCCCAGATGTCCCATATCTCTAATGTCCTAGACGTCCCAGATGTCCCATATGTTCCTAACGTCCCAGACGTCCTAGATGTCCCATATGTCCTTAACGTCCCAGACGTCCCATATGTCCCTAACGTCCCAGACGTCCTAGATGTCCCTAACGTCCCAGACGTCCTAGATGTCCCTAAAGTCTCAGACGTCCTAGATGTCCCAAATGTCCCTAACGTCCCAGACGTCCTAGATGACCCATATGTTCCTAACGTCCCAGACGTCCTAGATATTCCATATGTCCCTAACGTCCCAGGCGTCCTAAATGTCCCATATGTTCCTAACGTCCCAGACGTCCTACATGTCCCTAACGTCCCAGACGTACCATACGTCTTAGATGTCCCATATGTCCCTAACGTCCCAGACGTCCAAGATGTCCCTGATGTCCCTAACGTCCCAGGCGTGCTACATGTCCCATATGTCCATAACGTCCCAAAAGTCCTAGATGTCCCATATGTCCCTAATGTCCCAGACGTCCTAGATGTCCCGAACGTCCCAGACGACCTAGATGCCCCATATCTCTCTAACGTCCCAGACGTCCTAGATGTCCCCTATGTCCCTGACGTCCCAGACGTCCTAGATTTCCCAATTGTTTCCAACGTCGCAGACGTCCTAGATGTCCAATATGTCCCTAACGTCCCAGATGTCCCTAACGTCCCAGACGTACTAGACGTCCCTAACGTCCCAGACGTCTAAGATGTCCCATATGTCCCTAACGTCCCAGACGTCCTACATGTCCCATATGTCCCTAACGTCCCAAAAGTCCTAGATGTCCCATATGTCCCTAATGTCCCAGACGTCCTAGATGTCCCATATGTTCCTAACGTCCCGTACGTCCTAGATGTCCCTAACGTCCCAGACGTCCCATACGTCTTAGATGTCCCATATGTCCCTAATGTCCCAGACGTCCTAGATATCCCAAATGTCCCGGACGTCCCAGACGTCCTAGATGCCCCATATCTCCCTAACGTCCCAGACGTCCTAAATGTCCCATATGTCCCTGACGTCCCAGACGTCCTAGATTTCCCAATTGTTGCCTACGTCGCAGACGTTATAGATGTCCCATAAGTCCCTAACGTCGTAGACGTCGTAGATGTCCAATATGTCTCTAAGGTCCCAGATGCCACTAACGTCCCAGACGTCCTAGATGTCCCATATGTTCCTAACGTACAAAACGTCACAGATGTCCCAGAATCCTCATACGTCTCTAACGCCCAGACGTCCCAGATGTCCTGGATGTCCCATATGTCCCTAACGTCCCATACGTCCCAGATGTCCCATATGTCCCTAACGTCCCAGACATGTTAAATGTCCCATATGTCTCTAACGTCCCAGATGTCCCATACGTCAGAGATGTCTCATACGTCTCAGATGTCCTAGATGTCCCATATGTCCATAACGCCCCAGACGTCCTAGATGTCCCATATGTCCTTAACATCCCAGACGTCCTAGATGTCCCATATGTCCCTAACGTCTCAGACGTCCTAGATGCCCATATGTCCCTAACGTCTCAGACGTCCTAGATGTCCCATATGTCCCTAACGTCCCAGACGTCCTAGATGTCCCATATGTCCTTAACATCCCAGACGTCCTAGATGTCCCATATGTCCCTAACGTCTCAGACGTCCTAGATGTCCCATATGTCCCTAGCTTCCCAGGCGTCCTAGATGTTCCTAACGTCTCAGACGTCCCATATGTCCCTAACGACCCAGACGTCCCATATGTCCCTACCGTCCCAGACGTCCTAGATGTCCCATATGTGCCTAACGTCCAAGACGTCGCAGATGTCCCATACGTCCCGGACGTCCTAGATTTTCCTAACGTCTCAGACGTCCCATATGTCCCTAACGACCCAGATGTCCCATATGTCCCTAACGTCCCAGACGTCCAAGATGTCCCATATGTCCCTAACGTCGTAGACGTCGTAGATGTCCAATATGTCCCTAACGTCCCAGATGTCACTAACGTCCCAGACGTCCTAGATGTCCCCTATGTTCCTAACGTACAAAACGTCACAGATGTCCCAGAATCCTCATACGTCTCTAACGTCCCAGACGTCCCAGATGTCCTGGATGTCCCATATGTCCCTAACATCCCATACGTCCCAGATGTCCCATATGTCCCTAACGTCCCAGACATGTTAGATGTCCCATTTGTCTCTAACTTCCCAAATGTCCCATACGTCAGAGATGTCTCATACGTCTCAGATGTCCTAGATGTCCCATATGTCCCTAACACCCCAGACGTCCTAGATGTCCCATATGTCCTTAACATCCCAGACGTCCTAGATGTCCCATATGTCCCTAACGTCTCAGCCGTCCTAGATGCCCATATGTCCCTAACGTCTCAGACGTCCTAGATGTCCCATATGTCCCTAACGTCCCAGACGTCCTAGATGTCCCATATGTCCTTAACATCCCAGACGTCCTAGATGTCCCATATGTCCCTAACGTCTCAGACGTCCTAGATGTCCCATATGTCTCTAGCGTCTCAGGCGTCCTAGATGTTCCTAACGTCTCAGACGTCCCATATGTCCCTAACGACCCAGACGTCCCATATGTCCCTACCGTCCCAGACGTCCTAGATGTCCCTTATGTGCCTAACGTCCAAGACGTGGCAGATGTCCCATACGTCCCAGACGTCCTAGATGTTCCTAACGTCTCAGACGTCCCATATGTCCCTAACGACCCAGATGTCCCATATGTCCCTAGCGTCCCAGACGTCCAAGATGTCCCATATGTCCCTAACGTCCCAGACGTCCTTCATGTACCATATGTCCCTAACCTCCCAGACGTCCTGGATGTCCCATATGTCCCAGATGTCCCATATGTCTCTAACGTCCTAGACGTCCCAGATGTCCCATATCTCTAACGTCCTAGACGTCCCAGATGTCCCATATGTTCCTAACGTCCCAGACGTCCTAGATGTCCCATATGTCCTTAACGTCCCAGACGTCCCATATGTCCCTAACGTCCCAGACGTCCTAGATGTCCCTAACGTCCCAGACGTCCTAGATGTCCTTAAAGTCTCAGACGTCCTAGATGTCCCAAATGTCCCTAACGTCCCAGACGTCCTAGATGACCCATATGTTCCTAACGTCCCAGACGTCCTAGATATTCCATATGTCCCTAACGTCCCAGACGTCCTAAATGTCCCATATGTTCCTAACGTCCCAGACGTCCTACATGTCCCTAACGTCCCAGACGTACCATACGTCTTAGATGTCCCATATGTCCCTAACGTCCCAGACGTCCAAGATGTCCCTGATGTCCCTAACGTCCCAGGCGTGCTACATGTCCCATATGTCCATAACGTCCCAAAAGTCCTAGATGTCCCATATGTCCCTAATGTCCCAGACGTCCTAGATGTCCCGAACGTCCCAGACGACCTAGATGCCCCATATCTCTCTAACGTCCCAGACGTCCTAGATGTCCCCTATGTCCCTGACGTCCCAGACGTCCTAGATTTCCCAATTGTTTCCAACGTCGCAGACGTCCTAGATGTCCAATATGTCCCTAACGTCCCAGATGTCCCTAACGTCCCAGACGTACTAGATGTCCCTAACGTCCCAGACGTCTAAGATGTCCAATATGTCCCTAACGTCCCAGACGTCCTACATGTCCCATATGTCCCTAACGTCCCAAAAGTCCTAGATGTCCCATATGTCCCTAATGTCCCAGACGTCCTAGATGTCCCATATGTTCCTAACGTCCCGTACGTCCTAGATGTCCCTAACGTCCCAGACGTCCCATACGTCTTAGATGTCCCATATGTCCCTAATGTCCCAGACGTCCTAGATATCCCAAATGTCCCGGACGTCCCAGACGTCCTAGATGCCCCATATCTCCCTAACGTCCCAGACGTCCTAAATGTCCCATATGTCCCTGACGTCCCAGACGTCCTAGATTTCCCAATTGTTGTCTACGTCGCAGACGTTATAGATGTCCCATATGTCCCTAACGTCGTAGACGTCGTAGATGTCCAATATGTCTCTAAGGTCCCAGATGCCACTAACGTCCCAGACGTCCTAGATGTCCCATATGTTCCTAACGTACAAAACGTCACAGATGTCCCAGAATCCTCATACGTCTCTAACGCCCAGACGTCCCAGATGTCCTGGATGTCCCATATGTCCCTAACGTCCCATACGTCCCAGATGTCCCATATGTCCCTAACGTCCCAGACATGTTAAATGTCCCATATGTCTCTAACGTCCCAGATGTCCCATACGTCAGAGATGTCTCATACGTCTCAGATGTCCTAGATGTCCCATATGTCCATAACGCCCCAGACGTCCTAGATGTCCCATATGTCCTTAACATCCCAGACGTCCTAGATGTCCCATATGTCCCTAACGTCTCAGACGTCCTAGATGCCCATATGTCCCTAACGTCTCAGACGTCCTAGATGTCCCATATGTCCCTAACGTCCCAGACGTCCTAGATGTCCCATATGTCCTTAACATCCCAGACGTCCTAGATGTCCCATATGTCCCTAACGTCTCAGACGTCCTAGATGTCCCATATGTCCCTAGCTTCCCAGGCGTCCTAGATGTTCCTAACGTCTCAGACGTCCCATATGTCCCTAACGACCCAGACGTCCCATATGTCCCTACCGTCCCAGACGTCCTAGATGTCCCATATGTGCCTAACGTCCAAGACGTCGCAGATGTCCCATACGTCCCGGACGTCCTAGATTTTCCTAACGTCTCAGACGTCCCATATGTCCCTAACGACCCAGATGTCCCATATGTCCCTAACGTCCCAGACGTCCAAGATGTCCCATATGTCCCTAACGTCGTAGACGTCGTAGATGTCCAATATGTCCCTAACGTCCCAGATGTCACTAACGTCCCAGACGTCCTAGATGTCCCATATGTTCCTAACGTACAAAACGTCACAGATGTCCCAGAATCCTCATACGTCTCTAACGTCCCAGACGTCCCAGATGTCCTGGATGTCCCATATGTCCCTAACATCCCATACGTCCCAGATGTCCCATATGTCCCTAACGTCCCAGACATGTTAGATGTCCCATTTGTCTCTAACTTCCCAAATGTCCCATACGTCAGAGATGTCTCATACGTCTCAGATGTCCTAGATGTCCCATATGTGACTAACACCCCAGACGTCCTAGATGTCCCATATGTCCTTAACATCCCAGACGTCCTAGATGTCCCATATGTCCCTAACGTCTCAGCCGTCCTAGATGCCCATATGTCCCTAACGTCTCAGACGTCCTAGATGTCCCATATGTCCCTAACGTCCCAGACGTCCTAGATGTCCCATATGTCCTTAACATACCAGACGTCCTAGATGTCCCATATGTCCCTAACGTCTCAGACGTCCTAGATGTCCCATATGTCTCTAGCGTCTCAGGCGTCCTAGATGTTCCTAACGTCTCAGACGTCCCATATGTCCCTAACGACCCAGACGTCCCATATGTCCCTACCGTCCCAGACGTCCTAGATGTCCCATATGTGCCTAACGTCCAAGACGTGGCAGATGTCCCATACGTCCCAGACGTCCTAGATGTTCCTAACGTCTCAGACGTCCCATATGTCCCTAACGACCCAGATGTCCCATATGTCCCTAGCGTCCCAGACGTCCAAGATGTCCCATATGTCCCTAACGTCCTAGACGTCCTTCATGTACCATATGTCCCTAACCTCCCAGACGTCCTAGATGTCCCATATGTCCCAGATGTCCCATATGTCTCTAACGTCTTAGACGTCCCCGATGTCCCATATCTCTAACGTCCTAGACGTCCCAGATGTCCCATATGTTCCTAACGTTCCAGACATCCTAGATGTCCCATATGTCCCCAACGTCCCAGACGTCCCATATGTCCCTAACGTCCCAGACGTCCTAGATGTCCCTAAAGTCTCAGACGTCCTAGATGTCCCAAATGTCCCTAACGTCCCAGACGTTCTAGATGACCCATATGTTCCTAACGTCCCAGACGTCCTAGATATTCCATATGTCCCTAACGTCCCAGACGTCCTAAATGTCCCATATGTTCCTAACGTCCCAGACGTCCTACATGTCCCTAACGTCCCAGACGTACCATACGTCTTAGATGTCCCATATGTCCCTAACGTCCCAGACGTCCAAGATGTCCCATATGTCCCTAACGTCTTAGGCGTGCTACATGTCCCATATGTCCATAATGTCCCAAAAGTCCTAGATGTCCCATATGTCCCTAATGTCCCAGACGTCCTAGATGTCCCGAACGTCCCAGACGACCTAGATGCCCCATATCTCCCTAACGTCCCAGACGTCCTAGATGTCCCCTATGTCCCTGACGTCCCAGACGTCCTAGATTTCCCAATTGTTTCCAACGTCGCAGACGTCCTAGATGTCCCATATGTCCCTAACGTCGTAGACGTCCTAGATGTCCAATATGTCCCTAACGTCCCAGACGTACTAGATGTCCCTAACGTCCCAGACGTCTAAGATGTCCCCTATGTCCCTAACGTCCCAGACGTCCTACATGTCCCATATGTCCCTAACGTCCCAAAAGTCCTAGATGTCCCATATGTCCCTAATGTCCCAGACGTCCTAGATGTCCCATATGTTCCTAACGTCCCGGACGTCCTAGATGTCCCTAACGTCCCAGACGTCCCATACGTCTTAGATGTCCCATATGTCCCTAATGTCCCAGACGTCCTAGATATACCAAATGTCCCGGACGTCCCAGACGTCCTAGATGCCCCATATCTCCCTAACGACCCAGACGTCCTAAATGTCCCATATGTCCCTGACGTCCCAGACGTCCTAGATTTCCCAATTGTTGCCTACGTCGCAGACGTTATAGATGTCCCATATGTCCCTAACGTCGTAGACGTCGTAGATGTCCAATATGTCCCTAAGGACCCAGATGCCACTAACGTCCCAGACGTCCTAGATGTCCCATATGTTCCTAACGTACAAAACGTCACAGATGTCCCATATGTCCCTAACGTCCCAGACATGTTAAATGTCCCATATGTCTCTAACGTCCCAGATGTCCCATACGTCAGAGATGTCTCATACGTCTCAGATGTCCTAGATGTCCCATATGTCCATAACGCCCCAGACGTCCTAGATGTCCCATATGTCCCTAACGTCCCAGACGTCCTAGATGTCCCATATGTCCTTAACATTACAGACGTCCTAGATGTCCCATATGTCCCTAACGTCTCAGACGTCCTAGATGTCCCATATGTCCTTAACATTACAGACGTCCTAGATGTCCAATATGTCCCTAACGCCCCAGATGTCCCTAACGTCCCAGACGTCCTAGATGTCCCATATGTCCTTAACATTACAGACGTCCTAGATGTCCCATATGTCCCTAACGTCTCAGACGTCCTAGATGTCCCATATGTCCCTAGCGTCCCAGGCGTCCTAGATGTTCCTAACGTCTCAGACGTCCCATATGTCCCTAACGACCCAGACGTCCCATATGTCCCTACCGTCCCAGACGTCCTAGATGTCCCATATGTCCCTAACGACCCAGACGTCCCATATGTCCCTAACGACCCAGACGTCCCATATGTCCCTACCGTCCCAGACGTCCTAGATGTCCCATATGTGCCTAACGTCCAAGACGTCGCAGATGTCCCTAACGACCCAGATCTCCCATATGTCCCTAACGTCCCAGACGTCCAAGATGTCCCATATGTCCCTAACGTCGTAGACGTCGTAGATGTCCAATATGTCGCTAACGTCCCAGATGTCACTAACTTCCCAGATGTCCTAGATGTCCCATATGTTCCTAACGTACAAAACGTCACAGATGTTCCAGAATCCTCATACGTCTCTAACGTCCCAGACGTCCCAGATGTCCTGGATGTCCCATATGTCCCTAACATCCCATACGTCCCAGATGTCCCATATGTCCCTAACGTCCCAGACATGTTAGATGTCCCATTTAACTCTAACGTCCCAAATGTCCCATACGTCAGAGATGTCTCATACGTCTCAGATGTCCTAGATGTCCCATATGTCCCTAACACCCCAGACGTCCTAGATGTCCCATATGTCCTTAACATCCCAGACGTCCTAGATGTCCCATATGTCCCTAATGTCTCAGACGTCCTAGATGCCCATATGTCCCTAACGTCTCAGACGTCCTAGATGTCCCATATGTCCCTAACGTCCCAGACGTCCTAGATGTCCCATATGTCCTTAACATCCCAGACGTCCTAGATGTCCCATATGTCCCTTACGTCTCAGACGTCCTAGATGTCCAATATGTCTCTAGCGTCCCAGGCGTCCTAGATGTTCCTAACGTCTCAGACGTCCCATATGTCCCTAACGACCCAGACGTCCCATATGTCCCTACCGTCCCAGACTTCCTAGATGTCCCATATGTGCCTAACGTCCAAGACGTCGCAGATGTCCCATACGTCCCAGACGTCCTAGATGTTCCTAACGTCTCAGACGTCCCATATGTCAATAACGACCCAGATGTCCCATATGTCCCTAGCGTCCCAGACGTCCAAGATGTCCCATATGTCCCTAACGTCCCAGACGTCCTTCATGTACCATATGTCCCTAACCTCCCAGACGTCCTAGATGTCCCATATGTCCCAGATGTCCCATATGTCTCTAACGTCCTAGACGTCCCAGATGTCCCATATCTCTAACGTCCTAGACGTCCCAGATGTCCCATATGTTCCTAACGTCCCAGACGTCCTAGATGTCCCATATGTCCCCAACGTCCCAGACGTCCCATATGTCCCTAACGTCCCAGACGTCCTAGATGTCCCTAAAGTCTCAGACGTCCTAGATGTCCCAAATGGCCCTAACGTCCCAGACGTCCTAGATGACCCATATATCCATAACGTCCCAAAAGTCCTAGATGTCCCATATGTCCCTAATGTCCCAGACGTCCTAGATGTCCCGAACGTCCCAGACGACCTAGATGCCCCATATCTCCCTAACGTCCCAGACGTCCTAGATGTCCCCTATGTCCCTGACGTCCCAGACGTCCTAGATTTCCCAATTGTTTCCAACGTCGCAGACGTCCTAGATGTCCAATATGTCCCTAACGTCCCAGATGTCCCTAACGTCCCAGACGTACTAGATGTCCCTAACGTCCCAGACGTCTAAGATGTCCCATATGTCCCTAACGTCCCAGACGTCCTACATGTCCCATATGTCCCTAACGTCCCAAAAGTCCTAGATGTCCCATATGTCCCTAATGTCCCAGACGTCCTAGATGTCCCATATGTTCCTAACGTCCCGGACGTCCTAGATGTCCCTAACGTCCCAGACGTCCCATACGTCTTAGATGTCCCATATGTCCCTAATGTTCCAGACGTCCTAGATATCCCAAATGTCCCGGACGTCCCAGACGTCCTAGATGCCCCATATCTCCCTAACGTCCCAGACGTCCTAAATGTCCCATATGTCCCTGACGTCCCAGACGTCCTAGATTTCCCAATTGTTGCCTACGTCGCAGACGTTATAGATGTCCCATATGTCCCTAACGTCGTAGACGTCGTAGATGTCCAATATGTCCCTAAGGTCCCAGATGCCACTAACGTCCCAGACGTCCTAGATGTCCCATATGTTCCTAACGTACAAAACGTCACAGATGTCCCAGAATCCTCATACGTCTCTAACGTCCCAGACGTCCCAGATGTCCTGGATGTCCCATATGTCCCTAACGTCCCATACGTCCCAGATGTCCCATATGTCCCTAACGTCCCAGACATGTTAAATGTCCCATATGTCTCTAACGTCCCAGATGTCCCATACGTCAGAGATGTCTCATACGTCTCAGATGTCCTAGATGTCCCATATGTCCCTAACGACCCAGACGTCCCATATGTCCCTACCGTCCCAGACGTCCTAGATGTCCCATATGTGCCTAACGTCCAAGACGTCGCAGATGTCCCATACGTCCCAGACGTCCTAGATGTTCCTAACGTCTCAGACGTCCCATATGTCCCTAACGACCCAGATGTCCCATATGTCCCTAGCGTCCCAGACGTCCAAGATGTCCCATATGTCCCTAACGTCCCAGACGTCCTTCATGAACCATATGTCCCTAACCTCCCAGACGTCCTAGATGTCCCATATGTCCCAGATGTCCCATATGTCTCTAACGTCCTAGACGTCCCAGATGTCCCATATCTCTGACGTCCTAGACGTCCCAGATGTCCCATATGTTCCTAACGTCCCAGACGTCCTAGATGTCCCATATGTCCCCAACGTCCCAGACGTCCCATATGTCCCTAACGTCCCAGACGTCCTAGATGTCCCTAACGTCCCAGACGTCTAAGATGTCCCATATGTCCCTAACGTCCCAGACGTCCTACATGTCCCATATGTCCCTAACGTCCCAAAAGTCCTAGATGTCCCATATGTCCCTAATGTCCCAGACGTCCTAGATGTCCCATATGTTCCTAACGTCCCGGACGTCCTAGATGTCCCTAACGTCCCAGACGTCCCATACGTCTTAGATGTCCCATATGTCCCTAATGTCCCAGACGTCCTAGATATCCCAAATGTCCCGGACGTCCCAGACGTCCTAGATGCCCCATATCTCCCTAACGTCCCAGACGTCCTAAATGTCCCATATGTCCCTGACGTCCCAGACGTCCTAGATTTCCCAATTGTTGCCTACGTCGCAGACGTTATAGATGTCCCATATGTCCCTAACGTCGTAGACGTCGTAGATGTCCAATATGTCCCTAAGGTCCCAGATGCCACTAACGTCCCAGACGTCCTAGATGTCCCATATGTTCCTAACGTACAAAACGTCACAGATGTCCCAGAATCCTCATACGTCTCTAACGTCCCAGACGTCCCAGATGTCCTGGATGTCCCATATGTCCCTAACGTCCCATACGTCCCAGATGTCCCATATGTCCCTAACGTCCCAGACATGTTAAATGTCCCATATGTCTCTAACGTCCCAGATGTCCCATACGTCAGAGATGTCTCATACGTCTCAGATGTCCTAGATGTCCCATATGTCCCTAACGACCCAGACGTCCCATATGTCCCTACCGTCCCAGACGTCCTAGATGTCCCATATGTGCCTAACGTCCAAGACGTCGCAGATGTCCCATACGTCCCAGACGTCCTAGATGTTCCTAACGTCTCAGACGTCCCATATGTCCCTAACGACCCAGATGTCCCATATGTCCCTAGCGTCCCAGACGTCCAAGATGTCCCATATGTCCCTAACGTCCCAGACGTCCTTCATGTACCATATGTCCCTAACCTCCCAGACGTCCTAGATGTCCCATATGTCCCAGATGTCCCATATGTCTCTAACGTCCTAGACGTCCCAGATGTCCCATATCTCTAACGTCCTAGACGTCCCAGATGTCCCATATGTTCCTAACGTCCCAGACGTCCTAGATGTCCCATATGTCCCCAACGTCCCAGACGTCCCATACGTCCCTAACGTCCCAGACGTCCTAGATGTCCCTAAAGTCTCAGACGTCCTAGATGTCCCAAATGTCCCTAACGTCCCAGACGTCCTAGATGACCCATATGTCCATAACGTCCCAAAAGTCCTAGATGTCCCATATGTCCCTAATGTCCCAGACGTCCTAGATGTCCCGAACGTCCCAGACGACCTAGATGCCCCATATCTCCCTAACGTCCCAGACGTCCTAGATGTCCCCTATGTCCCTGACGTCCCAGACGTCCTAAATTTCCCAATTGTTTCCAACGTCGCAGACGTCCTAGATGTCCCATATGTCCCTAACGTCGTAGACGTCCTAGATGTCCAATATGTCCCTAACGTCCCAGATGTCCCTAACGTCCCAGACGTATTAGATGTCCCTAACGTCCCAGACGTCTAAGATGTTCCATATGTCCCTAACGTCCCAGACGTCCTACATGTCCCATATGTCCCTAACGTCCCAAAAGTCCTAGATGTCCCATATGTCCCTAATGTCCCAGACGTCCTAGATGTCCCATATGTTCCTAACGTCCCGGACGTCCTAGATGTCCCTAACGTCCCAGACGTCCCATACGTCTTAGATGTCCCATATGTCCCTAATGTCCCAGACGTCCTAGATATCCCAAATGTCCCGGACGTCCCAGGCGTCCTAGATGCCCCATATCTCCCTAACGTCCCAGACGTCCTAAATGTCCCATATGTCCCTGACGTCCCAGACATCCTAGATTTCCCAATTGTTGCCTACGTCGCAGACGTTATAGATGTCCCATATGTCCCTAACGTCGTAGACGTCGTAGATGTCCAATATGTCCCTAAGGTCCCAGATGCCACTAACGTCCCAGACGTCCTAGATGTCCCATATGTTCCTAACGTACAAAACGTCACAGATGTCCCAGAATCCTCATACGTCTCTAACGTCCCAGACGTCCCAGATGTCCTGGATGTCCCATATGTCCCTAACGTCCCATACGTCCCAGATGTCCCATATGTCCCTAACGTCCCAGACATGTTAAATGTCCCATATGTCTCTAACGTCCCAGATGTCCCATACGTCAGAGATGTCTCATACGTCTCAGATGTCCTAGATGTCCCATATGTCCATAACGCCCCAGACGTCCTAGATGTCCCATATGTCCTTAACTCCCAGACGTCCTAGATGTCCCATATGTCCGTAACTTCTCAGACGTCCTAGATGCCCATATGTCCCTAACGTCTCAGACGTCCTAGATGTCCCATATGTCCCTAACGGCCCAGACGTCCTAGATGTCCCATATGTCCTTAACATCCCAGACGTCCTAGATGTCCCATATGTCCCTAACGTCTCAGACGTCCTAGATGTCCCATATGTCCCTAGCGTCCTAGGCGTCCTAGATGTTCCTAACATCTCAGACGTCCCATATGTCCCTAACGACCCAGACGTCCCATATGTCCCTACCGTCCCAGACGTCCTAGATGTCCCATATGTGCCTAACGTCCAAGACGTCGCAGATGTCCCATACGTCCCGGACGTCCTAGATGTTCCTAACGTCTCAGACGTCCCATATGTCCCTAACGACCCAGATGTCCCATATGTCCCTAACGTCCCAGACGTCCAAGATGTCCCATACGTCCTTAACGTCGTAGACGTCGTAGATGTCCAATATGTCCCTAACGTCCCAGATGTCACTAACGTCCCAGACGTCCTAGATGTCCCATATGTTCCTAACGTACAAAACGTCACAGATGTCCCAGAATCCTCATACGTCTCTAACGTCCCAGACGTCCCAGATGTCCTGGATGTCCCATATGTCCCTAACATCCCATACGTCCCAGATGTCCCATATGTCCCTAACGTCCCAGACATGTTAGATGTCCCATTTGTCTCTAACGTCCCAAATGTCCCATACGTCAGAGATGTCTCATACGTCTCAGATGTACTAGATGTCCCATATGTCCCTAACACCCCAGACGTCCTAGATGTCCCATATGTCCTTAACATCCCAGACGTCCTAGATGTCCCATATGTCCCTAACGTATCAGACGTCCTAGATGCCCATATGTCCCTAACGTCTCAGACGTCCTAGATGTCCCATATGTCCCTAACGTCCCAGACGTCCTAGATGTCCCATATGTCCTTAACATCCCAGACGTCCTAAATGTCCCATATGTCCCTAACGTCTCAGACGTCCTAGATGTCCCATATGTCCCTAGCGTCCCAGGCGTCCTAGATGTTCCTAACGTCTCAGACGTCCCATATGTCCCTAACGACCCAGACGTCCCATATGTCCCTACCGTCCCAGACGTCCTAGATGTCCCATATGTGCCTAACGTCCAAGACGTCGCAGATGTCCCATACGTCCCTGACGTCCTAGATTATCCTAACGTCTCAGACGTCCCATATGTCCCTAACGACCCAGATGTCCCATATGTCACTAACGTCCCAGACGTCCTAGATATCCCATATGTCCCTAACGTCCCTAACGACCCAGATGTCCCATATGTCCCTAACGTCCCAGACGTCCTAGATATCCCATATGTCCCTAACGTCCCAGACGTCCTACATGTCCCATATGTTCCTAACGTCAAAGACGTCCTAGATGTCCCATATGTCTCTAACGTCCCAGATGTCCCATATGTCCGTTCCTAACGTCCCAGACGTCCTAGATCTAAAGTCTCGGGCGTCCTAGATGTCCCTAACGTCCCAGACGTTCCAGATGTCCCATACGTCCTAGATGTCCCGTATGTCCCTTACGTCCCAGACGTCCTAGATGTCCCATGTCTCTAACGTCCCAGACGTCCCAGATGTCCCATACGTCCTAGATGCCACATGCTCCTCACGTTTCAGACGTCCTAGATATCCCATATATCCCCAACGTTCCAGACGTCCTAGATGTCCCATATGTCCCAGACGTCCCATATGTCCCTAACGTCAAAGACGTCATAGATGTCGCATATAACCCTAAACTCTCAGACGTCTTACATGTCTCTAACGTACCAGACGTCCTATACGTCCCAGACGTCCAAGATGTCCCATATATCTCTAAAGTCCCAGACGTCCCATATGTCCCATACGCCCCAGACGTCCTATATGCCCTATATGTCCCTAACGTTTCAGACGTCCTAGATGTCCCATATGTTCCTAACGTCCCAGACGTCTTAGATATCCCATATGTCCCTAACGTCCCAGACGTCCTAGATGTCCCATATGTCTCTAACGTCCTAGACGTCCCAGATGTCCCATAAGTTCCTAACGTCCTAGACGTCCCAGATGTCCCATATGTCTCTAACGTCCTAGACGTCCCAAATGTCCCATAAGTTCCTAACGTCCTAGACGTCCCAGATGTCCCATATGTCTCTAACGTCCTAGACGTCCCAGATGTCCCATATGTCTCTAACGTCCTAGACGTCCCAGATGTCCCATATGTTCCTAACGTCCCAGACGTCCTAGATGTCCCATATGTCCTTAATGTCCCAGACGTCCCAGATGTCCCATATGTCTCTAACGTTTTAGACGCCCCAGATGTCTCTAACGTCCTAGACGTCCCAGATGTCCCATATGTTCCTAACGTCCTAGACGTACCAGATGTCCCATATGTTCCTAACGTCCCAGACGTCCTAGATGTCCCATATGTCTATAACGTCCCAGACGTCCTAGATGTCCCATATGTCCCTAACCTCCCAGACGTCCTAGATGTCCCATATGTCCCTAACGTCTCAGATGTCCCAGATGTCCCATATGTTCCTAACGTCCCAGACGTCCTAGATGTCCCATATGTCCTTAACGTCCCAGACGTCCTAGATGTCCAATACGTCCCTAACCTCCCAGACGTCCTAGATGTCCCATATGTCTCTAACGTCCTAGACGTCCCAGATGTCCCATATGTTCCTAACGTCCCAGACGTCCTAGATGTCCCATATGTCCTTAACGTCCCAGACGTCCTAGATGTCCCATATGTCCCTAACGTCCCAGACGTCCCATATGTCCCTAACGTCCCAGACGTCCTAGATGTCCCTAAAGTCTCAGACGTCCTAGATGTCCCAAATGTTCCTAACGTCCCAGACGTCCCAGATGTCCCATACGTCCTAGATGTCCCATATGTCCCTAACGTCCCAGACGTCCTAGATGTTCCATATGTCTCTAAAGTCAAAGACGTCCCAGACGCCCTAGATGCCCCATATGTCCCTAACGTTTCAGACGTCCTAGATGTCCCATATGTTCCTAACGTCCCAGACGTCCTAGATATTCCATATGTCCCTAAAGTCCCAGACGTCCTAGATGTCCCATATGTTCCTAACGTCCCAGACGTCCTACATGTCCCTAACGTCCCAGAAGTACCATACGTCTTAGATGTCCCATATGTCTCTAACTTCCCAGACGTCCTAGATGTCCCGTATGTCCCTAACGTCCCAGACGTCCAAGATGTCCCATATGTCCCTAACGTCCCAGGCGTCCTACATGTCTCATATGTCCATAACGTCCCAAAAGTCCTAGATGTCCCATATGTCCCTAATGTCCCAGACGTCCTAGATGTCCCATATGTCCCTAACGTCCCAAAAGTCCTAGATGTCCCATATGTCCCTAATGTCCCAGACGTCCTAGATGTCCCATATGTTCCTAACGTCCCAAAAGTCCTAGATGTCCCATATGTCCCTGACGTCCCAGACGTCCTAGATTTCCCAATTGTTTCCAACGTCGCAGACGTCCTAGATGTCCCATATGTCCCTAACGTCGTAGACGTCCTAGATGTCCAATATGTCCCTAACGTACCAGATGTCCCTAACGTCCCAGACGTCCTAGATGTCCCTAACGTCCCAGACGTCCTACATGTCCCATATGTCCCTAACGTCCCAAAAGTCCTAGATGTCCCATATGTCCCTAATGTCCCAGACGTTATAGATGTCCCATATGTTCCTAACGTCCCGGACGTCCTAGATGTCCCTAACGTCCCAGACGTCCCATACGTCCCAGATGTCCCATATGTCTCTAACGTACTAGACGTCCCAGATGTCCCATATGTCTCTAACGTCCTAGACGTCCCAGGTGTCCCATATGTTCCTAACGTCCCAGACGTCCTAGATGTCCCATATGTCCTTAACGTCCCAGACGTCCCAGATGTCCCATATGTCTCTAACGTTCTAGACGTCCCAGATGTCTCTAACGTCCTAGACGTCCCAGATGTCCCATATGTTCCTAACGTCCTAGACGTCCCAGATGTCCCATATGTTCCTAACGTCCCAGACGTCCTAGATGTCCCATATGTCCTTAACGTCCCAGACGTCCTAGATGTCCCATATGTCCCTAACCTCCTAGACGTCCTAGATGTCCCATATGTCCCTAACGTCCCAGATGTCCCAGATGTCCCATATGTCTCTAACGTCCTAGACGTACCAGATGTCCCATATGTCTCTAACGTCCTAGACGTCCCAGATGTCCCATATGTTCCTAACGTCCCAGACGTCCTAGATGTCCCATATGTCCTTAACGTCCCAGACGTCCTAGATGTCCCATATTTCCTTAACGTCCCACACGTTCTAGATGTCCCATATGTCCCTAACCTCCCAGACGTCCTACATGTCCCATATGTCTCTAACGTCCCAGATGTCCCAGATGTCCCATATGTCTCTAACGTCCTAGACGTCCCAGATGTCCCATATGTCTCTAACGTCCTAGACGTCCCAGATGTCCCATATGTTCCTAACGTCCCAGACGTCCTAGATGTCCCATATGTCCTTAACGTCCCAGACGTCCTAGATGTCCCATATGTCCCTAACGTCCCAGACGTCCCATATGTCCCTAACGTCCCAGACGTCCTAGATGTCCCTAAAGTCTCAGACGTCCTAGATGTCCAAAATGTCCCTAACGTCCCAGACGTCCCAGATGTCCCATACGTCCTAGATGTCCCATATATCTCTAACGTCCCAGACGTCCTAGATGTTCTATATGTCTCTAAAGTCAAAGACGTCCCAGACGCCCTAGATGCCCCATATGTCCCTAACGTTTCAGACGTCCTAGATGTCCCATAAGTTCCTAACGTCCCAGACGTCCTAGATATTCCATATGTCCCTAACGTCCCAGACGTCCTAGATGTCCCATATGTTCCTAACGTCCCAGACGTCCTACATGTCCCTAACGTCCCAGACGTACCATACGTCTTAGATGTCCCATATGTCCCTAACGTCCTAGACGTCCTAGATGTCCCATATGTCCCTAACGTCCCAGACGTCCAAGATGTCCCATATGTCCCTAACGTCCCAGGCGTCCTACATGTCTCATATGATCATAACGTCCCAAAAGTCCTAGATGTCCCATATGTCCCTAATGTCCCAGACGTCTTAGATGTCCCATATGTCCCTAACGTCCCAAATGTCCTAGATGTCCCATATGTCCCTAATGTCCCAGACGTCCTAGATGTCCCATATGTCCCTAACGTCCCAAAAGTCCTAGATGTCCCATATGTCCCAGATGTCCCATATGTCTCTAACGTACTAGACGTCCCAGATGTCCCATATGTCTCTAACGTCCTAGACGTCCCAGATGTCCCATATGTTCCTAACGTCCCAGACGTCCTAGATGTCCCATATGTCCTTAACGTCCCAGACGTCCCAGATGTCCCATATGTCTCTAACGTTCTAGACGTCCCAGATGTCTCTAACGTCCTAGACGTCCCAGATGTCCCATATGTTCCTAACGTCCTAGACGTCCCAGATGTCCCATATGTTCCTAACGTCCCAGACGTCCTAGATGTCCCATATGCCCTTAACGTCCCAGACGTCCTAGATGTCCCATATGTCCCTAACCTCCTAGACGTCCTAGATGTCCCATATGTCCCTAACGTCCCAGATGTCCCAGATGTCCCATATGTCTCTAACGTCCTAGACGTCCCAGATGTCCCATATGTCTCTAACGTCCTAGACGTCCCAGATGTCCCATATGTTCCTAACGTCCCAGACGTCCTAGATGTCCCATATGTCCTTAACGTCCCAGACGTCCTAGATGTCCCATATTTCCTTAACGTCCCACACGTTCTAGATGTCCCATATGTCCCTAACCTCCCAGACGTCCTACATGTCCCATATGTCTCTAACGTCCCAGATGTCCCAGATGTCCCATATGTCTCTAACGTCCTAGACGTCCCAGATGTCCCATATGTCTCTAACGTCCTAGACGTCCCAGATGTCCCATATGTTCCTAAAGTCCCAGACGTCCTAGATGTCCCATATGTCCTTAACGTCCCAGACGTCCTAGATGTCCCATATGTCCCTAACGTCCCAGACGTCCCATATGTCCCTAACGTCCCAGACGTCCTAGATGTCCCTAAAGTCTCAGACGTCCTAGATGTCCAAAATGTCCCTAACGTCCCAGACGTCCCAGATGTCCCATACGTCCTAGATGTCCCATATATCTCTAACGTCCCAGACGTCCTAGATGTTCTATATGTCTCTAAAGTCAAAGACGTCCCAGACGCCCTAGATGCCCCATATGTCCCTAACGTTTCAGACGTCCTAGATGTCCCATAAGTTCCTAACGTCCCAGACGTCCTAGATATTCCATATGTCCCTAACGTCCCAGACGTCCTAGATGTCCCATATGTTCCTAACGTCCCAGACGTCCTACATGTCCCTAACGTCCCAGACGTACCATACGTCTTAGATGTCCCATATGTCCCTAACGTCCTAGACGTCATAGATGTCCCATATGTCCCTAACGTCCCAGACGTCCAAGATGTCCCATATGTCCCTAACGTCCCAGGCGTCCTACATGTCTCATATGATCATAACGTCCCAAAAGTCCTAGATGTCCCATATGTCCCTAATGTCCCAGACGTCTTAGATGTCCCATATGTCCCTAACGTCCCAAATGTCCTAGATGTCCCATATGTCCCTAATGTCCCAGACGTCCTAGATGTCCCATATGTCCCTAACGTCCCAAAAGTCCTAGATGTCCCATATGTCCCTGACGTCCCAGACGTCCTAGATTTCCCAATTGTTTCCAACGTCGCAGACGTCCTAGATGTCCCATATGTCCCTAACGTCGTAGATGTCCTAGATGTCCAATATGTCCCTAACGTACCAGATGTCCCTAACGTCCCAGACGTCCTAGATGTCCCTAACGTCCCAGACGTCCTACGTGTCCCATATGTCCCTAACGTCCCAAAAGTCCTAGATGTCCCATATGTCCCTAATGTCCCAGACGTCCTAGATGTCCCATATGTTCCTAACGTCCCGGACGTCCTAGATGTCCCTAACGTCCCAGACGTCCCATACGTCTTAGATGTCCCATATGTCCCTAATATCCCAGACGTCCTAGATGTCCCAAATGTCCCGGACGTCCCAGACGTCCTAGATGCCCCATATCTCCCTAACGTCCCAGACGTCCTAAATGTCCCATATGTCCCTGACGTCCCAGACGTCCTAGATTTCCCAATTGTTGCCAACGTCGCAGACGTTATAGATGTCCCATATGTCCCTAACGTCGTAGACGTCCTAGATGTCCAATATGTCCCTAACGTCCCATATGTCCCTAACGTCCCATACGTCCCAGATGTCCCATATGTCCCTAACGTCCCAGACGTTCCAGATGTCCCGTACGTCCGATGTCCCATATGTCCCTAACGTCCCAGACGTCCTAAATGTCCTATATGTCTCTAACGTCCCAGACGTCCCAGATGTCCCATACGTCCTAGATGCCACATATGTTCCTAACGTCCAAGACGTCCTAGATATCCCATATGTCTCTAACGTCCCAGACGCCCTAGATGCCCCATATGTTGCTAACGTCAAAGACGTCCTAGATGTCCCAAACGACCTAGACGACCCATGTCCCTAAAGTCTCAAACGTCCTAGACGTCCCAGATGTCCCATCTGTCTCTAACGTCCTAGACGTCCCAGATGTCCCATAAGTTCCTAACGTCCTAGACGTCCCAGATGTCCCATATGTCTCTAACGTCCTAGACGTCCCAGATGTCCCATATGTCTCTAACGTCCTAGACGTCCCAGATGTCCCATATGTTCCTAACGTCCCAGACGTTCTAGATGTCCCATATGTCCTTAATGTCCCAGACGTTCCAGATGTCCCATATGTCTCTAACGTTTTAGATGTCCCAGATGTCTCTAACGTCCTAGACGTCCCAGATGTCCCATATGTTCCTAACGTCCTAGACGTCCCAGATGTCCCATATGTTCCTAACGTCCCAGACGTAATAGATGTCCCATATGTCCTTAACGTCCCAGACGTCCTAGATGTCAGATATGTCCCTAACCTCCCAGACGTCCTAGATGTCCCATATGTCCCTAACGTCCCAGATGTCCCAGATGTCCCATATGTCTCTAACGTCCTAGACGTCCCAGATGTCCCATATGTCTCTAACGTCCTAGACGTCCCAGATGTCCCATATGTTCCTAACGTCCCAGACTTCCTAGATGTCCCATATGTCCTTAACGTTCCAGACGTCCTAGATGTCCCATATGTCCCTAACGTCCCAGACGTCCCATATGTCCCTAACGTCCCAGACGTCCTAGATGTCCCTAAAGTCTCAGACGTCCTAGATGTCCCAAATGTCCCTAACGTTCCAGACTTCCCAGATGTTCCATACGTCCTAGATGTCCCATATGTCCCTAACGTCCCAGACGTCCTAGATGTTCCATATGTCTCTAAAGTCAAAGACGTCCCAGACGCCCTAGATGCCCCATATGTCCCTAACGTTTCAGACGTCCTAGATGTCCCATATGTTCCTAACGTCCCAGACGTCCTAGATATTCCATATGTCCCTAACGTCCCAGACGTCCTAGATGTCCCATATGTTCCTAACGTCCCAGACGTCCTACATGTCCCTAACGTCCCAGACGTACCATACGTTTTAGGTGTCCCATATGTCCCTAACGTCCCAGACGTCCTAGATGTCCCATATGTCCCTAACGTCCCAGACTTCCAAGATGTCCAATATGTCCCTAACGTCCCAGGCGTCCTACATGTCTCATATGTCCATAACGTCCCAAAAGTCCTAGATGTCCCATATGTCCCTAATGTCCCAGACGTCCTAGATGTCCCATATGTCCCTAATGTCCCAGGCGTCCTAAATGCCCCATATGTCATTAACGTCCGAAACGTCCCAGACGTCCTAGATGTCCCATATGTTCCTAACGTCCCAGACGTCCCAGACTTCCTAGATGTCCCATATGTCCTTAACGTCCCAGACGTCTCAGATGTCCCATATGTCCCTAACGTCCCAGACGTCCCAGATGTCCTTTATGTCCCATATGTCCCTAATGTCCCAGGCGTCCCAGATGTCCCATATGATCCTAACGTCCCAGACGTCCCAGACTTCCTAAATGTCCCATATGTCCTTAACGTCCCATACGTCTTAGATGTCCCATATGTCCCTAACGTCCCAGACGTCCTAGATGCTCCATATGTCCCTAACGTCCCAGACGTCCAAGATGTCCCATATGTCTCTAACGTCCTAGACGTCCCAGACTTCCTAGATGTCCCATATGTCCCTAACGTCCCAGACGTCCCAGATGTCCTTTATGTCCCATATGTCCCTAATGTCCCAGGCGTCCCAGATGTCCCATATGATCCTAACGTCCCAGACGTCCCAGACTTCCTAGATGTCCCATATGTCCTTAACGTCCCATACGTCTTAGATGCCCCATATGTCCCTAACGTCCCAGACGTCCTAGATGTCCCATATGTCCCTAACGTCCCAGACGTCCAAGATGTCCCATATGTCTCTAACGTCCTAGACGTCCCAGATGTCCCATATGTTACTAACGTCCCAGACGTCCTAGATGTCCCATATGTCCTTAACGTCCCAGACGTCCCAGATGTCCCATATGTCTCTAACGTCCTAGACGTCCCAGATGTACCATATGTTTCTAACGTCCTAGACGTCCCAGATGTCCCATATGTTCCTAACGTCCTAGACGTCCCAGATGTCCCATATGTCTCTAACGTCCTAGACGTCCCAGATGTCGCATGTCTCTAACGTCCTAGACGTCCCAGATGTCCCATATGTTTCTAACGTCCCAGACTTCCTAAATGTCCCATATGTCCTTAACGTCCCAGACGTCCAAGATGTCCCATATGTCTCTAACGTCCTAGACGTCCCAGATGTCCCATATGTCTCTAACGTCCTAGACGTCCCAGATGTCCCATATGTTCCTAACGTCCTAGACGTCCCAGATGTCCCATATGTTCCTAACGTCCCAGACGTCCTAGATGTCCCATATGTCCTTAACGTCCCAGACGTCCTAGATGTCCCATATGTCCCTAACCTCCCAGACGTCCTAGATGTCCCATATGTCCCAGATGTCCCATATGTCTCTAACGTCCCAGACGTCCTAGATGTCCCATATGTCCCTAACGTCCCAGACGTCCCAGATGTCCCATACGTCCTAGATGTCCCATATGTCCCTAACGTCTCAGACGTCCTATATGTCCCATATGTCCCTAACGTCCCAGACGTCCTAGATGTTCCATATGTCTTTAACGTCCCAGACGTCCTAGATGTCCCATATGTCCTTAACATCCCAGACGTCCTAGATGTCCCATATGTCCCTAACGTCTCAGACGTCCTAGATGTCCCATATGTCCTTAACGTCCCAGACGTCCTAGATGTCCCATATGTCCTTAACATCCCAGACGTCCTAGATGTCCCATATGTCCCTAACGTCTCAGACGTCCTAGATGTCCCATATGTCCCTAGCGTCCTAGGCGTCCTAGATGTTCCTAACGTCTCAGACGTCCCATATGTCCCTAACGACCCAGACGTCCCATATGTCCCTACCGTCCCAGACGTCCTAGATGTCCCATATGTGCCTAACGTCCAAGACGTCGCAGATGTCCCATACGTCCCAGACGTCCTAGATGTTCCTAACGTCTCAGACGTCCCATATGTCCCTAACGACCAAGATGTCCCATATGTCCCTAACGTCCTAGACGTCCAAAATGTCCCATATGTCCCTAACGTCCCAGACGTCCTTCATGTACCATATGTCCCTAACCTCCCAGACGTCCTAGATGTCCCATATGTCCCAGATGTCCCATATGTCTCTAACGTCCTAGACGTCCCAGATGTCCCATATCTCTAACGTCCTAGACGTCCCATATGTTCCTAACGTCCCAGACGTCCTAGATGTCCCATATGTCCCCAACGTCCCAGACGTCCCATATGTCCCTAACGTCCCAGACGTCCTAGATGTCCCTAAAGTCTCAGACGTCCTAGATGTCCCAAATGTCCCTAACGTCCCAGACGTCCTAGATGACCCATATGTTCCTAACGTCCCAGACGTCCTAGATATTCCATATGTCCCTAACGTCCCAGACGTCCTAAATGTCCCATATGTTCCTAACGTTCCAGACGTCCTACATGTCCCTAACGTCCCAGACGTACCATACGTCTTAGATGTCCCATATGTCCCTAACGTCCCAGACGTCCAAGATGTCCCATATGTCCCTAACGTCCCAGGCGTGCTACATGTCCCATATGTGCATAACGTCCCAAAAGTCCTAGATGTCCCATATGTCCCTAATGTCCCAGACGTCCTAGATGTCCCGAACGTCCCAGACGACCTAGATGCCCCATATCTCCCTAACGTCCCAGACGTCCTAGATGTCCCCTATGTCCCTGACGTCCCAGACGTCCTAGATTTCCCAATTGTTTCCAACGTCGCAGACGTCCTAGATGTCCCATATGTCCCTAACGTCGTAGACGTCCTAGATGTCCAATATGTCCCTAACGTCCCAGATGTCCCTAACGTCCCAGACGTACTAGATGTCCCTAACGTCCCAGACGTCTAAGATGTCCCATATGTCCCTAACGTCCCAGACGTCCTACATGTCCCATATGTCCCTAACGTCCCAAAAGTCCTAGATGTCCCATATGTCCCTAATGTCCCAGACGTTTTAGATGTCCCATATGTTCCTAACGTCCCGGACGTCCTAGATGTCCCTAACGTCCCAGACGTCCCATACGTCTTAGATGTCCCATATGTCCCTAATGTCCCAGACGTCCTAGATGTCCCAAATGTCCCGGACGTCCCAGACGTCCTAAATGTCCCATATGTCCCTGACGTCCCAGACGTCCTAGATTTCCCAATTGTTGCCTACGTCGCAGACGTTATAGATGTCCCATATGTCCCTAACGTCGTAGACGTCGTAGATGTCCAATATGTCCCTAAGGTCCCAGATGCCACTAACGTCCCAGACGTCCTAGATGTCCCATATGTTCCTAACGTACAAAACGTCACAGATGTCCCAGAATCCTCATACGTCTCTAACGTCCTAGACGTCCCAGACGTCCTGGATGTCCCATATGTTCCTAACGTCCCATACGTCCCAGATGTCCCATATGTCCTTAACGTCCCAGACATGTTAAATGTCCCATATGTCTCTAACGTCCCAGATGTCCCATACGTCAGAGATGTCTCATACGTCTCAGATGTCCTAGATGTCCCATATGTCCATAACGCCCCAAACGTCCTAGATGTCCCATATGTCCTTAACATCCCAGACGTCCTAGATGTCCCATATGTCCCTAACGTCTCAGACGTCCTAGATGCCCATATGTCCCTAACGTCTCAGACGTCCTAGATGTCCCATATGTCCCTAACGTCCCATACGTCCTAGATGTTCCATATGTCCTTAACATCCCAGACGTCCTAGATGTCCCATATGTCCCTAACGTCTCAGACGTCCTAGATGTCCCATATGTCCCTAGCGTCCCAGGCGTCCTAGATGTTACTAACGACTCAGACGTCCCATATGTCCCTAACGACCCAGACGTCCCATATCTCCCTACCGTCCCAGACGTCCTAGATGTCCCATATGTGCCTAACGTCCAAGACGTCGCAGATGTCCCATACGTCCCAGACGTCCTAGATGTTCCTAACGTCTCAGACGTCCCATATGTCCCTAACGACCCAGATGTCCCATATGTCCCTAACGTCCCAGACGTCCAAGATGTCCCATATGTCCCTAACGTCGTAGACGTCGTAGATGTCCAATATGTCCCTAACGTCCCAGATGTCACTAACGTCCCAGACGTCCTAGATGTCCCATATGTTCCTAACGTACAAAACGTCACAGATGTCCCAGAATCCTCATACGTCTCTAACGTCCCAGACGTCCCAGATGTCCTGGATGTCCCATATGTCCCTAACGTCCCATACGTCCCAGATGTCCCATATGTCCCTAACGTCCCAGACATGTTAGATGTCCCATTTGTCTCTAATGTCCCAAATGTCCCATACGTCAGAGATGTCTCATACGTCTCAGATGTCCTAGATGTCCCATATGTGCCTAACGTCCAAGACGTCTCAGACGTCCCATATGTCCCTAACGACCCAGACGTCCCTACCGTCCCAGACGTCCTAGATGTCCCATATGTGCCTAACGTCCAAGACGTCGCAGTAGTCCCATACGTCCCAGACGTCCTAGATGTTCCTAACGTCTCAGACGTCCCATATGTCCTTAACGACCCAGATGTCCCATATGTCCCTAACGTCCCAGACGTCCTAGATATCCCATATGTCCCTAACGTCCCTAACGACCCAGATGTCCCATATGTCCCTAACGTCCCAGACGTCCTAGATATCCCATATGTCCCTAACGTCCCAGACGTCCTACATGTCCCATATGTTCCTAACGTCAAAGACGTCCTAGATGTCCCATATGTCCCTAACGTCCCAGTTGTCCCATATGTCCGTTCCTAACGTCCCAGACGTCCTAGATCTAAAGTCTCGGGCGTCCTAGATGTCCCTAACGTCCCAGACGTTCCAGATGTCCCATACGTCCTAGATGTCCCGTATGTCCCTAACGTCCCAGACGTCCTAGATGTCCCATGTCTCTAACGTCCCAGACGTCCCAGATGTCCCATACGTCCTAGATGCCACATGTTCCTCACGTTTCAGACGTCCTAGATATCCCATATATCCCCAACGTTCCAGACGTCCTAGATGTCCCATATGTCCCAGACGTCCCATATGTCCCTAACGTCAAAGACGTCATAGATGTCGCATATAACCCTAAACTCTCAGACGTCTTAGATGTCTCTAACGTACCAGACGTCCTATACGTCCCAGACGTCCTAGATGTCCCATATATCTCTAAAGTCCCAGACGTCCCATACATCCCATACGCCCCAGACGTCCTATATGCCCCATATGTCCCTAACGTTTCAGACGTCCTAGATGTCCCATATGTTCCTAACGTCCCAGACGTCTTAGATATCCCATATGTCCCTAACGTCCCAGACGTCCTAGATGTCCCATATGTTCTTAACGTCCTAGACGTCCCAAACGACCTAGACGACCCATGTCCCTAAAGTCTCATAAGTCCTAGACGTCCCAGATGTCCCATATGTCTCTAACGTCCTAGACGTCCCAGATTTCCCATAAGTTCCTAACGTCCTAGACGTCCCAGATGTCCCATATGTCTCTAACGTCCTAGACGTCCCAGATGTCCCATATGTCTCTAACGTCCTAGACGTCCCAGATGTCCCATATGTTCCTAACGTCCCAGACGTCCTAGATGTCCCATATGTCCTTAATGTCCCAGACGTCCCAGATGTCCCATATGTCTCTAACGTTTTAGACGTCCCAGATGTCTCTAACGTACTAGACGTCCCAGATGTCCCATATGTTCCTAACGTTTTAGACGTCCCAGATGTCCCATATGTTCCTAACGTCCCAGACGTCCTAGATGTCCCATATGTCCTTAACGTCCCAGACGTCCTAGATGTCCCATATGTCCCTAACCTCCCAGACGTCCTAGATGTCCCATATGTCCCTAACGTCCCAGATGTCCCAGATGTCCCATATGTCTCTAACGTCCTAGACGTCCCAGATGTCCCATATGTCTCTAACGTCCTAGACGTCCCAGATGTCCCATATGTCCTTAACGTCCCAGACGTCCTAGATGTCCCATATGTCCCTAACGTCCCAGACGTCCCATATGTCCCTAACGTCCCAGACGTCCTAGATGTCCCTAAAGTCTCAGACGTCCTAGATGTCCCAAATGCCCTAACGTCCCAGACGTCCCAGATGTCCCATACGTCCTAGATGTCCCATATGTCCCTAACGTCCCAGACGTCCTAGAAGTTCCATATGTCTCTAAAGTCAAAGACGTCCCAGACGCCCTAGATGCCCCATATGTCCCTAACGTTTCAGACGTCCTAGATGTCCCATATGTTCCTAACGTCCCAGACGTCCTAGATATTCCATATGTCCCTAACGTCCCAGACGTCCTAGATGTCCCATATGTTCCTAACGTCCCAGACGTCCTACATGTCCCTAACGTCCCAGACGTACCATACGTCTTAGATGTCCCATATGTCCCTAACGTCCCAGACGTCCTAGATGTCCCATATGTCCCTAACGTCCCAGACGTCCAAGATGTCCCATATGTCCCTAACGTCCCAGGCGTCCTACATGTCTCATATGTCCATAACGTCCCAAAAGTCCTAGATGTCCCATATGTCCCTAATGTCCCAGACGTCCTAGATGTCCCATATGTCCCTAACGTCCCAAAAGTCCTAGATGTCCCATATGTCCGTAATGTCCCAGACGTCCTAGATGTCCCATATGTTCCTAACGTCCCAAAAGTCCTAGATGTCCCATATGTCCCTGACGTCCCAGACGTCCTAGATTTCCCAATTGTTTCCAACGTCGCAGACGTCCTAGATGTCCCATATGTCCCTAACGTCGTAGACGTCCTAGATGTCCAATATGTCGCTAACGTACCAGATGTCCCTAACGTCCAAGACGTCCTAGATGTCCCTAACATCCCAGACGTCCTACATGTCCCATATGTCCCTAACGTCCCAAAAGTCCAAGATGTCCCATATGTCCCTAATGTCCCAGACGTCCTAGATGTCCCATATGTTCCTAACGTCCCGGACGTCCTAGATGTCCCTAACGTCCCAGACGTCCCATACGTCCCAGATGTCCCATATGTCTCTAACGTCCTAGACGTCCCAGATGTCCCATATGTCTCTAACGTCCTAGACGTCCCAGATGTCCCATATGTTCCTAACGTCCCAGACGTCCTAGATGTCCCAAATGTCCCGGACGTCCCAGACGTCCTAGATGCCCCATATCTCCCTAACGTCCCAGACGTCCTAAATGTCCCATATGTCCCTGACGTCCCAGACGTCCTAGATTTCCCAATTGTTGCCAACGTCGCAGACGTTATAGATGTCCCATATGTCCCTAACGTCGTAGACGTTCTAGATGTCCAATATGTCCCTAACGTCCCATATGTCCCTAACGTCCCATACGTCCCAGATGTCCCACATGTCCCTAACGTCCCAGACGTTCCAGATGTCCCGTACGTCCGATGTCCCATATGTCCCTAACGTCCCAGACGTCCTAAATGTCCCATATGTCTCTAACGTCCCAGACGTCCCAGATGTCCCATACGTCCTAGATGCCACATATGTCCCTAACGTTTCAGACGTCCTAGATGTCACATATGTTCCTAACGTCTAAGACGTCCTAGATATTCCATATGTCTCTAACGTCCCAGACGCCCTAGATGCCCCATATGTTGCTAACGTCAAAGACGTCCTAGATGTCCCAAACGACCTAGACGACCCATGTCCCTAAAGTCTCAAACGTCCTAGACGTCCCAGATGTCCCATCTGTCTCTAACGTCCTAGACGTCCCAGATGTCCCATAAGTTCCTAACGTCCTAGACGTCCCAGATGTCCCATATGTCTCTAACGTCCTAGACGTCCCAGATGTCCCATATGTCTCTAACGTCCTAGACGTCCCAGATGTCCCATATGTTCCTAACGTCCCAGACGTCCAAGATGTCCCATATGTCCCTAACGTCCCAGGCGTCCTACATGTCTCATATGTCCATAACGTCCCAAAAGTCCTAGATGTCCCATATGTCCCTAATGTCCCAGACGTCCTAGATGTCCCATATGTCCCTAACGTCCCAAAAGTCCTAGATGTCCCATATGTCCGTAATGTCCCGGACGTCCTAGATGTCCCATATGTTCCTAACGTCCCAAAAGTCCTAGATGTCCCATATGTCCCTGACGTCCCAGACGTCCTAGATTTCCCAATTGTTTCCAACGTCGCAGACGTCCTAGATGTCCCATATGTCCCTAACGTCGTAGACGTCCTAGATGTCCAATATGTCGCTAACGTACCAGATGTCCCTAACGTCCAAGACGTCCTAGATGTCCCTAACATCCCAGACGTCCTACATGTCCCATATGTCCCTAACGTCCCAAAAGTCCAAGATGTCCCATATGTCCCTAATGTCCCAGACGTCCTAGATGTCCCATATGTTCCTAACGTCCCGGACGTCCTAGATGTCCCTAACGTCCCAGACGTCCCATACGTCCCAGATGTCCCATATGTCTCTAACGTCCTAGACGTCCCAGATGTCCCATATGTCTCTAACGTCCTAGACGTCCCAGATGTCCCATATGTTCCTAACGTCCCAGACGTCCTAGATGTCCCATATGTCCTTAACGACCCAGACGTCCCAGATGTCCCATATGTCTCTAACGTCCTAGACGTCCCAGATGTCTCTAACGTCCTAGACGTCCCAGATGTCCCATATGTTCCTAACGTCCTAGACGTCCCAGATGTTCCATATGTTTTTAACGTCCTAGACGTCCTAGATGTCCCATATGTTCTTAACGTTCCAGACGTCCTAGATGTCCCATATGTCCCTAACCTCCCAGACGTCCTAGATGTCCCATACGTCCCTAACGTCCCAGATGTCCCAGATGTCCCATATGTCTCTAACGTCCTAGACGTCCCAGATGTCCCATATGTTCCTAACGTCCCAGATGTCCTAGATGTCCCATATGTCCTTAACGTCCCAGACGTCCTAGATGTCCCATATGTCCTTAATGTCCCAGACGTCCTAGATGTCCCATATGTCCCTAACCTCTCAGACGTCCTAGATGTCCCATATGTCCCTAACGTCCCAGATGTCCCAGATGTCCCATATGTCTATAACGTCCTAGACGTCCCAGATGTCCCATATGTCTCTAACGTCCTAGACGTCCCAGATGTCCCATATGTTCCTAACGTCCCAGACGTCCTAGATGTCCCATATGTCCTTAACGTCCCAGACGTCCTAGATGTCCCATATGTCCCTAACGTCCCAGACGTCCCATATGTCCCTAACGTCCCAGACGTCCTAGATGTCCCTAAAGTCTCAGACGTCCTAGATGTCCCAAATGTCCCTAACGTCCCAGACGTCCCAGATGTCCCATACGTCCTAGATGCCCCATATGTCCCTAACGTTTCAGACGTCCTAGATGTCCCATATGTTCCTAACGTTCCAGACGTCCTAGATATTCCAAATGTCCCTAACGTCCCAGACGTCCTAGATGTCCCATATGTTCCTAACGTCCCAGACGTCCTACATGTCCCTAACGTCCCAGACGTACCATACGTCTTAGATGTCCCATATGTCCCTAACGTCCCAGACGTCCTAGATGTCCCATATGTCCCTAACGTCCCAGACGTCCAAGATGTCCCATATGTCCCTAACGTCCCAGGCGTCCTACATGTCTCATATGTTCATAACGTCCCAAAAGTCCTAGATGTCCCATTTGTCCCTAATGTCCCAGACGTCCTAGATGTCCCATATGTCCCTAACGTCCCAAAAGTCCTAGATGTCCCATATGTCCCTAATGTCCCGGACGTCCTAGATGTCCCATATGTCCCTAACGTCCCAAAAGTCCTAGATGTCCCATATGTCCCTGACGTCCCAGACGTCCTAGATTTCCCAATTGTTTCCAACGTCGCAGACGTCCTAGATGTCCCATATGTCCCTAACGTCGTAGATGTCCTAGATGTCCAATATGTCCCTAACGTACCAGATGTCCCTAACGTCCCAGACGTCCTAGATGTCCCTAACGTCCCAGACGTCCTACATGTCCCATATGTCCCTAACGTCCCAAAAGTCCTAGATGTCCCATATGTCCCTAATGTCCCAGACGTCCTAGATGTCCCATATGTTCCTAACGTCCCGGACGTCCTAGATGTCCCTAACGTCCCAGACGTCCCATACGTCTTAGATGTCCCATATGTCCCTAATATCCCAGACGTCCTAGATGTCCCAAATGTCCCGGACGTCCCAGACGTCCTAGATGCCCCATATCTCCCTAACGTCCCAGACGTCCTAAATGTCCCATATGTCCCTGACGTCCCAGACGTCCTAGATTTCCCAATTGTTGCCAACGTCGCAGACGTTATAGATGTCCCATATGTCCCTAACGTCGTAGACGTTCTAGATGTCCAATATGTCCCTAACGTCCCATATGTCCCTAACGTCCCATACGTCCCAGATGTCCCACATGTCCCTAACGTCCCAGACGTTCCAGATGTCCCGTACGTCCGATGTCCCATATGTCCCTAACGTCCCAGACGTCCTAAATGTCCCATATGTCTCTAACGTCCCAGACGTCCCAGATGTCCCATACGTCCTAGATGCCACATATGTCCCTAACGTTTCAGACGTCCTAGATGTCACATATGTTCCTAACGTCTAAGACGTCCTAGATATTCCATATGTCTCTAACGTCCCAGACGCCCTAGATGCCCCATATGTTGCTAACGTCAAAGACGTCCTAGATGTCCCAAACGACCTAGACGACCCATGTCCCTAAAGTCTCAAACGTCCTAGACGTCCCAGATGTCCCATCTGTCTCTAACGTCCTAGACGTCCCAGATGTCCCATAAGTTCCTAACGTCCTAGACGTCCCAGATGTCCCATATGTCTCTAACGTCCTAGACGTCCCAGATGTCCCATATGTCTCTAACGTCCTAGACGTCCCAGATGTCCCATATGTTCCTAACGTCCCAGACGTCCTAGATGTCCCATATGTCCTTAATGTCCCAGACGTCCCAGATGTCCCATATGTCTCTAACGTTTTAGACGTCCCAGATGTCTCTAACGTCCTAGACGTCCCAGATGTCCCATATGTTCCTAACGTCCTAGACGTCCCAGATGTCCCATATGTTCCTAACGTCCCAGACGTCCTAGATGTCCCATATGTCCTTAACGTCCCAGACGGCCTAGATGTCCCATATGTCCCTAACCTCCCAGACGTCCTAGATGTCCCATATGTCCCTAACGTCCCAGATGTCCCAGATGTCCCATATGTCTCTAACGTCCTAGACGTCCCAGATGTCCCATATGTCTCTAACGTCCTAGACGTCCCAGATGTCCCATATGTTCCTAACGTCCCAGATTTCCTAGATGTCCCATATGTCCTTAACGTCCCAGACGTCCTAGATGTCCCATATGTCCCTAACGTCCCAGACGTCCCATATGTCCCTAACGTCCCAGACGTCCTAGATGTCCCTAAAGTCTCAAACGTCCTAGATGTCCCAAATGTCCCTAACGTCCCAGACGTCCCAGATGTCCCATACGTCCTAGATGTCCCATATGTCCCTAACGTCCCAGACGTCCTAGATGTTCCATATGTCTCTAAAGTCAAAGACGTCCCAGACGCCCTAGATGCCCAATATGTTCCTAACGTCCCAGACGTCCTAGATATTCCATATGTCCCTAACGTCCCAGGCGTCCTAGATGTCCCATATGTTCCTAACGTCCCAGACGTCCTACATGTCCCTAACGTCCCAGACGTACCATACGTCTTAGATGTCCCATATGTCCCTAACGTCCTAGACGTCCTAGATGTCCCATATGTCCCTAACGTCCCAGACGTCCAAGATGTCCCATATGTCCCTAACGTCCCAGGCGTCCTACATGTCTCATATGTCCATAACGTCCCAAAAGTCCTAGATGTCCCATATGTCCCTAATGTCCCAGACGTCCTAGATGTCCCATATGTCCCTAACGTCCCAAAAGTCCTAGATGTCCCATATGTCCCTAATGTCCCAGACGTCCTAAATGTCCCATATGTCCCTGACGTCCCAGACGTCCTAGATTTACCAATTGTTTCCAACGTCGCAGACGTCCTAGATGTCCCATATGTCCCTAACGTCGTAGACGTCCTAGATGTCTAATATGTCCCTAACGTACCAGATGTCCCTAACGTCCCAGACGTCCTAGATGTCCCTAACGTCCCAGACGTCCTACATGTCCCATATGTCCCTAACGTCCCAAAAGTCCTAGATGTCCCATATGTCCCTAATGTCCCAGACGTCCTAGATGTCCCATATGTTCCTAACGTCCCGGACGTCCTAGATGTCCCTAACGTCCCAGACGTCCCATACGTCTTAGATGTCCCATATGTCCCTAATATCCCAGACGTCCTAGATGTCCCAAATGTCCCGGACGTCCCAGACGTCCTAGATGCCCCATATCTCCCTAACGTCCCAGACGTCCTAAATGTCCCATATGTCCCTGACGTCCCAGACGTCCTAGATTTCCCAATTGTTGCCAACGTCGCAGACGTTATAGATGTCCCATATGTCCCTAACGTCGTAGACGTCCTAGATGTCCCATATGTCCCTAACGTCCCAAAAGTCCTAGATGTCCCATATGTCCCTAATGTCCCAGACGTCCTAGATGTCCCATATGTCCCTAACGTCCCAAAAGTCCTAGATGTCCCATATGTCCCTAATGTCCCAGACGTCCTAAATGTCCCATATGTCCCTGACGTCCCAGACGTCCTAGATTTCCCAATTGTTTCCAACGTCGCAGACGTCCTAGATGTCCCATATGTCCCTAACGTCGTAGACGTCCTAGATGTCTAATATGTCCCTAACGTACCAGATGTCCCTAACGTCCCAGACGTCCTAGATGTCCCTAACGTCTTAGACGTCCTAGATGTCCCATATGTCCCTAACGTCCCAAAAGTCCTAGATGTCCCATATGTCCCTGACGTCCCAGACGTCCTAGATTTCCCAATTGTTTCCAACGTCGCAGACGTCCTAGATGTCCCATATGTCCCTAACGTCGTAGATGTCCTAGATGTCCAATATGTCCCTAACGTACCAGATGTCCCTAACGTCCCAGACGTCCTAGATGTCCCTAACGTCTCAGACGTCTTACATGTCCCATATGTCCCTAACGTCCCAAAAGTCCTAGATGTCCCATATGTCCCTAATGTCCCAGACGTCCTAGATGCCCCATATGTTGCTAACGTCAAAGACGTCCTAGATGTCCCAAACGACCTAGACGACCCATGTCCCTAAAGTCTCAAACGTCCTAGACGTCCCAGATGTCCCATCTGTCTCTAACGTCCTAGACGTCCCAGATGTCCCATAAGTTCCTAACGTCCTAGACGTCCCAGATGTCCCATATGTCTCTAACGTCCTAGACGTCCCAGATGTCCCATATGTCTCTAACGTCCTAGACGTCCCAGATGTCCCATATGTTCCTAACGTCCCAGACGTCCTAGATGTCCCATATGTCCTTAATGTCCCAGACGTCCCAGATGTCCCATATGTCTCTAACGTTTTAGACGTCCCAGATGTCTCTAACGTCCTAGACGTCCCAGATGTCCCATATGTTCCTAACGTCCTAGACGTCCCAGATGTCCCATATGTTCCTAACGTCCCAGACGTCCTAGATGTCCCATATGTCCTTAACGTCCCAGACGGCCTAGATGTCCCATATGTCCCTAACCTCCCAGACGTCCTAGATGTCCCATATGTCCCTAACGTCCCAGATGTCCCAGATGTCCCATATGTCTCTAACGTCCTAGACGTCCCAGATGTCCCATATGTCTCTAACGTCCTAGACGTCCCAGATGTCCCATATGTTCCTAACGTCCCAGATTTCCTAGATGTCCCATATGTCCTTAACGTCCCAGACGTCCTAGATGTCCCATATGTCCCTAACGTCCCAGACGTCCCATATGTCCCTAACGTCCCAGACGTCCTAGATGTCCCTAAAGTCTCAAACGTCCTAGATGTCCCAAATGTCCCTAACGTCCCAGACGTCCCAGATGTCCCATACGTCCTAGATGTCCCATATGTCCCTAACGTCCCAGACGTCCTAGATGTTCCATATGTCTCTAAAGTCAAAGACGTCCCAGACGCCCTAGATGCCCAATATGTTCCTAACGTCCCAGACGTCCTAGATATTCCATATGTCCCTAACGTCCCAGGCGTCCTAGATGTCCCATATGTTCCTAACGTCCCAGACGTCCTACATGTCCCTAACGTCCCAGACGTACCATACGTCTTAGATGTCCCATATGTCCCTAACGTCCTAGACGTCCTAGATGTCCCATATGTCCCTAACGTCCCAGACGTCCAAGATGTCCCATATGTCCCTAACGTCCCAGGCGTCCTACATGTCTCATATGTCCATAACGTCCCAAAAGTCCTAGATGTCCCATATGTCCCTAATGTCCCAGACGTCCTAGATGTCCCATATGTCCCTAACGTCCCAAAAGTCCTAGATGTCCCATATGTCCCTAATGTCCCAGACGTCCTAAATGTCCCATATGTCCCTGACGTCCCAGACGTCCTAGATTTACCAATTGTTTCCAACGTCGCAGACGTCCTAGATGTCCCATATGTCCCTAACGTCGTAGACGTCCTAGATGTCTAATATGTCCCTAACGTACCAGATGTCCCTAACGTCCCAGACGTCCTAGATGTCCCTAACGTCCCAGACGTCCTACATGTCCCATATGTCCCTAACGTCCCAAAAGTCCTAGATGTCCCATATGTCCCTAATGTCCCAGACGTCCTAGATGTCCCATATGTTCCTAACGTCCCGGACGTCCTAGATGTCCCTAACGTCCCAGACGTCCCATACGTCTTAGATGTCCCATATGTCCCTAATATCCCAGACGTCCTAGATGTCCCAAATGTCCCGGACGTCCCAGACGTCCTAGATGCCCCATATCTCCCTAACGTCCCAGACGTCCTAAATGTCCCATATGTCCCTGACGTCCCAGACGTCCTAGATTTCCCAATTGTTGCCAACGTCGCAGACGTTATAGATGTCCCATATGTCCCTAACGTCGTAGACGTCCTAGATGTCCCATATGTCCCTAACGTCCCAAAAGTCCTAGATGTCCCATATGTCCCTAATGTCCCAGACGTCCTAGATGTCCCATATGTCCCTAACGTCCCAAAAGTCCTAGATGTCCCATATGTCCCTAATGTCCCAGACGTCCTAAATGTCCCATATGTCCCTGACGTCCCAGACGTCCTAGATTTCCCAATTGTTTCCAACGTCGCAGACGTCCTAGATGTCCCATATGTCCCTAACGTCGTAGACGTCCTAGATGTCTAATATGTCCCTAACGTACCAGATGTCCCTAACGTCCCAGACGTCCTAGATGTCCCTAACGTCTTAGACGTCCTAGATGTCCCATATGTCCCTAACGTCCCAAAAGTCCTAGATGTCCCATATGTCCCTGACGTCCCAGACGTCCTAGATTTCCCAATTGTTTCCAACGTCGCAGACGTCCTAGATGTCCCATATGTCCCTAACGTCGTAGATGTCCTAGATGTCCAATATGTCCCTAACGTACCAGATGTCCCTAACGTCCCAGACGTCCTAGATGTCCCTAACGTCTCAGACGTCTTACATGTCCCATATGTCCCTAACGTCCCAAAAGTCCTAGATGTCCCATATGTCCCTAATGTCCCAGACGTCCTAGATGTCCCATATGTTCCTAACGTCCCGGACGTCCTAGATGTCCCTAACGTCCCAGACGTCCCATACGTCTTAGATGTCCCATATGTCCCTAATATCCCAGACGTCCTAGATGTCCCAAATGTCCCGGACGTCCCAGACGTCCTAGATGCCCCATATCTCCCTAACGTCCCAGACGTCTTAAATGTCCCATATGTCCCTGACGTCCCAGACGTCCTAGATTTCCCAATTGTTGCCAACGTCGCAGACGTTATAGATGTCCCATATGTCCCTAACGTCGTAGACGTCCTAGATGTCCAATATGTCCCTAACGTCCCATATGTCCCTAACGTCCCATACGTCCCAGATGTCCCACATGTCCCTAACGTCCCAGACGTTCCAGATGTCCCGTACGTCCGATGTCCCATATGTCCCTAACGTCCCAGACGTCCTAAATGTCCCATATGTCTCTAACGTCCCAGACGTCCCAGATGTCCCATACGTCCTAGATGCCACATATGTCCCTAACGTTTCAGACGTCCTAGATATTCCATATGTCTCTAACGTCCCAGACGCCCTAGATGCCTCATATGTTGCTAACGTCAAAGACGTCCTAGATGTCCCAAACGACCTAGACGACCCATGTCCCTAAAGTCTCAAACGTCCTAGACGTCCCAGATGTCCCATCTGTCTCTAACGTCCTAGACGTCCCAGATGTCCCATAAGTTCCTAACGTCCTAGACGTCCCAGATGTCCCATATGTCTCTAACGTCCTAGACGTCCCAGATGTCCCATATGTCTCTAACGTCCTAGACGTCCCAGATGTCCCATATGTTCCTAACGTCCCAGACGTCCTAGATGTCCCATATGTCCTTAATGTCCCAGACGTCCCAGATGTCCCATATGTCTCTAACGTTTTAGACGTCCCAGATGTCTCTAACGTCCTAGACGTCCCAGATGTCCCATATGTTCCTAACGTCCTAGACGTCCCAGATGTCCCATATGTTCCTAACGTCCCAGACGTCCTAGATGTCCCATATGTCCTTAACGTCCCAGACGGCCTAGATGTCCCATATGTCCCTAACCTCCCAGACGTCCTAGATGTCCCATATGTCCCTAACGTCCCAGATGTCCCAGATGTCCCATATGTCTCTAACGTCCTAGACGTCCCAGATGTCCCATATGTCTCTAACGTCCTAGACGTCCCAGATGTCCCATATGTTCCTAACGTCCCAGACTTCCTAGATGTCCCATATGTCCTTAACGTCCCAGACGTCCTAGATGTCCCATATGTCCCTAACGTCCCAGACGTCCCATATGTCCCTAACGTCCCAGACGTCCTAGATGTCCCTAAAGTCTCAAACGTCCTAGATGTCCCAAATGTCTCTAACGTCCCAGACGTCCCAGATGTCCCATACGTCCTAGATGTCCCATATGTCCCTAACGTCCCAGACGTCCTAGATGTTCCATATGTCTCTAAAGTCAAAGACGTCCCAGACGCCCTAGATGCCCAATATGTTCCTAACGTCCCAGACGTCCTAGATATTCCATATGTCCCTAACGTCCCAGACGTCCTAGATGTCCCATATGTTCCTAACGTCCCAGACGTCCTACATGTCCCTAACGTCCCAGACGTACCATACGTCTTAGATGTCCCATATGTCCCTAACGTCCTAGACGTCCTAGATGTCCCATATGTCCCTAACGTCCCAGACGTCCAAGATGTCCCATATGTCCCTAACGTCCCAGGCGTCCTACATGTCTCATATGTCCATAACATCCCAAAAGTCCTAGATGTCCCATATGTCCCTAATGTCCCAGACGTCCTAAATGTCCCATATGTCCCTGACGTCCCAGACGTCCTAGATTTCCCAATTGTTTCCAACGTCGCAGACGTCCTAGATGTCCCATATGTCCCTAACGTCGTAGACGTCCTAGATGTCTAATATGTCCCTAACGTACCAGATGTCCCTAACGTCCCAGACGTCCTAGATGTCCCTAACGTCCCAGACGTCCTACATGTCCCATATGTCCCTAACGTCCCAAAAGTCCTAGATGTCCCATATGTCCCTAATGACCCAGACGTCCTAGATGTCCCATATGTTCTTAACGTCCCGGACGTCCTAGATGTCCCTAACGTCCCAGACGTCCCATACGTCCCAGATGTCCCATATGTCTCTAACGTCCTAGACGTCCCAGATGTCCCATATGTCTCTAACGTCCTAGACGTCCCAGATGTTCCATATGTTCCTAACGTCCCAGACGTCCTAGATGTCCCATATGTCCTTAACGTCCCAGACGTCCCAGATGTCCCATATGTCTCTAACGTCCTAGACGTCCCAGATGTCTCTAACGTCCTAGACGTCCCAGATGTCCCATATGTTCCTAACGTCCTAGACGTCCCAGATGTCCCATATGTTCCTAACGTCCCAGACGTCCTAGATGTCCCATATGTCCTTAACGTCCCAGACGTCCTAGATGTCCCATATGTCCCTAACCTCCCAGACGTCCTAGGTGTCCCATATGTCCCTAACGTCCCAGATGTCCCAGATGTCCCATATGTCTCTAACGTCCTAGACGTCCCAGATGTCCCATATGTCTCTAACGTCCTAGACGTCCCAGATGTCCCATATGTTCCTAACGTCCCAGACGTCCTAGATGTCCCATATGTCCTTAACGTCCCAGACGTCCTAGATGTCCCATATGTCCTTAACGTCCCAGACGTCCTAGATGTCCCATATGTCCCTAACCTCCCAGACGTCCTAGATGTCCCATATGTCCCTAACGTCCCAGATGTCCCAGATGTTCCATATGTCTCTAACGTCCTAGACGTCCCAGATGTCCCATATGTCTCTAACGTCCTAGACGTCCCAGATGTCCCATATGTTCCTAACGTCCCAGACGTCCTAGATGTCCCATATGTCCTTAACGTCCCAGACGTCCTAGATGTCCCATATGTCCCTAACGTCCCAGACGTCCCATATGTCCCTAACGTCCCAGACGTCCTAGATGTCCCTAAAGTCTCAGACGGCCTAGATGTCCCAAATGTCCCTAACGTCCCAGACGTCCCAGATGTCCCATACGTCCTAGATGTCCGATATGTCCCTAACGTCCCAGACGTCCTAGATGTTTCATAAAATATGTCTCTAAAGTCAAAGACGTCCCAGACGCCCTAGATGCCCCATATGTCCCTAACGTTTCAGACGTCCTAGATGTCCCATATGTTCCTAACGTCCCAGACGTCCTAGATATTCTATATGTCCCTAACGTCCCAGACGTCCTAGATGTCCCATATGTTCCTAACGTCCCAGACGTCCTACATGTCCCTAACGTCCCAGACGTACCATACGTCTTAGATGTCCCATATGTCCCTAACGTCCCAGACGTCCTAGATGTTGTAATGTAGCATGCTGTGAGAATGCTTAATTATTTTCAATTAATATCAAGATATCAAAAGGGTATCATGGGATAACAAGTGTAAGAGAATAACGGGTGGCAGTAAATATTAGCAACCAAGAGGTTGTTGACAAGAGTAAAAAAGTTTCTATAATTTAAAAGAATCTCCGTCAAAATAGTCACATTAAAGGTCTAATAATACCTTTAATTGTGAGGATATAATTGCAATTTGATACGTGTTAGTAAGAATAGCCTTCTGCATGATCAAATACTGACCAAGGGGTCAATATTATTCTTCACATAGTGAGTTGGAGATTTATAGAAGCCATTTCAAGTGGTCATTGGTTTACAAGCCATCAGTTTAGTGAGTGTTTGTGTGTTGGGCATGCTGCAATACCGTTTTAAGAAAATATTAAACGGTCAAGTCTGTCTACAACGAGCTTTTATGGGTCCTCATCATCTCCAAGTAGGTGTTTGACGACTTCGATCAGTGTGAAACTGATATTAGAACCACATCGGAAGTACGAGTTCGGCTGTTGAAGGTTAGTGTATTATAGTAACAGTTTGGATACGGCAAATTTAGAATTTAAAACTTGTATTTAGATTTAGAGAATCTTAGAATATTAAGTTTTCTAAATTAATATTGTGATTTGAGTACTCGACGGTTTCGATCTTTATAATTAGAAATTTATCATTTTGATCTAGTTATTTTAAAAAGTATTTAACCGCATTTATTGGAAATTTCATTTAATTAAATAATTTTGACAACTTTAATCTGACTATTAATTTGTAATGTCAATTCAAACGTTTAATACACTATAACAGTTAATTAGATTCAAACTCAAGTACTAAGAGTGTGATTTAAATAATTACATTAATATTTATTTAGTTATTCAAAGTACAATTCATTAATACAGTATATATATATTTGACATTAACTCATTCAGCTGGGAAGTACAGAGAGTCTCAATTGCTAAATAAGCTGGCTAGCCGAGGTATATTTAAACATGACATAATTTCAAAGTCAATTATGAAAGTATGATATATGTCAATATATGATTCAGTTGAAAGCAACAAGGTAAGTGAGAATTATATACATTATTATTGATATTACTTCTGTGAATTAAGCAAACAGGGTAGATATCACTAGTTTTTATTATACATTAAAATCTCCTACAAAAGGGGTGGTGTAAGAAAATTGGCGCGCAACGTGAGGCTCGAAAGAGTATAAGAAAATTGACGCGCAACGTGAGGCTCGAAAGGAAGTTGTAATAAATTTAGCTCCACAAAGTGAGATACAAAAGATAAACAAATAAGATTGTAAAATAATTGGTATCGATCAACGTGAGGGTTCGAGGCATTTAGAAGAGAGGATACGTATATGAATTTGCGGTCGGGTTTTAGAAAACCAACAAGGAAGTTAAAGAAAATGGATGGACTTCAATTAGAACAGGGTGATAACGTAGTAAATACGGAAGGACGTCAAATGCAAGAAGCTAGTACATTAGTCAGTGCATCAAATGACAGCAATATGATGCGAATGATGCAAGAAATTTTAAATAAAGTATCTACAGTAGAAAACACAAACCAGGAACTTTTAAATAAAGTATCTGCAGTAGAAAACACAAACCAGGAAATTAGATCTGTAGTTGAAGACAGCAATCAAGAGATTGTAAATAAGGTGATTGAGGTGGAAACTGCAATGTCAGAAAAAATCGATACAATTGAAACAAAATTAAAGACGTTCCAAACAGAAAATGGAAATCTTATAAATAAGTTAAGGGTACAATTAGAACGACAATTGGTACAGAAGGTAACACCTATCGAAAAGGAGGTAGATACCATTAGGTCACAAGTAGAAATGAACAAGGATAATATTAAAAATTTTGAAAACAAATTTGACAGTTATCAAGGTAACGTCAAAAATCAAATTCAGTCATTGAATACCGAGGTGAAAGATATAACAAACTGTTTACAAAATAGCTCAAATAGTGGGAATATCAGTTTTAATGGTGGTATAGTTATGCAAGCGAGTCATGAGAGACCAAAGTTTAACGGGAATAGGCAGGTATTACACCCTATTAAGTTTCTAAAGAAATTGGAAAATTATTTTGATACTATGAAGATTGTAAGTAGTAAAAAGTTACAAGTAGCAATAGAATGTTTAGAACATGAGGTAAACCTTTGGGCTGAAAGTCACTGTACTGAATGGGACAACTATGAATCTTTTAAAGTTGATTTTATTAACAAGTTTTGGTCGAGAAATATCCAGGAAAAAGCTAGGGCTGAAATTTATATGGCAAGAATGTATAACGGTAGATTTGGAAGTTTTACGAAACACGTGTGGTATTGGATTGCGAGAGTGCAGTATTTAGAACCAAAGATACCTGACGAGATTCTGGTAGAAGCTCTTAGCAAACACTTTCCAATAGACGTACAAACAGCATTAGTAGCTTCGCAAGTGCAAAACGTAGATAGAATGCTAAAGGTTTTGGAGGGTTTGGAAAATAGACAAACCAATTCAAAATTTGACGTAAGAGAAAAAACGTCAAATTTTCAAACTTCATATCCGTCAAAATTTGGTAATCGCAATGCAAACCAGTTTGAAACAAGAAATAGGATGAACCCAAACAATTACGACCAAAATCAAAATAAAATGTTAAGATCTGACAATAATGTTAGAGGAAGGGAAAATAATAGGAATAGCTATACGATTCAAGCAAGGGGTGATTCACCAGTGTCATTTAAAGCCAGGGATAGATCACCCAATACATCGCAAAACCAGGAAAACTAAAGGGCCCGGTACAATTAGCTCCAATTGTTAAAATTCGGGTTTCAAATGAGCAACAAGAGCATATAAATTTTGTGAAAAATTATTTTCAACAATATAACAAAATTCAAAAAGTTCATAATGTAGTTGATTTGGCATGTGATGTTTCGGAAAAAGAAAAAGAATTAGTAAATCAGGATTTACATTATTTAAATGTAGAGATTGAAGGTATTAAGCAAGACTTGTTAATAGATACGGGTAGTTCGGTGAGTGTAATGTCGGAAGAAATGTTCTTAAGAATATTAGAACAAAATAATAAAATACCTATCTTACCATCAGTGGGTTTAACAATTCAAGGTGTAACTGGGGGAATTAGAAAAGTAAAAAAGCAGGCATTAATGTTGGTAAATATGGGGAGTTCAAAACATAAAATAGTATTTTTAATTATTAATCAATTAAATACTACATCCATTTTAGGCATGGATTGGATGTACAAGGTTAAAACTAATTTGAATTTTAACAGTAAGATTATGAAATTTGTAGATGCAGGACGAGGTTATGAAGTTTATTTTAAAAATAATTCTAACCAAGATAAAATTATATCGAATGAATTGAAGTTAATATCAACAGTTAATTTAAATATACAAGATGAAACAAGGTTTGAGATAAAGGAGATACTATTTGAAAACAACAATGAGTTAAGCGAATCATTACAATTACAAAAAGATTTGAATTTAGTTTTGAAGGATCTAAAAGAAACAAATAATGAAACGCAATACATGAATGTTGAAGGAGTGGAGCTTGAAACAGAACCAACTTTAACAATACATCAGTTAAATAAACAATTTAATAAGGAGAAATTATATCCGATACAAGATATATTAGAAGAATATAATGTAATCTTTTCTGATAAGCCAGGCTTATGTAATCGTTTTATTTGTAAATTAAACATTAAGGATGAAACGGTATTTGTACAAAAATCTTATCCAATTCCTTTTGCAAAAAGAACAGCAGTTGAAAAAGAGATAAAAAGAATGTTAGATTTTGGTATCATTGAACATTCAGATTCACCTTATTCTAATCCCATAGTCGTAGTTACAAAAAAGAATGGGTCGGTACGAATTTGTTTGGATGCTAGAAGGTTGAATACAATATTAGTAGAAGATCGAGAATCACCACCATCAATAGATGAATTACTACAGAAATTTAATGGTGTTAAATTTTTATCATCTTTGGATTTAACTTGTGGTTATTGGCAAATCAGATTGCATGAAACGTCTCGAAAATATACAGCATTCTTAGTAAATGGTCGGAGTTATCAATTTAAAGTTTTACCTTTTGGATTGAATGTATCAATTGCTGTATTCAGTAAATGTTTAGATCATGTTTTGGGTCCAGAAGTATTATCGTTTGCAACGGTGTACGTCGATGATATCCTTTTAGCCTCGAAAACATTAGGTGAACATAGAAGTCAATTAGCTTTGGTTTTGGAGAAACTTAGATTAGCAGGTATGACAGTTAATGCTGATAAAACAGATCTATTGATGGATCACATAAAATTTTTAGGATATGTAATTAGTCCTCAAGGTATTAACGTGGATCCTGATAAAATAAAGACCATTCAAGATTTTAAGCCACCTAAAAGCAAAAAAGAATTACAATCATTTTTGGGAATATGTAATTTTTATAGAAAGTTTGTCTGCAACTATGCTTCATCTGTAGTTAAACTTACTCATCTATTAAAGAAGAATAATAAATGGAAATGGGGAATGGAGGAGCAAGAAGCTTTTCAACAAATAAAAGAAAGATTTATTAAGATAGTAACTCTTTCACATCCAGATTTCAACAAAACATTTTATATAGCAACTGATGCATCGGGTTGTGCATTAGGAGCACATTTGTTTCAAATAAACGAAGATGGTTCAACAGAAAATGTTATTTTTGCTAGTAGAGCATTGCTAGAAGCTGAAAAGAATTATATGACCACTGAGTTAGAACTATTAGCCATAGTGTTTGCTTGCAAAAAATTTAGAACTTATATTTTGGGATATGAAACTATAATTTTAACGGATCATAAAGCTTTAGAATTTTTAAGTAGCTGTAAAGCTTTGAGTGCACGTTTGATGCGATGGAGTATGTATTTGCAAGAATATAAACTCAAAATACAATATTGCAAGAGTAAGGATAATTTAGTAGCTGATTTCTTATCTAGATATGTGTACGGTGATGAAAAGAAATTGAATCCATTACTAGTATCTTTGACTAGAGAAGTAATTCCAAAAACACAATTACCTAACTTACTTAACAATATAGAAAATGATCAGAACACGGATCAAAATATAATTTGGATAAAGAATGAAATGGTAACGAATGAACAGGGAAAGAGTGATGAATTGAAATTAAATTATAAGATTCATGAAAATATATTGTTTAGAAGAAGCAAGAGAAGTGAAGAATGGTGGTTACTATGTATTCCAGAAAAGTTAGAAAGAGAATTGATAAATGAGTATCATCAAATGTATGGACATTTTGGTATCAAGAAATGTACTGCACTATTAAAAGAAACTTGTTATATTACAAATATAGAACGTAAGGTTCAGAAAATATTAAAATACTGTGATTTATGTCAAAGAACTAAAGTAAGCAACAAAAGTCAGAAAACTCTCATGAGGAACATTGAAGCATTACAACCATTACAAATAGTATCTGTAGATTTGTTTGGTCCTTTACCTAGAGGAAAGTATGGAGTTACTTGTATATTTGTAATGAGAGATATATTTACAAAATTTGTTAAACTATATACAATCAAGAAACCAAATACTAAATCATTATTAAATAGAATTTTAAATGATTTTATAATTAATGTAGGTAAGCCAGTTATAATTTTATCAGATCATGGATCACAATTTACAAGCAGATTATGGAAAGAAAAACTTAATGAACAGGGGATACAGTACAGGTATTCTGCTATTTATCACCCACAATCAAATCCAGTAGAAAGGATCATGAGAGAATTAGGCAGAATGTTTAGGTGTTATTGTAATATGAAGCATACAAGTTGACCAAGTTATGTACAACATATAGAAGATTGGTTGAATTGTGTAGAAAGTGATACTACAGGATCAACACCTTATGAATTAATGAAAGGTCATAAACCGACTAGAATCATAGAAAATTTAATCAGATTTCCTGAAAGAATTGACACAACTACAGATCTAAAAATACAGTTAGCACAAGAAGTTTTTTTATCAAAGGCTCAAAGAAGAAAACGAAGACATGATAAGAATGTGGAACGTCCTATAAAATTCATGAGAGGCGATTTAGTATTAGTTCGAAATCACTTACAATCGTCAGTAATAGAAAAAACGATTAAGAAGTTCTTTTTACTATATGAAGGTCCATATGAAGTGGTCAAGGAAGTAGGGGAAAATGCCTATGTTCTAAATTATCCTGGGGAAAATAGGTATAAGTATACCCAAAATGCTGATAATTTAAAGAAGTATTATCATGAGAATAATATCAATAATGTAGTAAATCAGGTTATAGTATATCACAATAATGTAGATAAAAATGTTAATTGGAAAGAAGTTATGTCATGGGGTTACCTTAATAATGATGTAAATACAGAGTAACTTGGTTACCAAAGTTAATTTTAGAATTTAATATTTTTGAAATGAGTTAAGGTTAATTGTAAATAATTTAAAATAGACAAATATCAATTTTTACATAAAAGCTCGTTAGAGATCTTTTAAATGAAAAAATTGGGGGGAATAAACTGTAATGTAGCATGCTGTGAGAATGCTTAATTATTTTCAATTAATATCAAGATATCAAAAGGGTATCATGTGATAACAAGTGTAAGAAAATAACGGGTGGCAGTAAATATTAGCAACCAAGAGGTTGTTGACAAGAGTAAAAAAGTTTCTATAATTTAAAAGAATCTCCGTCAAAATAGTCACATTAAAGGTCTAATAATACCTTTAATTGTGAGGATATAATTGCAATTTGATACGTGTTAGTAAGAATAGCCTTCTGCATGATCAAATACTGACCAAGGGGTCAATATTATTCTTCACATAGTGAGTTGGAGATTTATAGAAGCCATTTCAAGTGGTCATTGGTTTACAAGCCATCAGTTTAGTGAGTGTTTGTGTGTTGGGCATGCTGCAGTACCGTTTTAAGAAAATATTAAACGGTCAAGTCTGTCTACAACGAGCTTTTATGGGTCCTCATCATCTCCAAGTAGGTGTTTGACGACTTCGATCAGTGTGAAACTGATATTAGAACCACATCGGAAGTACGAGTTTGGCTGTTGAAGGTTAGTGTATTATAGTAACAGTTTGGATACGGCAAATTTAGAATTTAAAACTTGTATTTAGATTTAGAGAATCTTAGAATATTAAGTTTTCTAAATTAATATTGTAATTTGAGTACTCGACGGTTTCGATCTTTATAATTAGAAATTTATCATTTTGATCTAGTTATTTTAAAAAGTATTTAACCGCATTTATTGGAAATTTCATTTAATTAAATAATTTTGACAACTTTAATCTGACTATTAATTTGTAATGTCAATTCAAACGTTTAATACACTATAACAGTTAATTAGATTCAAACTCATGTACTAAGAGTGTGATTTAAATAATTACATTAATATTTATTTAGTTATTCAAAGTACAATTCATTAATACAGTATATATATATTTGACATTAACTCATTCAGCTGGGAAGTACAGAGAGTCTCAATTGCTAAATAAGCTGGCCAGCCGAGGTATATTTAAACATGACATAATTTCAAAGTCAATTATGAAAGTATGATATATGTCAATATATGATTCAGTTGAAAGCAACCAGGTAAGTGAGAATTATATACATTATTATTGATATTACTTCTGTGAATTAAACAAACAGGGTAGATATCACTAATTTTTATTATACATTAAAATCTCCTACAAAAGGGGTGGTGTAATAACCCATATGCACGTGTAAAAAATAAACTACATTAAGATGCACGGCAAAGTTATTCAACAAAATGCTTAGCATCATAATGTACTTTTTACACAGAAACTATTGTCTAGCCTTCACCAAACACTTAAAATGGCTAAAACAGTTTTTTGAATAAAGCAGGCTTTTCACATCATATTTTCTATAAACAAATTTTTAACCATTAAAAATTTCTAAAGAAAACATTTATAAGGGTTGCTAATTCCAACCCCTTAAAGGTATGCGTAAAAGTTTTAAAATATTTCATAAATAAATCTGGTATTGGTAGTACATATCCGGAAATTTTCAAGGGTAATACCACAAAAGGTGAAAAATATTGGGATTTTTATCGTTTACATGCAAATTATTGCCTTTAAATGTCTCGAAACCAAAACTGCGTTAAAAATTTCACGAGACCGCAGGTCGAGTGGTATTTTAGCAGTTTTTGTTGAGAGAAATTTGCAATAATTTGTATGTAAACGAAAACAAAATCTCGCCATAATTTTATCTTGCGTGGTATTTGGAAAGATTATTCAACAATATAAATATATGAATTCGATTTTACCATGTTCGACAGCCAAGTTTTTTAACGTTTTTCACTACGAATTCAATACCGAGGCTTGCAATACCATTATTATTCAGTTTTAGAACGACGCCGATTTGCAAACTTTACTTTGACGTTTTGGCAAAACGTCAGTCAAAGGCTGCTCACTAAATTGAATTCATTAACATCAATCGTGATCGCGTGAAAACACTGCGACTTGAGGTGTTTTCAAATACAGTCAATTTTGATTGACCGTTTCTGACGAATTGACCAATTGGTTTGTTTATTATAGCATTGAATAATCACGTTAATACCATTTTCCAGTTTTCAGAAAAATTACAAAAACCTAATTTTAACCTCCCTCTTTAGCAGGGTGCGACTCAGCGGGGAGGATTTTAAAAGAAAACGTTTATTAGCAAAAACTTTATGTTTCATCGTCTCTTATAACCCTGAAGTTTGTTGGTATATTTTTGGGACACCTTGTATTTTACACACGTTTCTTATTTTATGTCTAATATGCAGGAGTTCAGGATGGCCTAAAAGTGCTAGTTTTAAGAATTAAATTCGAAAATTTCTCCCCGGGGGAGGACCCCCAAATCCCTCATTCCGTTGCACGTCCCGTTTTTGTGTTAGTTACTGTTAAGATGTTAATATCCTTAATTTGATTTTTTTTTTAATTTCAATTACTAATCCAGTTTTTTAATAACTCAGGTATATGGAGGCAGGGTTTCAAAAACTTGAATTGTTTAATTTGAAATCTGTAAACTTTATCTAGGACTATCAACAATATACCGGGTAGATTTTAGATCATTCTGAGATTGGTAAAAAAAATTCCGATTCATGTATAATGTTTAAACACTCTGAATTATTTCTAGATCAGCTGGTACTTTTAAAAAACCTTTTAAAGTCTTTACGGAAACTGAAGTGTACTTTCTAGCCTTTAAAAATCTTCGAAACCTGACGAAAATCATTGAAATGTTTTTACAGATAAATCGGTCTTTAAAGAGTGTCTTAACGTTTCTGAAATCTGTTGAAGGCTTCTGAATTCTGAAAAAAAAACTGTACAAACCGTTCATGTCTTAAACTGCAAATTAATTTCAGGCGACATATACGTCCACAGCTAGTCCGAAAGCTGATCTATTTCATTGCTTGCAAGATAATTATAAGATACTAGCTGACCCGGCAAATGTTGTTTTGGATTATGACATGATGGGGAAAACCCTTCAAACCATTAAGCACAGAATCATAAAAGTATGACTGCAAATAGAAAGTCGTACAGTGTATAGGAAAACACACTTTCGATAGTTTCCAATTTTTCGGCTTTCCCTGTGGATTTTTCCAATTTTTCTTTTCTGTTAAACCATCTCGGGAGTAAGACGAACACAACAACAGAAAAATCATCCAAATCGGTCAAGTCGTTCTCGAGTTTAATTTTCCGGCTTTCCCTTTGGATTTTTCCGAATTTTTCTTTTCTGTTAAACCATCTCGGGAGTAAGACGAACACAACAACAAAAAAATCATCCAAATCGGTCAAGTCGTTCTCGAGTTTAATTTTCCGGATTTCCCTTTGGATTTTTCCAAATTTTCTTTTTTGCTAAACCACCTCGGGAGTAAGACGAACACAACCACAAAAAAATCATCCAAATCGGTCAAGTCGTTCTCGAGTTTAATTTTCCGGCTTTCCCTTTGGATTTTTCGGAATTTTTCTTTTTGTTAAACCATCTCGGCAGTAAGACGAACACAACAACAAAAAATCATCCAAATCGGTCAAGTCGTTCTCGAGTTTAATTTTCCGGATTTCCCTTTGGATTTTTCCGAATTTTCTTTCTTGCTAAACCACTTCGGGAGTAAGACGAACACAACAACAAAAAAATCATCCAAATCGGTCAAGTCGTTCTCGAGTTTAATTTTCCGGCTTTCCCTTTGGATTTTTCCGAATTTTTCTTTTTGTTAAACCATCTCGGGAGTAAGACGAACACAACAACAAAAAAATCATCCAAATCGGTCAAGTCGTTCTCGAGTTTAATTTTCCGGATTTCCCTTTGGATTTTTCCGAATTTTCTTTCTTGCTAAACCACTTCGGGAGTAAGACGAACACAACAACAAAAAATCTGGTGTGATACACGCACACAACTTCCTTTTACAGTAATCTTATAATTAGCCAAAAATTTGATTTTAAATTTTTAAGCATTTGTCAAATTTTTTCAAAAATTACAAATTTTACAAAAACGGTACAAAATAGAGTGTTAGTTCAAGAGACAAATTTTCTCTAGGATTTTAAGCTGAATTCAAAAATGTAATAATATACCGGGTGTTCTATTTAAAATAGGAGTTAATAAAAAAAATAAAAAAAAAAAACAAAAGAAACCCATTTTAGAAGTATTCAACTGGAAAATCACTTATCTCACATCAATACACATTAAAAATGTAATGAAAATGTAAAGTTTACAAAAATCGTTAGAGCCGTTTTTGAAAAAATCGAAAAAAACTGAAAAATCACAAGAGTAAACACCTACTTCCGGTTATGCGATTTTCTTCAAAAGTTTGCTGTCACATGTACATAGTACACAAAACTTATATATGAAGTTTCAACGCCATACCTCTTTCCGTTTTTGAGATATTCTGTTCACAGACAGCCACACAGACAGACAGACAGACACAGACAGACAGACAGACCAATGACAAAAAATATGTTTTTTGGGATCAGGGGACTCTAAAACGTGAAGATCTGTTGAAAACTTAATTTCAAATTTTTGGGGTGAATCCAATACTACTTCCTTTATTGTAAAAGGCAGTAAAAATCATCCAAATCGGTCAAGTCGTTCTCGAGTTTTTGCGTTACTAACACACTAACACACGGCGATTGATTTTTACTTCCTTTTACGATAAAGGAAGTATTGGATTCACCGTAAAAATTCGAAATTGAGTTTTCAACAGATCTTCACGTTTTAGAGTCCCCTGATCCCAAAATAGTATATTGTGTATCAAGGCCGTAAAAGTGATCTTTTTTGGCCGAATCTGTTGTTTGCGGCCGAGGCGTTAGCCGAGGCTGCAATTCAGATGAGGCCAAAAAAGCACTTTTGGCCGAGGTGCACACAACATTTTTTAGGCGATCATCACAACAGAATTCAAACATTTGGTCACAAAATTATGTGTTTTCTGAACATTTTCTTGAAAAACATAGTCACCTTAGACAACTAAAAACAAAAGCATTAAGACAACTAAAAATAAAAGCATCTCCTGTCAAATTTAATATTAAGCTTCATCGCGTGTGTTTTGAGCCTTTTAAAATGGGTGATAGCGATAGTTCAGACACCCCCGGTGAAATTCTGGAAGCTGCAAGTGTTGCGACCCTAAGTTTGCTCCCCGCAAAATCCAAAATCATGAAGTAGTTTCTGACAGATCAGTTCCAAAAAAGTAGAGTTTGACAGATGTGTACAAAAAAGTAACGTTTGACAGATGTGTACAAAAAAGTAAAACTTTACGGCGGCAAAAGAGGCCATAAAATCGCCATTTTTGTAATGATCGCCTAAAAAACATATTTTTTTTCATTGGTCTGTCTGTCTGGCTGTGTGTCTGTCTGTGAACAGAATATCTCAAAAACGGAAAGAGGTATGGCGTTGAAACTTCTTATATAAGTTTTGTGTACTATGTAGATGCGACAGAAAGCTTTTGAAGAAAATCGCATAACCGGAAGTAGCTGTTTACTCTTGTAATTTTTCAGTTTTTTTCGATTTTTTCAAAAACGGCTCTAAAGATTTTCTTTAAACTTTACATTTTTATTACATTTTTAATGTGTATTGATGTGAGATAGGTGATTTTCCAGTTGAATACTTCTAAAATGGGTTTCTTTTGTTTTTTTTCTATTTTTTTTATTAACTCCTATTTTAAATAGAACACCCGGTATATTACTACCTACATTTTTGAATTCAGCTTAAAATTCTAGAGAAAATTTGTCTCTTGAACTAACACTCGATTTTGTACCGTTTTTGCAAAAATTTGTAATTTTAGAAAATTTTTGACAAATGCTTAAAAATTTCAAATCAAATTTTTGGCTAATTATAAGATCACTGTAAAAGGAAGTTGTGTGCGTGTATCACACCAGATTTTTATATATACAGATTCAAGTACTGTTTGCTTAGAGGATGTCATTAAAAAGAAACGTTTCGTATTAACGAAAATGCATTTTGAAGAACAATTATTGTTAAATTTAAATACGAAATATAAAATGCGCATACATTGTTAATGACAATTTAGCATAGATAAAATTCCCCTCTAAAGCCCAGTAACACCAAACGTAAACTATAAAACGATCTTTACACTTGTCAATTAAATTTTGCTCTAATACTATTGTTTTGTTCAAAAATCAGTGATGTAATAGTTATTTACTATACAAGTAAGTGTGCTTACATAACTCGTGCTACGCACTCGTTTGTAACTTACACACACGTATATTAATGATGCATTATCACACATGTATTGTACAAAATTTTATCTACGACTGCCTAAAATTGAGAAAAGTGCATTAAGAGAAATGTCAGATGTCATTTTCAAAAATATTTTAGTAGGCAAATGTCATTATGTCATTCATTTGACACTATTTCAGTTACGTAATGAAGTCATTACACAACTCAGTTGCGTAATGGTTTCATTAGGCAACTGAGTTGTGTAATGAGCTTCATTACCTAACTGAAATAGTGTCAAATGAGTGACGTAATGCGTTACTTATCCCACTGGAGTAGATAAAATAATATTTACAAAAGCCGCATGTCGTAAGCGCTCGCCAATTTAAAAAAAGTAATAATGTAGGAAGATCAGTATACAAAATACTATACATGCTGGCTTATTTGGAATGTGAACCAATAAACGCAAAGCCTATTCATATTGTTCACACTATTGACGTGTATAACTGTTGTAAAGATGATTACATCTTTATTTTGCATTAAAACGATTGTTTTCCTTTTTATTTTTAATTATCATTGTTGCTTGGGGTAGTAATAATTAGCAACTGAAATATTTTCCTTGGTGTGACATTTTCAGCTGAGATTAATCACTATTGATGTTATTTTTTGTTACAATTTTGCCACAGAAATTGTTTACTAATTGTAAATACGTTGTATTAACGATATCAAGTTGTTCTGCTGATCAGAATTACTTGGAATATTCAATTCATAAAAATCAATCCCAATGATGGTACAATCTTCAGCTGTAATTAACCACTATTACAGTGATTTTTTTGTTAGAATTTCGTTTTAGATATTGTTTACTGATTGTAGACACCTTGTATTAACAATTTCAAGTTGTTCTGATTAGTATTAGAGCATGAAATACAATTTGAAAAAGTTACCATTATATATTTAAATGAGTCCAGTTGCAGATGTTGATAAGGTAGGCAGCATTTCGGTGCTGCCATCTACTGGTTATTGACTCGTGAGCAAAGCTCGAAACTAAAATAACGAGGTAGCACTATGTCCGCGCTATAAATCCGGCACTAAACCCGACTGTACTATTAAGGTTATTATTGCCATGTCAAAGCTGTATAAGATATAGAGGGGCCCCATTTAAGTTCTGCGGGGGGGCCCGAAAATCATAGCTACGCCTCTGGTTGCAGGGGCATTATAAATTAGCTTTTTTGTCATAGGTGGTCCCAGTCATGTAAATGTACAGTTGAGGTACTGTACATTATATGAGTTACTGAAGAGCAAAAACATGTTGGCATTAACAACGTCAGTCCAAACTCGTCGATATTTATATAATATTGTCAGTGAAAAGTATTCCCCCATTAGCAACCAATGGGACGAGGAGTATATTAAAAAGGTGGAGGCCGAAATATTATGTTTCACTGTAGATTTAAAACGAAAGCGGACTGCTACCGGCAGATCACATACAGATTTCACTAGAAAATATTATAAATGGCTGGAAAGAAAGTTCCAGTTACCAAAACGTGATTCCTGTTCTAAGCAAAGAAGTTCCACTAAATTGTTGTCTGGTCGTCCGCAAAAAGACTTTTCTGTTGCCAGCGCTAAAACTAAGAAGAGAAGAGTGCAGGAATTACGAAAAAATACCCCAACCTGTGACTTGGCATTTGCAACGAAAACCAGCTTATATGAAGAAGGTAAGCGAGTTGCAGCTGAACTCCTATCGCACGCAACTGAAAAGTCGCTAAATCGACCGGTGAAGTTACAAAAAATTATTCGGAAGTTTGAGTGTTTCAAGAAAATCGTACCATATACTCGCGATCAAGCTTTGGCCTACATGTTGGATTGTAGAATCACTAAAGATGTATATCTACAGATAAGATTGGAGGCCAAATGTCGAAATGCCAATATTTATCCCTCATATTATAAATTGAAAGACGCTAAAAAACGTTGTTATTTTGATGGAATAATTATTAAAGATAGAGGTAAGTAGTAAATGTTTTATATTATTATAAATAATGCAGCTTATTTTAAAATTATTACCTTACTTTATGTGTTTAGGCGCTTCAATTCCCTGTTACGTGCTAAAAGCATATGATATTAATACTAGTAATCTACAGTATATAAGTGTTAAATAAGAGATCAAGTGGGTTTAATGCGATAATAACTCATAAAAATTAATATCAGAATGGCATTGGTCGTTACTAGAAAAAAAAACAACGATTTTGTTTTGAAAAAAACGTGTGACAGCATTTGAAAGTGCAAGGGGTTTCGTGGTATATAAGTGATAATCTCGCCATTGCATATAGTTTAGCTATAGTAGGGAATGTTACTGGCAAACCGTCCTTGGTAGGAGATTTAAGAAGCGAGTATCATTTTTCCGACGAATGTAAATTCGAGCTTAGAAGAGATTTGGGAAACCACGGAATAACGTTTGCAAAGTTTATTGCCTGTTTAACAGGGTAGGTACAGTTATTTTGGCATCTACCGCATTTTATATTAAACTTCGAATTATAGCAAAAAAGTGTAGGGGTGAAAACCTACAGAAAATTTAGTCTGCTGGAAGTCACCAGGCAGTTTTGAGGCCTACTTGCCGCATGTGATAGCTGACGATTGGCAGCTGTCAAGCTGACAGTTAATCTGATTCATTAAACGGCTACAAGTGTAACCACGAACAGATAAGTGATTTTCATGATATTTTGCATATGAAAACGCTGTGTAAACATTAGAAAGACTAGTAGTTTAAGTTAAGAGGGGTACCCCGTCCCGTTCAAATAGTAGAGTAATTGAGTAATGGACAACATCTGAGTAACAATTACTCCGTCCGTCCCGTTCATATAATAGGCCAATTTTGGATGTCTCAAGTTTTGAGTGATAATAAAACTAGTTAAGAGTATTGCTCTCTTTCATTTTAATTACAAGCATTGAGTTCAATAATTGTTTATTTAGATATACAGTGAAGTTACAAGTTTCTTGACATATATCAGTGTACCTGAGTATTAACTTGTTGGCGCTCCCTTTAACATCTTAATTAAAGAATTCGCGACGTCTTCACTGTTGCTAGTAGACGGGCCTCAAGTACACTTATATAATGTTCAATTGTTGAGTTAAATAATTAAAGAGCGACGACCTAACGGTAAGTAAAAAGCGAACAAGATTTTGGCGCCCAACGTGGGGCTATAGTTTGGAACATGTACCTTTAGGTCGCACAATAATTGAAAGGAGCAATATTTTCAGTAGTTATACTTAATTAAAAGAATTCGGATGTAATTAGATCTGTTTATTATACGTATTTGTTTATGTAAGTGGGAAATATCAGAACGTGACACACAAAGAGTTACTTTGAGAATATTAAATAAGACGTTATACTTGTGTTAAAAAGGGTTTAGTTTTGAAGAATTGGTTTCTTTTACGTGTAGAGATTTATTTTACCTTACGGAACCATAATAATCGGTCAGAAAGTCAGAATGGATATTGATAGGTTGTTGGTAAACGAAATAGATTATGAATTACGAATACGGGGTGTTGTTTGTAATGGGAATATAACAGAAAAGCGTAAATTGCTTAGAGCACGTATTAGGTTAGAAAAGACGGGTAATGCTTCTTTCCCGGAGGTGGAGATGAATAATGTGGAAGAATTAGATATATGCAATAGGAAGCTTGACATTCTTGTAGAAGAAATATTAGCAACAGAGTCATTTGTTAGGGGTGGTAATGATTATAAACATATTCAGACCCGCTTGGTACATATTTCAAATCGACTTGAACGGTTAGTTTCTGGGGGGCTTTTAACAGATGATAAAGATGAGCTATATAATAGGTGTTTAGGGGCTATGGACGATCTTGAGTCCAGATTAACGTTTGAAAAGGAGCCTTTAGTTCCTTCTATTTCACAAGCAGTTAACTTGATGGACCTTGACGATGAGCCGTCACAAATCAATCAATCACAAAATCGCTTTAGTAATTCAAATTTGATTGATAATCAACATTTTCAGACTTTACCGACACCTATTGGTATTAACAGCACTAAAGTTATTGACGCTCCTCCACGTTACAACAATTACCTTCCAATGAATAAATGGAACCTTAGTTTTGATGGTCAATCGGGATTGTCTAGTTTCCTAGAGCTTGTTGAAGAATTGAGAATGGCGCGTGGGGTTACCAAGGAACAACTTTTTACTTCAGCTGTTGAATTTTTCACAGAATATGCTTTGATTTGGTATCGATCGGTTAAAGATACTTTGTATAATTGGGATCAGCTAGTTAGTGCATTACGTTCAGCTTTTCTTTGATTATGAAGCTTGTTTATGGGATGAAATACGCAGTCGTACTCAGGGGGCCGATGAACCTGTAACCGTATTTGTGTCGATTATGGAAAACTTATTCCATCGGTTACCATCGATGCCTTCCGAAACAAATCGCCTTAGTCTCATCCGTAGGAATCTATTACCACATTTTCAAACCCAATTGGCTTTAGAAAACATTGTTTCTTTCTCACATTTACTTCGAGTGTGTAAATCTGTTGAGGATGCACATGTGCGTGCACAACGGTTTCGTGGACCTCCCACTCAGGGAAATCGAATGTTAGAACCTGATTTAGAATATCAAAAGCCGAAATGTAATGCTAGGATTCATACTGTGAATGTATCCTCAAATGAAGGTTACGTTCAAACTCGTAGTAATAACCCACCGAAAGTAATCAATTCAGCCAAGCCTTCTGATTTGAGATGCTGGAAATATAATAAACCGAATCATTTCGCGAGTAATTGTTCAGCGAATAGTAAACAATATTGCTATGGTTGTGGACGACCTGATTTTACTGTCCGTACGTGCCCTTCATGTTCGGGAAATGGTGGTCGACGCCGCTAGACGACCGAATAGCGCGTTGTCAAGAAAATTCTTGGTTAAATGCTGTAAATAATTCGGATACTAGTTCTAAAGCTGTTTTAGATTATATTTTAAGTCACGCAGGTCCTGATGAGAGACCGTATCTTAAAGTTTCAATTCTTGGTAATCAGATTCTTGGATTGTTAGATTCGGGTGCTTCGCATACTGTTGTTGGTAGAAAGGGATGGGAGCTGTTGAAAGGTCATTGTAGGCTTACACCAAGTAAAGATAGGACTTGTAATGTTGTTGATGGTGCAGAGTGCCAAATATTAGGTATAGTTACAGTACCACTTATGCTTCGCGATAGAGTTTGCACTTGTGCCTTCCGTACCCCATACTTTGATTTTGAGATGCGATTTTTGCGTAGGATGGGTATTGTAACCGATCTTAGAATTAACGAATGGACCTTCTCAAAAGATCACTTGATCCCGGAAGTTAATGCTATACAGGCCATAGAACATTTATCTGAAGTTCAGCGCGAACAATTAGATTGTTTTGTCAAAGAGGTTTTTAGTAAAATGGGAAATAAGTTAGGTTGCACTCATCTTGTCGAACATGAGATTAAAACCACATCGTCGCCTATCAAGCAGCGATATTATCCTATTTCTCCTGCTCTGCAAAAACAGGTAGATCTTGAGTTTAAAAAAATGTTAGATGAGGGAGTAGTAGAACCTTCGACTTCTGCTTGGTCATCTCCGATAGTAATGATTGAGAAGAAAGATGGTAGTTATCGGTCCTGTGTTGATTATCGCCAACTTAATAAAGTCAGTCAACCTGATGGTTATCCTATTCCGTATGTGTCAAGCACCTTGGATAAACTTCGTGATGCTCATTATCTTACGACTCTTGATATTAAATCCGCATATTGGCAGATACCTGTAGCTGTTTTTTCACGCCCTTTAACAGCGTTTACCGTACCTAATAGGGGGTTATTTCAATTTCGCCGGCTACCTTTTGGTTTGCATACAGCCCCGGCAACGTGGCAACGCCTAATTGATCGTGTTATTGGTGCTGATTTGGAACCATATGTCTTTACATACCTCGACAATATTGTAATCTGTACGCCAACTTTCGAAAAACATCTTTCTACTCTCCGTGAGGTTGTGTCTCGGTTATCTGCTGGTCTTACTTTAACACGTTGACCGCCATGTGAAGCACGAGTGCATCGCATGGCTCCTTAATATATGGGCCACGCCACTCACATGTGTTTCGCATGTTACTTTCATTCTAGGCCACGCAGCTCACATTTGCGCTGCACTATAGTCGTAATCTTATGAGAGATTAAGGAATATGGCCTTGGAAACAAAACCTATGTGTTGGCCCGGCTCTAGACTAAATTTAAGACATTTTTGACATGTATAAGCAAAAACGTTGTGGCCCCAGATATTCGAAAAATTTTTACTTATACGGCGGTCAACGTGTTAAGTCAAAACAAATGTCATTTTTGTAAGCCAGAACTTAAGTATCTTGGTCATGTAGTTAATTCACGCGGTGTATTCCTACTCCGGTGTCAGTGAAGGAAGTACGTCGTGTGATTGGTATGGCGTCATGGTACCGTCGTTTTGTTCCAAATTTTTCTTCACTTATAGGACCTCTTACATCTTTGCTCCGCAAGAATGCGAATTTTTTCTGGGATAGTAACTGTGAACGAGCCTTCCGTGATATTAAAGAACATTTGATATCTGCTCCGATATTAGCTTGCGCTGATTTTTCTGTCCCCTTTGTTATTCAAACGGATGCTTCTGGTTATGGTATTGGTGCCGTACTTACTCAAAAACAGTCTGATGGAGAGAAAGTAATATGTTACATTAGTCGTTCGCTGGCTAGAAACGAACGAAATTTTAGCACGACAGAGCGCGAATGCCTCGCTGTTTTTTTGCTATTGAAAAACTTAGACCATACATTGAGGGAACTAAATTCACGGTTGTGACGGATCATTATAGCTTAAAATGGCTTAACAGTATTAAAGACCCTGTTGGTCGTATGGCTCGATGGGCAGTTCGCCTTCAACATTATGATTTTGACATTATACATCGAAAAGGTAAAGAACATGTTGTGCCTGACACTTTGTCTCGTGCTGTTCCTGTTATTGATGCTATTAATGTTCAGTTTGGTCCTGCTGGTAATCCCTGGTATCATCGCATGTGTCGATTAGTTATTGACGATCCTCGAAAATTTCCCCATTGGAGAGTTAGTGACGGTCAATTGTATAAATATGTTCGAACCGATTATCCAGACTTGGCAGATGATGAAGATCATTGGAAACTGGTTGTTCCAAAGACTCAACGCCAAGAAATTATCAAACAGAATCACGATATTCCGACCGCTGGTCATACGGGTGTTAATAAAATTTTTCATCGTATTGCACAAAAATACTACTAGCCTAAACTACGTTATGATGTGGCTGCTTATGTTCGCCGTTGCGAAACGTGTCAACGAATTAAACCAGAACAGAGAGCCCCTGCAGGGTATATGGGTGGACATTCATTAGTTTCGAAACCTTTCGAATTAATCTGTTGTGATATTATAGGACCCTTACCTCGTTCAGCACGAGGGTATGCGTATATATTTGTAGTGGCTGATTGTTTTAGTAAGTTTCCATTAATCTTTCCGCTCCGTACAGCATCAGCTAAGGTTATTTCGCGTATTGTTGAGGAAGACGTATTTTTTATGTTTGGGGTTCCCAAGCGAATCATATGTGATAATGGCGTTTAGTTTCGCAGTCATGAGTTGCAATCTTTAAATCCGAAGTATGGCTGTAAGATTTCGTTCACTGCCAATTATCATCCTCAAGCTAATCCTACGGAACGTATAAACAGAGTGCTGAAGACTATGTTGACAGCTTATGTATCAGATCGTCATCGAGATTGGGATAAATATCTGTCTCACGTAGTTTGTGCTATACGTACCTCAGTTCATGAAGTTACGGGGAAAACTCCATATTTCATTAATTTCGGCAGAGAAATCATATTAAATCACGAACCGGTAGTAGGTGATGGAAACCCGGAAATTCAATTTAGTCGTGATAGAGATTTAGATAATCCTTCTACAGTACTCCAGCAACTGTATGCTGATGTTAAACGACGATTAGATAAGGCTTATCAAAAGTCAAAAACTCGTTATGACTTTCGTCGACGACCTTTCGAGTTCGTTCCGGATCAAGCAGTATTGCGTAGAAACTATGTGCTATCGGATGCTGCTCGTCAGTTTACTTCCAAGCATGGCTAAAAGCGAAACCAAAACAATGACTCGAGACCCACTTGTGGATCTAAATCCGCGTAAGCGAAATGGATACCGACAAAAAAAACTGACACGATACGCTTAGCTGAAGGTATAACACAGCAACACCATGCCACCAAAATCTCAAAAGGGTATCCAACAAAACCCAACAAGCTAACTCGAACCTACACCAAAGCGAAAGATAAACTTCACTCGACCTGAATGCAAGTCAACTGTTAAGTTTCAAGTAGTTATGGCAACTGCGCCTTGCGCGTTCTTTGAGCGCGCTCGAACTAATGTTAATAACGACAGTAGCATGATACAAAGACTGTTTCCTTGTATCATGCGACAGTAGCATTCTAGCTCTCAACACAACAACAGCGTCCAGCGTGACGCTATGTGTAGTTAATAAATAAAGCATTTACAATTTACCACGGCGGTGTTTTAAATGATTCCTTCAAGAGGATGACTACCCGCAAAATATCCATGGTCCTTTGAGCAGGATTAGCCAGGAAACACGAGAAGTAAGCCAGGAAATCGACGCTGGGTTACGTACACGCATTTGAATATTATAATTCAAAGTTAGTCCTTTACCACATTTAAACCTATTTCCTATATCGTATACCTATCTCTGTAAGATTGTCACGATGATATAAATAAACTCGATAATTCTCGTATAAAAATACAAATCGCGCTAATATTCAAATAAGATTATTACTCGGTTTCTCGTAAAATTAACTATTGCACGAAAATAATCACGTTTAAGTAGTTTACACGATTTTCTCAAGTTTATTCTCGTTTAAAAATAAAATCACGATGTCTGAAAGCGAACGTATAACCGCAGAACTCGATTTAAAACGCATAAAAAATGCAAGAGCTCAAATTAAGAGCCAATTAACACGATTTCAAACCTTTTTGAGTAAATACGATGCCTCGGTACACTCGATGGAACTATTGCAAGTACGTTATGAAAACATAAAGCGCGTCTTAGAAAATTTTAATGCGGTACAAGCGGAATACGAGGAATTGCTCTTAAATGAGTTTCCTGATAATTATAACGAAGCGGAAGCCAATCAAGAACGAGATGCAATGGAAAATAAATATTACGAAGCGATGGCGACCGCCCAAACCATTTTGGATCGATGGCTTGCAGGTGTGAACGCGAGCTCGCAATCGGCGGCGTCGGCAAACGTTACTCATCACACAGGTGTTAGCGCAGACGCTGCGTTGCCAAACCTCTCAGCGAAATTACCGCTCCTAACCTTACCCGAATTTCACGGATGGTATAGTGACTGGCAACGATTTCGCGATATGTTTCAAGCAATCGTACATAATAATAAAGCACTTTCGGATGTGCATCGTTTTTATTATTTAGAATCCTCTCTTAAAGGAGAGCCAAAAAATATAATCGCATCTTTATCGCCGACGGATGCAAATTATCGCATAGCGTGGGAGCTTCTAGAAAGAAGATATCAAAATAAAAAGATAATGGTTAACGCGCATTTAAAGGAAATTATGGATATGCCGATCGTATCCAAAGAATCGCATGTTGCGCTAAGACAATTGTCGAACACGTTCTTTAAAAATTATAGGTCTCTCGAGGCGCTCGGTGAAAACGTAAAGGGGTGGAATACCATTTTAATTTATATTCTCGTAGCAAAATTAGACATAAATTCGAAACGCGAGTGGGAGATATTTAGCAAGGATAAGGAGTCTCCTAGTATCGATGAGTTTAATAACTTTTTTATGCAACGATGCCAAATTTTAGAGGCGATAGACACGAAAACGTCTTTAAATAATTTGAACGGCAAAAAATACAACGAACCAAGATCGCTGGTCACGACAAATAACTCGAATTCTAATACAAATTATCGGAATACTGCAAGGACGGACATTTTATTTACTTTTGCGAAAAATTTAAGGCTCTATCCGTGTCTGATCGTTTAAATCAAACAAGAAAATTAAATCTGTGCACAAATTGCCTTCAGTATGGGCACAAAAATTCAAATTGCAATTCGCAAGGGTGCAAAATATGTAAACGAAAGCACGCGACTTTATTGCACGATTCTCGAGAAAATTCAAATTATACGGATGTTAATGGATCTAATAAAGACCAACATATACAAACACAAACGTTTGGCAATACCGAGTTACAAAATACTCAAACCAATCATGCCGCGATGGATAATTATTTGGTAAATACCGAGCCGTTTGTTTTATTATCAACAGCAATCGTTACAGTTTATAATGCTAACAATCAACCCATATCGTGTCGCGTATTACTCGATAACGGGTCTCAGTCAAATTTCGTTACCCAAAATATCGTAAATAAACTAGGCTTGCGTACGAAGAAAATAAGTTTGCCAGTATCTGGTCTAGGTCAAATTAAAACAAACATAACCGAACAAGTTTTCATAGAATTGTCCTCGAATCAAAATTCGTTTAAAACAAAACTATCGTTTTTCGTTATCGATAAAATCACGGGCTTGGTTCCTCAGAACTTCTGCGATGTATCGAACTTAAATATTCCTGAGGAATTTTCTTTAGCCGATCCGGAATACAACGTTCCCTCGAAAATAGATATGCTTTTAGGAGCTTCGATATTTTTTGAATTACTTTCCGTCGGCCAGGTTAAACTCGGAAAAAATTTACCCATTCTGCAAAAAACTATTTTGGGTTGGATCATTTCTGATCGAATACCGACTAATCTCGTTCAAGCGAATAGCTTCGTTTCTCAATGCCTATCATCAAACTACGCGTTGGAAGAGCAAGTCGAAAAATTCTGGCGCTTAGAAGAAGTAGAGCACGATTTAAATAAAAATAAGTTTTCCGTCGAAGAAATAGAATGCGAAGAGCATTTTGTAAACAACGTTTCGAGAAATAAGGAAGGTCGATTTATCGTAAAGTTACCATTGAAAAGCGATTATTTAAAGTTAGGCGACACAGAGAATACAGCGTTAAATCGTTTATACGCGATAGAGAAAAGATTAAATAACCGTCCCGAATTGAAACAAGCCTATCAATCTTTTATGCTTGAATATGAGCAGCTAGGGCATATGACACAAATTCCACGCGACTTGAAGTCAAACGGTCCTACTTACTATATACCCCACCATAGCGTAGAACGACCCGACAGCTTGACTACGAAGGTCAGAGTTGTTTTCGATGTTTCGTGTAAAAGTACAACGAATACCTCGCTTAACGATGTCTTAAAAATCGGTCCTGTAATACAATTCGATCTGTTCACTATTCTTTTACGCTTTAGAAGGCACAACTTCGTCTTAATCGGAGATCTAACAAAGATGTACCGAAACATTTTGATACACGACGAACATAAAGATTTGCAGCGCATAGTTTGGCGCAACAATTCAAACGAATCAGTAAAATACTTTCAGTTAAACACGATAACTTACGGTACGTCCTCGGCTAGTTATTTAGCGACTCGTTGCTTAAAACAAATTGCCATCGAGAAAGGTGAAGAAAATCCAGTAGAAAGCAAAATTATCGAATGCGATTTTTATATGGACGACCTGCTTTCCGGGTCTCATTCTAGCGAAGAATTAAATAAAATACGGGAAAATATAACGAACATTTTTTCGGAATACGGGTTCGAAATTCGCAAATTTCAGTCAAACGATCCAAATTTAGTGAGGGTTTTAAAGCAATCCAGCGACTCGCAATATTTAATCACAGATGATCATAGCACGAAAACTCTCGGCGTGTCATGGATTCCTTCCTTAGATTCATTCGAATACAAGGGACAACAACTCTTACCCAACTCGGATAGGGTTACAAAACGAACTGTTTTATCTTTTATAGCAAAAATATTTGACCCGCTAGGGCTTTTAGGTCCTATAGTAATTCGCGCAAAATTAATACTCCAGAAACTATGGCAATTAAAAATTAACTGGGACGAATCGATTCCCCTAGAACTGCATTCCAGTTGGCAGGAATTTACCAAACAAATTTCAAAAATAAATTTGATTCGCATACCACGTCACGTGCTAGCTAGAAACCCAATTAACATTCAAATTCACGCGTTTTGTGACGCTAGTGAAAATTCATATGGGTGTTGCGTGTATTTAAGATTGGTTGATATAGGAGGCGCGGTCAAATGTTGCTTGTTATGTGCCAAATCGCGAGTAGCTCCTTTAAAGGCGGTGACACTCCCGAGGTTGGAGCTGCTAGGAGCCCTGCTGGTATCTCGATTATTAAATAAATGTCTACGTCACTTAGAAATAGAAATCGATGCTGTTTTCCACTACACGGATTCAACGATCGTTTTATCATGGCTTTCAAGCGAACCGCGAACTTGGCAGACCTTCATAGCCAACCGTGTAGCCGAAATACAACAATTAACGCGTACACAAGATTGGCATTACATCTCCACTACGCAAAACCCTGCTGATATTATTTCTCGGGGCGCAACGTTATCGGATTTAAGAGATGGAAAATTATGGTGGCACGGGCCGTCTTTCTTGTTAGAACCCCCTGATTCGTGGCCTGAAAATACAAATATTGCCAATTTCGCTCGTACTCCGTCACAAACCATAGAATTTAAAAAACCGAAAACTAATCTATCTTTTCTTTGCGAAAACATAAGAAGCAATGACTTTAACATTTTCGAGCGTTATTCAAGTTTCTCCAAATTAAGCAGAATTACAGCATTATGCTTTAGGTTTATCAAAAATATCAAGGTCAATTTAGAATTTAAAAAATTCGGACAGATAACAAACGAGAAAGAAATCGCATATTTAACGAATAAAGAAATTTCATTTAGTACCGAACGTCTAGCTAAAATAGCACAGCGCCAATCATTTCCTGAAGAAGTGAAGTGTTTAGAACAGGGCAAAGAAATAAATCATAAAAGTAAACTTAAATCACTCTCGCCGTTTTTAGATGACAATAAATTAATACGCGTTGGAGGTAGACTCAAAAACTCAAACCTAACTTATTCAAGAAAGCATCCGATAGTTCTCCCAGCTAAACACGTTTTCACTCAGTTAGTGATTGACTATGAACACAAACGTACACTTCATTCGGGTGCTCAATGCACATTATCGCACGTAAGACAAATTTACTGGCCGCTTAACGGTAAACAAATAGTAAGATCGCACATAAGAAAATGTGTGCCATGTTTTAAGGCCAGTCCGTATGATAACATCGTTCCTAAAATGGGTGAGTTGCCCGAAGCTCGCGTTATTCCGTCTCGACCGTTCATGTCGGTATCTGTCGATTATGCAGGCCCATTCGAGCTGAAAGATGGTAAAACTCGCACAAATAAAATGATAAAGGGTTACATTTGCATGTTTGTATGTCAAGCCACAAAGGCTGTTCACATTGAAGTCGTACCGGACTTAACTAGCGATGGTTTTTTGAATGTGCTGAAGAGATTCGTGTCTCGGAGAGGTTTTTGTACGAATATATACTCAGACAACGCTACAAATTTCGTAGGTAGCAACAACGAACTTATTTCTATACAAAACTTAGCGAATAACGCCAGCTTTCAAAATTATATTGTGAACTTAAATATTAAGTGGCATTTTATGCCCGCAAGGTCACCACATTTTGGTGGATTGCATGAAGCCGCGATAAAATCGGGTAAACACAATTTAAAACGTGTCTTAAATCAGACTCGCTTACATTATGAAGAGTTTTATACTTTAACGACTCAAATCGAGGTAATCTTAAACTCGAGGCCTTTGATCCCTCTCTCATCCGATCCTAATGACCACGAAGTTATCACGCCGGCCTATTTCCTGATTGGGCAACCACTCACTGCTGTACCAGAACGAAATTGGACGGATTCAAGGGTTAATTTTGTAAAACGATACCGCCACCTTCAGCTGATTGGTCAACACTTTTGGTCTCGATGGAGACAGGAATACTTAAATCACCTCCAGCAAAGGACAAAATGGCAGTTTTATGCTGATCCGAAGATTCACATCGGTTCGTTGGTGCTCATGAAGGAAGACAACGTCCCGTCGATGTGCTGGCCTTTGGGTCGAATCCTGGAAATCCATCCGGGAAAGGACAATGTGACACGAGTAGTGACGGTTAAGACTCAAAGTGGTGTGTTTAAACGCGCTATCACGAAGTTATGTTTATTACCGATTGACAGTTGAATAAACAGTTGACACTCGAGGCGGTGGCTTATAGTTCGCGAAGTTACGCTTCGATAGATTTAGTTTTAATGCTATACCTTTATTTAAATATGTATGTCCTAGTATTACGAAACATTTGTTTGTGTTTATGTTGAAGGTCCAACCCTTCAAGGGGGAGACTTATGTTAAGTTTCAAGTAGTTATGGCAACTGCGCCTTGCGCGTTCTTTGAGCGCGCTCGAACTAATGTTAATAACGACAGTAGCATTCTAGCTCTCAACACAACAACAGCGTCCAGCGTGACGCTATGTGTAGTTAATAAATAAAGCATTTACAATTTACCACGGCGGTGTTTTAAATGATTCCTTCAAGAGGATGACTACCCGCAAAATATCCATCAACTACAAAACCTAACCAACTGCTAGCTGGTCTTGGGTTCCTCCTGGGGTCATTACCGTCTTTACAGTGTAGTTGCTTGTTTGTGGTGTGGGTTTTGGGTTGTTAAAGATAGAGTGTTAGGGACGTCTTATGACAGACGGTTTACTGACTCTCTAGCGTATATGTATGTATCCTTAAAGGATAAAGTTATTCTTTAGTTAAAAATTTCGTTGAAATTTTTCCTTTCTGGTAAGGGGGGAGTTTGTTACGTGCTAAAAGCATCTGATATTAATACTAGTAATCTACAGTATATAAGTGTTAAATAAGAGATCAAGTGGGTTTAATGCGATAATAACTCATAAAAATTAATATCAGAATGGCATTGGTCGTTACTAGAAAAAAAACAACGATTTTGTTTTGAAAAAAACGTGTGACAGCATTTGAAAGTGCAAGGGGTTTCGTGGTATATAACTGATAATCTCGTCATTGCATATGGTTTAGCTATAGTAGGGAATGTTACTGGCAAACCGTCCTTGGTAGGAGATTTAAGAAGCGAGTATCATTTTTTCGACGAATGTAAATTCGAGCTTAGAAGCGATTTGGGAAACCACGGAATAACGTTTGCAAAGTTTATTGCCTGTTTAACAGGGTAGGTACAGTTATTTTGGCTACCGCATTTTATATTGAACTTTGAATTATAGCAAAAAAGTGTAAGCGTGAAAACCTACAGAAAATTTAGTCTGCTGGAAGTCACCAGGCAGTTTTGAGGCCTACTTGCCGCATGTGATAGCTGACGATTGGGAGCTGTCAAGCTGACAGTTAATCTGATTCATTAAACGTCTACAACGCTGTGTAAACATTAGAAAGACTAGTAGTTTAAGTTAAGAGGGGTACCCCGTCCCGTTCAAATAGTAGAGTAATTGAGTAATGGACAACATTTGAGTAACAATTACTCCGTCCGTCCCGTTCATATAATAGGCCAATCTTGGATGTCTCAAGTTTTGAGTGATAATAAAACTACTTAAGAGTATTGCTCTCTTTCATTTTAATTACAAGCATTGAGTTCAATAATTGTTTATTTAGATATACAGGAAGTTACAAGTTTCTTGACATATATCAGTGTACCTGACAATTAACTTGTTGGTGCTCTCTTTAACATCTTAATTAAAGAATTCGCGACGTCTTCACTGTTGCTAGTAGACGGGCCTCAAGTACACTTATATGTATAATGTTCAATTGTTGAGTTAAATAATTAAAGAGCGACGACCTAAAGGTAAGTAAAAAGCTAACATCCCTTACAAAACCTACTTAATTACACAGTAATGAGGCTAAGTAAATTCGTTGACATTCCGGCTGGCGTGAAGAAAATAACCTTAATTTCAAAATGGGGATGTGATAGCAGCTCTGGTCATAGCTAGTATATGCAAACTCCAGTTTGTAAAAATAATCCCATTAACGATCACAATACCGACCATGAGAATTAATCTGATGTGAGTGAAGCTAATTTATTTCTGCTATCCTTGGTACCATTACGTCTAGTATGTTCAAATGAAAACGGCAAAGAATTAATAGTTTGGGATAACCCGAAAGTATCATCTACTCGTTACTGTAGACCGTAAAAAGCTTTTATATGTCAAAGAAACGCTGGAGTTATTAAGAAAAGAGATTTCACTTATCGAAGAGGAAATAACAAAATTAACTCCCTTTAAAACTATCATAGATGACGAGCTGGTAGAGTTTTACTTCACCTTGTGCTTGACAATGGTTGATGGAAAAGCCATTAATGCAATAAGAAATACCTCAAGCCAAACATGCTATATATATGTAAGTCGAAACCTTTTCAAATGAACCAGTTAGAGAATGTGAAAAATTTCGAAATTGATTTAAATAATTTGCCATATGGTTTAACTACAATGCATGCCTGGATTAAATTTCTAGAGTGTGTACTTCATATTGCCTATGTTACGGTTAAAGTGTTTACTTGGCTAGTTTATAGGCTAGCTGGATAGTATACAAACCATCCAATTTGTATACTATCCAGCTAGTTTACAAACTACACAAGATATATCGCCAAAGTACAAACCACAAGAAAAGTATACAAATTAACCGTTGATTTTGGCTAGTTTACAAACTATCCACAGTATTTGGATAAAGTGTGAACTTAATATTAGTAGTAATACATAATATCCAGCTCGTTGGTTAGTATGTAAACCAACCAATTCCGTTTGGCTAATTTATTAGAAAAGTGAGGTTATATTTATGGCAAGTGGTTACTAAAAATAAAACAGCAGCATCAATTTGAAACCCTGCTTTTGGAAGTTTACGAGCAAAAGTCTCAGAATTCAAAATTAATGAATGACAGTGATTATAGTGAACTTTTGCAACGTATAAAGAGAATACGTGAAACTGTTTTGAGGTTTATTATTAATATTTTGTCACACAAATAGTACCTGTATGTCACTTTTTTTAAATTTCATTTTAAGTAGTAATAGCAATGTTATGTTGTACCTATAAATAAACTTTATTTTTGACAAAGAATTATTTTGCTATCCTAAACTAAATTAACCAAATGGAATAGGTTAGTTTACATACTAACCAACGAGTTGGTTATTATGTATTACTACGAATATTAAGTTCACACTTTATCCAAATACTGTAGATAGTTTGTAAACTACCCAAAATCACCGGTTAATTTGTGTACTTTTCTTGTGGTTTGTACTTAGGCGATAAATCTTGTATAGTTTGTAAACTAGCTGGGTAGTATGCAAACCAGCCAATATTCATAGCTATTTTAGTAGAAATATGATTTTCCATCAAAATAGCCAGACGTTTGGATAGTTTGTTTACTATCCAGCTAGCCTATAAACTAGCCAAGTAAACACTTTAACCGTAACACCTACAAAGCTAAACTTAAAACTCCAACAATTCGAGGGGCAACTATAAAACAACTCGATGAAATAGCAGAACGCAAAAAGTATATTCATCAACAATTGCACAAAGCTATGGGCATTCGAGTTGATAGAGTGTTACCGGGTAAAGGAACATCCAACACGGGAAATGTCGTCAGAAATTTTTTCCGGAATTTTAAGGAATCTGGAGTTGATGAAGATTTAATCAGGAGATTCGGCATCATCCTCACTGCGCTCTCTAGTGGTTATCAATTAGACTGTACCAAAATTCGACGAATTTGCCTTTTCTATGGCAAAACTGTATATTGAGAAGTACTTACAACTGGTATCGTATGCCAGTAAGTGTACATAAAATTTTAATACATGGGGCGAAAGCAGCTGAAGCCATGCTGTTACCCATCGGTTTGATGTCAGAAGAGGCGCAAGAAACATGTAACAAGGTCTATAGACATATCCGGGAGCATCATACAAGAAAAAGCTAAAAATTGAATACCACCACGGATTTGATTCATATATATAATGCTTCAGCTATCAGATCCTGTTATTTCAAATGTAAGAAGACACACAAAAACAAAAATAAAACGATTGCCTGTCGATGTACTTCCTCTTTTGAAAATTCATTATGTTGCTGAAGAAGAAAACATGGACGAAGAAGGAAACGAAGAAGATGAAAATGGTACAAGTTCGGATTAATTTTGCTTTATTTACTCTTTGTAATTTTTAATTTGTATAAATATATTGGTGAAATTAAATCAAAATGAATGAATAATTTTTAAGTATATATTTTTCTATTTAATAATTTAAAAAAAATTATTTTATTTTTTAATTTATTTTTCTATTAATTAGATCATGTTTAACCTGATAACTAGCAAAAAAGATTTGTCCAGTTTTCAAGGCAATCCATCCTATCGCAACTAATATTTGCAACTGTAGTATTATTATATTCACAGAGTTTCAGAACTTTAAATCGAAATTAATTTTTAAACCCCCTAAAAAACCACCCCTTTAATGCTTGGAATTTTTCAAATATGTTTGGCGTATTCACAGGTATAATTTTATCATATTCACAAAGACTCAGAATTTTAAAACGAATTTTTTTTCAACACTCCTAAAAACGACCCCCTTAGGGCTTGGAAATTTTCAAATATTTTTGGCGTATTTACAGGTATAATTTTATCATATTCACAAAGTCTCAGAATTTTAAAACAAAATTTTTTTTCAACCCCCCAATAAACAACCCCCTTAGTGCTTGGAATTTTTTCATTATTTTTCCAGTTTTTTAACGATTATTTTGAGCTCATTTAGTAATTTCTAGACTTTTGTCCGGCTAGAATTGCATTCTGCCCCACTGTGCGTTGTAAATAAAGGAAGTGCATTAAACTTGTTTATGAATAATTTTAGGCTCTAACTGCATAAAAAGCGAGAGAACTAATACACAAATATAGAATTGACGAAAGCTTGAGAACGAATTAGTACAAAGATAGAAATACTCGTATTTAATGAAACTAAAAACACTCAAAAATTCAGTTAATTCAATATCAGTTCAAAATTCTAAATCTATACCGTCAATTCTAAAAACAAATCAATTCAATGCAAATAATTCCAATTCAATTCAGCTAATTCAAAAGATAATTCAACTCAATTCAATAAATCCAACGCAATTCAGTCGATTCAGATAATTTAATTCAATTCCACCAATTCGTCTATTCACAAGTTGTTAACCTCTGGGTTCCATAAAATTATGGGGCATTTACAAGACATTTAGAATAAGACAGGATGTTCTCAAATTTGTACTGTATTGAAAGACTTGCTTCATTCCTGGAAGGGTCAGGTAAAAATTACCCACGACAAACTTAAATCGATGGATGAAAATTGTTCACAGTTAGAAATTTTAAATATCCTCAGCTATTAGCTCTATTTTGCACCTGACTTCAATGGTGTATTAGAAAATACTAATCCCAGCTTAAGTAATTCGAGGTTATGAGGTTAGGTTTTCCATCAATTTTGACACAGACTGACGCAAAACCTAACCTGCTAACCTCGAATTTGACATATACGTACAGTGCCAACCTAAGACAAAAAATCACAATCACCGTAAAAACTGGTGAGCATGTGAAGAAAATTAATACTTGCAACGATTTAAAGGCTCTCTAATACGAGTATCGTTGTAAAATGCGGAAAAAGTGCAGTGTTAGAGTGTGATAGTGAACACGCGTGATTTTGGGTGTCTGCGAATTCCTTTTTTGAAATAATAATTTTAATTTTATTTTTGTTATCGAATAGCGGGTATGAGTGCAGGCACTTCTTGCAGTAACTTAAAAATTGCTCATGTAAATATAAGGTCGTTGATACCAAAAATAAATTACATTGGGAATATAATTGATAATCACGACATACTAGCATTATCAGAAACCTGGCTTTCGAGCAATATAGATATAGATCAATTCAAAATTACATTGTCGTTCGTAAGGATAGAGAAGGTCGCGGTGGAGGTGTAGCTGTATTTATAATAAAATTATAAACTAATAGATACAAATAGTACCTACTATTGAACAACTGTGGTTCTCTATTAAAATTAAATCAGTTACTTATGTATTTGGCGTAGTTTATCGACCTCCTTCTTCAGACCATAACACGTTTGTAGATGAGCTAGAAATATCGTTTACTCTATGTACCTACGTCCGTGTCTGATAGAATTTTTTGCCTGGGTGATGTAAATTTTAACTTATTTTCGAAATCTGACGTATCCGTATTATACTTGAACGAATTTCTTGAATGTCTTAATCTGAAACAACTAATCTCTGAACCAACGAGAATCGCAGAGCAATCTGCATCCCTAATAGATGTTATCTTATGTAGTGACCCCTCATTGGTCAGGTCATCTGGTGTTGAGGTTAATAATGAATCTCATCACGATATATAGTATGAGCAAAAAGTAACTCCATCAAAGATACCTTTGGAATTTTGAAGTCATGTGTATTATAACACCAGAAAATTATATTTAATTCTTGTTGATTCTTGTCAATGCCGTTATTGACGTTTAAATTAAAAAATGCAGTCTTGTAAGGAAACTTACTAAATTTAATAAAGAGAAAATTAAAATTACAACGGAGAGTATTTAGAACAAAATTAATAAAATAAAATTAGCATAACGTTTGTGTTAATGGAGACCATATTATATGTAATACTTACTAAGGTCTACACATTACCCTTTTTCTGCGACGTCACAATTTTCTCTCTTTATTTAACTATAAGGAACTGGACGAAACAAAAAATCTGCAGCTTTTGGTCAGGTCCGCTTTAAGTATGGTTTGTTTTATAATACTGTCAATGTGACATTTGTCCAAAATGACAGTAAAATAACGCGCAATTACAAGCAAGCGAACAAGTCTAAAATCTTATTTTAAGCGTTAGGGACTTCTTCAAAGAGGAGAAACGTCGAATTACATAGGTCAAGAATGTCTTGGTTTGAATAATGTGCTATTTGGAGCATCCCTTACATTAAAGGTTAGGCATATGTCAAATTCTTTCTGAAGTCTACTACCTGTGATCTAAATGATCTTTTTGAATTTACTGTAATATAAGACGTACGTTTTTAACGCTATGTTTTGTTATTTCTGACGTCACGGCAAAAGGGTAATGTCATAATGTGTAGACTTTAGATTGCTAGCGGCTGTGAGTGGGAAACTCACGAAGGAAGTGAGACAGACAATTAACTCTTCAATGTATAATGGTGAGCTGTGCGCAAGTGCGGCGGCGTCGTCCGCCCAATGGGGAAGTGGTCAAGTTTAAAATTCGTTTCTAAAGGCGGAGTTCGAATTCTCATGCATGCGCACGAGACGCGTTATACTCTAAGTGAGACTATGTCGGCGCCGTAATTTACAAGAGGTGCTGAAAATGCCTTCCTTCTTGCAAGCACACCTCACACGGCGTTTCATATTTTCGAAGACACTTGCAACAATTCTGGAGTTATTAAATGGTGATTCTTTTAGCTCTAAAATCGTATGTACAGTCGTGTTCAAAAATGTGTTGTACAGAGATAATTGGCTGTTGTAAGTCGTTCTTAAAAATGTATTGTACAGAAATAGGTAGTTGGCTGTTTGTATATTTTGTCAATGGTAGTTAAATTTCAGAACTGTCAAAGTGACAACTAACTAATTATGGTTATTTTTTATTGTTATGCTTTATAATGAAAATTAATTACTTTAGATCTTTAGTGTGTTATTTTTTCTACTATTAAAAGTTTATTGGTGATTGTGTTTTTACTCAACAAAGGCTCACATTGTATCATTAATTAAATAGACCTAGATCTAACCTTTCAAAATATTTGTATGTACAACACTTTTTTGAACTTTGTGAAATTAAGTCACAATCATACAGCACAAATTCTGTACCACACTCTAATGAACACGACTGTACATGTGTTTTAAATATGTACTGAATTTTTTAGAAGTGGAAATAAAAAGTAATCCAAAAGGATGAGATCACAAGATCTGAGTGGCCAAACGCCTCTTTTGAAATTAATCGGTCATCAAAGAACTGCTGTAGATACTCCAACGTGGTTCTAGTTACATGAGGTGTTGCGTTATCTTGTTGCAAGTATCCTTGTCGAATTTCATCGTCATGGAGCTGATTCACAAATTCTTCAAGAATGTTATTTTGATATTTTTCGGCATTTATTGTATCTTCAAAGAATATTGGTCCGATAATTCTCTGGCGAGAGCATGCTACCCAAACGCCTACTTTAGGGCAATGCAAAGAAGTTTCACGAAAGAGATGTGGATTATCAGCGCTCCATAAGCGCATTACTTGTGAATGAATGTAGCCATTTAAGTAAAACCATTACTCATCAGAAAAAAAGTTAAATCCAAAACATCATTATTTAAATTTTGCGAAAGTTACAGTATAAAATTATTTTATTGTAATTTAGAGGTAAGAGCCCTTGATACATTTGTAGTTTGTATAGATGCATATTTAAATCTTTTTTTAGAATTGTACGGCATGTAGCATAACTCAAATTCACTTCTTGAGCAAGCCTTCGGATTGGCGTTTTGCATTCGATTTTGGACATCTGCAATTTGTTCCGCAGTTTCCACATGTGGTCTACCACTTCTTGGTCTGTCTGCTACACTACCAATTTTCCTGAAAGCAGCTAGAGTACGTCGTACTTGATAAAAAAAGTCTGTTGCTTTCAACGTTAGGAAATCTTTCTCTAAATTCATTTAAACAAGCATGTGCAGAGTACTGCCAATTACCATTGTCCATTTCGATGCTTCTATTATAGATATTTTATGTTCTGGTAACATTTTTAAAATAAATTATTCAGAAATTATTGAGAAAAAGAATTATTACATAATAATAAATGTCAAATGACAGCTTCTAATTTTCTGGTGTTATAATACACATGACTTCAAAATTCCAAAGGTATCTTTGATGGAGTTACTTTTTGCTCATACTATAGTTTATTGTACTCTTGCTGTAAAATCACCCAAACAGATACCGATAATAAAAACATATCGCGATTTCAAATATTTTGACATTAATAAATTTAGAAATGGTCTATATTTGTTGCCCTTGCAACAAATATATCACACTCAATATATTAACAATAAAGTTTTATTTGATATACATGCTCCGTGGAAAACAGTTAAAATTACAAAAAAAATTGCTCCGTGGATAATGGATAACATTAAATTAATGATGAAGATGAGGGATGCTGCTAAACGTAAATATTTGAAATCTAAAAATCCAGCTCACTGGGAATATTACAAAACTCTTAGAAATTTTACTAGTACCAGTATAGTAAACGAAAAAAGGGCATACTTTGTGTACAAAACTAAAAACTGGAGCATAAAACAAATTTGGAAAGACCTTCACTTACTCAATTTACAAAAATCTCAAAATACAGAAATTCCAGGTCAGCTATGTAATCCTGAAAATATTAACAATTTTTTCATAGAAATCATACCAAATGTATCTATTAGCGATGAAATCAAAAACTATTATTTGAGGTGTATCAATAATATTCGGGAATTTAATTTCGAAACAATAACAGAAGAGGAAGTGGGTAGGATACTATATGGGGTTAAAAGTAATGCGATGGGCATTGACGGTCTAAATATTAAAATGATTATGTATTGCTGTCCATTTATACTTCAACCTTTAACAATACATTCAATTTGCTACCGGAATTTCAATCAGGTTTTCGTAAATGTTATAGCTGCACTACTGCAATTGCAAATGTAACAGACGACATACTCGAGGCTACAGATAATGGAAAGTTAACAATTTTGGTTCTATTGGATTACAGTAAGGCATTTGACACTATTAATCAGGAACTATTACTTTTAATATTGCACTTTATAGCGTTCTCGTCAAATGCAATTGATTTAATTAAACATTATTTCAGTAATAGATCGCAAAGTGTCAAAATTAATGAACATATTTCATCCTTACGTAATATTGAAAAGGGCGTGCCTCAGGGGTCGATTTTAGGACCCTTGTTGAATACCATTTATACATCAAATTTCTATAAATCTGCTATCTATTGTAAAATGCACATGTATGCCGATGATACTCAGCTTTATTATTCATTTCAACCATCGGATTTTGACTCTGCCGTAAGTGGGGTTATGTATGATTTAAATGAACTTTATAAAACATCTGTACAGCACGGACTAAAATTAAATCCATCAAAATCGTGTGCTATTTTATTTGGCAGATTATCTAATTTAATAACCATTAATGATATTGAAATTCCAGTAAATACACAAGCAAAAAATTTAGGATTGATAATTGACAATACTTTTAGATATCGGCCTCATATAAACAAATGTATTCAGAAAGCCTATTTAAATTTAAAATTGTTATATCTACACAGAGCTTATTTAAATAAGATTCAGAAAAAAATGCTCTGCGATTCTATTGTATTATCCCAGTTTTTATATTGCTCTGAAATTATAGGTCCTTGCTTAGATGTTGATACCAGAAATAGATTGCAAAGGGTGCAAAATTCATGTTTGAGGTATATTCGCGGTACATATACGCAAATATGAGCACATTTCACATAAGTTGCAGGAAACAAAGTGGCTTAATATGAAAAATAGGTGCTTATTACAAACTGCATGTTTTTATCATAAATTGATACTTTGTAAAGCGCCACCATATCTTTATAATAAAGTAACCTTCAGGACGGACGTGCATAGTTTAAAATTTGAGGTTTAGAGGTTTAATTACGCCACCCCAACACCGAACCGCTTTGTTTGAAAGATCGTTTACATTCAATATTAGTAAAGTATATAATAAGTTACCATTATCATTCAAAACCCTTTCTGTTAAACAATTTCGAATAAAGTTATTTAATTTGTATCTAAAATCTCAGGAAACATGAGTGACCTAATTTAAGCAACTTCTTAAATTTACCACTTATTAATAAAACAAAAATTGTGAGTTTGCAAGAATTGCTCGGACTTGAAATGTATTTGGAAACGACGGGCTTGTATTTGTATTTTGTGTTTGTCATGTGTATTACTTAAACTTAAAAATTTTATTTATATTTGCAAGGGTCAGACCAAAAACAGTTGTACTGATCTGGACCTTGAGATTTTGAAAATATTTGAATTTGTATATGGTTTTTATATATCTGTTTATTTTCAAAATAAAAGCAATTATTATTATTATTATTATTATTATTTATAATCACCCGGTATTATCTATGAGTTGTATACAGTATTTTATGTTAGACTGCTTTCAAATATTGAATTGGTAGTAATTTTCTAGTGTTGTTTACGGTCGAAAATAATTTAACAAATTTTATTCAATTTCAAAGTGTGCTCTTTTCGATTATCCTTGACGATTCATAGTTACCGATAATAAATAAACTTCAAAGAGATTTAATGTGAAACATTTTGGAGTTTTTCTGTTTTCTATTAAATTTTAAAACTGATACCGTAAAAAATGGATGTTCTTGAAGATGCAGAGGCGGAAACCTATGATAATATAAGTAAAATTACGTCGAATACGAAGGAATCACTTTTTCAATTGCATATTTTGACATTGACATACCACTGCAATTCACTCTATCATTATACACTAGTGAAATAAAGAACCACTTTATAAACGCTAAACCATCTATTAAAGCACTATTTTTTAACGCAGTCTAACATAACCTAATTTATTTCGCATAATACAAGATGTATCTAAAATGGCGAGAAACCACACATGGCGATATTCTTCGTAAAATTCTGAGTAGAAATTTTAATACTAAAATGATGGACTGGTCTTCATGAGCTCTCACGAATGCTAGATATAAACATTTTTTTCTTCAAACGGTAGTAAAATATGGCATTATACTGCTGGATTGATGATGCTAAACTGTTACTTTATTGCCAAGCGGCAGATAATATTATCTGCCGCTGACAAGCGGCAGATAATATTATCTGCCGCTGACAAGCGGCAGATAAAGTTATTATCTGCCGCTGACGACTTTATCTGCCGCTCGTCAGCGGCAGATAAAGTTATTATCTGCCGCTGACAACTTTATTTGCCGCTCGTCAGCGGCAGATAATATTATCTGCCGCTGACGAGATCAAGTAATTTTCTTCGAATTTTGTTCACAAAGTTGTAAATAATTTGTTATAAAAACGTTTGAAGAAAAAATACTATATGTTATTCGGAGCAAAAGTATCTTTATGTGGCTCGGCTGTACTTATCTGCTTCGCAAGCTCGGCAGATAACCCGTCCAGCCTCGCCACATAAAATATAACTTTTGCTCCTAATAACATAATATACTATTTTTCTACGGTCACCTCTAAAACTGACTATTAAAAGCTCACTGTCAATGCGAAAAGTTAGCGATTCACACATGTTTTCCCTAGTAACCATTTTAACATCGCAACCGCGTAAACAATGTCTTAATGAAATAATCGCGTCACTTCATTTTACTTTATCCACTTTGCGTTCGTACTGAGGCTATTACGATACGCGTTTGCGTATCGTAATAGACACAAAGCGATGCTATAATAAAAATACTAAAAATTTTAATTTTTTTGCTTAAAAAAGTGGCAAAGTAGATAAAATACTGTATGATACCTCGTTTATAAGGCATTTTGTAGCACTTACTCCTTTAGGGCACTCCTCGCTTCGCTCGTCGTACCCTAAATCCGTGCGTGCTACAAAATGCTTCTTATAAAACTCGTATCATAATTAATATATAGTCTGTTCACTAAACATTAAAACACAAAGTGGCCTTTGATTTCTAAAACTTCATAAGTGTACTCCCAAAATGCACCTTTGTCTAGGAATGTACTTACAAAAAGTTACTAAAAGAAATAGGTTAAGAGTGTGACATTTAATTAGTATCTGTCTTAACTACTTTTAAGGATGTTAAACAAATACTGTGTTGGATACTATTGATGTAGAATTTATTAATAGGTATTGTTATTACATTTTATAAAAGTTCAGGCAAGAATTTCCAGTATAATATGTACTTTGGCAATGAAATAATGAGATTTATTAATTGTCATTTTTAAATTCAAAGTCGCCTTTATGCAGGTGTGGAAACCTTTAGAAAACAAAATACAGAATCCCTAGCACAATTTACTACGTATATGCCAACTTCAAAAAAATTTAAATGTTACGCATGGCCGTGGCTAACCTGATTATTATTGTAATTCGTAATTTTTCTGGAACTGGCTAAAATCATTGACAATTGCATCACGGCGCGTCCTTCATCACGCAACAGTTTGATTGAGTTTGTGAGTTTTTGTGAAGTTGAAGATGGAATCTGAAGGTAATTGCTCCCCGCCTGAAGTATTTGAAGCGGCCCAGACAGCAACCAACGAGTTCTTGCCGGCCAATTCGAGCAGCCTTTATGAACGGCTGTACAACGACTTCATCAAATGGTGTGAATCGCGGAAAACATGGTGTTGTCACAATTTTGTCATTTATTTAGGACCGTAGAAAAGATGTATGTATTTCGAGTGTAAAGAGCCATTTTGGCATTCGGTTGCCCTTTCGCGCCTCGCTGCCGCTCGACACGAAGCTCGCATCCTCATGCCAAAATGGCTCTCTTTACACACTAAATACATAAATATCTATTATTGAGGTACAGCAACTTTTCTGTTCGAAATACGTCAAAATATCATCATGGAAAGTTGTTCAAAATGTAAAATTGCGGTACCATGTGTTACCACAAAAGTAGTTCATCTGATACATGCGGTTTCATAGGTGAGCCAATATATCTTTAACTTTGTATGGGACCATAGTTTTTAGCCCAGTTACATTAGACTGAAAAACGTAGCATCTGCCAAAAAAATCCAAGTGAGCTGAAATTTTGCATACACCTTTATTTTGACGTTACAAATAATGTCTCAAAAGTCCCCATCGATATCGCGCTTGCGAATAAGTTTTTCGCAAATATCTGTCTTTCTATGGGTCGTATGACTTTTTTAGCTATTACAAGAAATGAAGGCTAGGAAATTATCTACAAAAAAGACTATACAGGTTTTTTACGTACAACTAACCATTCAGTAAATAATACACTGTTAAGTTTTGTAGACGGGCTTTACTTCCTTTTACGATAAAGGAAGTATTGGATTCACCCCAAAAATTCGAAATTGAGTTTTCAACTGATCTTCACGTTTTAGAGTCGCCTGAACCCAAAAAACATGTTTTTGCTCATTGGTCTGTGTGTCTGTGTGTCTTTGTGTCTGTCTGCCTGTGAACAGAATATCTCAAAAACGAAAAGAGGTATGGTGTTGAAACTTGATATATACGTTTTGTGTATTACCTAAATGCGACAGCAAGATTTTGAAGAAAATCGGATAACCGGAAGTATGGTGTTTACTCTTGTAATTTTTCAGTTTCTTTCGATTTTTTCAAAAACGGCTCTAACAATTTTTTTCAAACATTACATTTTTCTTACATATTCAATGTGTATTGATGTAATATAGCTAATTTTCCAGTTCAATACCTCTAAAATGGGTTTCTTTTGTGTTACTCCTATTAAATATATTTTAAAACTCAAAAATCACAAGACTAAACACCATACTTCCGGTTATGCGATTTTCTTCAAAATCTTGCTGTCGCATTTAGATAATACACAAAGCTTATATATCAAGTTTCAACGCCATACCTCTTTTCGTTTTTGAGATATTCTGTTCACAGACAGACACACAGGCACACAGACCAATGAGCAAAAACATGTTTTTTGGGTTCAGGCGACTCTAAAACGTGAAAATCTGTTGAAAACTCAATTTAGAATTTTTGGGGTGAATCCGTTATCCTAAAAGGAAGTAAAGCCCGTCTACAAAACTTAACAGTGTATTATTTACTGAATGGTTAGTTGTACGTAAAAAACCTGTATAATCTTTTTTGTAGAGAATTTCCTAGCCTTCATTTCTTGTAATAGCTAAAAAAGTCATACGACCCATAGAAAGAGAGATATTTGCGAAAAACTTATTTCTTTCACCTTTGACCTTGAATAACTCAAGACGCAAGCGCGATATCGATGGGGACTTTTGAGACATTATTTTTAACGTCAAAATAAAGGTGTATGCAAAATTTCAGCTTACTTGCATTTTTTTGGCAGACGGATTCTAATGTAACTGGACTATTTACATTTTGACGAACTTGATGATACTTGGATGTATTTATAACAGAAAAGATACTTTTCCAAAAAAAAAACTATCTACCGCTTGCAAAGGCTCATAAAAACAATCCAACATTTTAGTATTACGATTTTCTTCTCAGAATATTATGAATAATACGCCACGTGTAGTTTTTTTTGCCATTTTAGATAGAGTTTATACTTACAATAAATGAATAAATTTTCTAATGAATATGCGATGTGCATATCAAACCATCAATGGGTATAGGGAAAAGCGACCGTAAGTTATTTATTTATGTAACTTTAATTTAATAATGCTTTTCTTTTATTTTTATTTACTTCAGTTATCAAAAAATTCTTGTAAATCGTAAAATGCTTTATAAGTGAACCATTTTTCAAGTAATTGTTAAAAATCTTAATGTGCTTGCATCTTTAATGTCAACAGAAAGGTTTTTAAATATTTTAATGGTACTGCATAAAACACCCCTTGACTAACCGTATTTTTGTATTTTGATATATGTTATAAGTATTTGTTTTGTGTTTTGTATCGTAATGTGAATATCTTCTTGTCTATTTTGTTTCAAGAAAGGGTAATCTGCATGTTTCTCTTTGCATATTATACATTATCCTAATCGTACTTTTCCGTGTTTTGAAAATTATGTTTGCCGTAGTGGAATTTCTCCAAAGCTCAAGTCCATATGTCATTAAACTTTCAAAATATGTGTGATATATTGTTTTACAAATATTTTGGTCAATTTTATGTTGTACCTATTTGAGTTAATGCACACACAGTTCAGCATAGCTACTTATTTAGATTTGTTATCTGCTGATTCTAAGACGGAGTATCATCATTCATCAATATACAGATTAAGAAATATTGTAGTATTAATACTTTGTAATTATTCCATTTTTGTTTTTATGTTAGTTACGTTAACTGGTGCCCTAGAGGTGCGACATACACTGTGCAGGATTTCTCATAAGTGATTTTTAGTTTATTCGAGGAAAACTAGGTACTCGTGAACTTTCTTAACAGCATGTTTTGCTTCGTTTTCAACTTCACTGGAGATTCCAGTTTTAACAATAATGTTAGTATCATCCGCAAATAAAGCAAAATTACAGTTAGAAGGTCATTCATGTACAGGGTGTCGCAAACAATGACGGATCAACTAAATCTTACGTTATTAAGAGGCACTTCCTGAGTAGGAAATAATTAGAAAACAAATCTTTGTGTTATATTTTCGGATATTTAGCGAGGTTTTATTGTCCTCAAAACTAGCTGAATTGGCAAGATTGTTTAATCACAAGTAGGTAAGGCTTACATTATTTCCATGGACACAACACTTAATAAATAACTTTTATCTACTCCAGTGGGATAAGTAACTCATTACGTCACTCATTTGACACTATTTCAGTTACGTAATGAAGCTCATTACACAACTCAGTTGCGTAATGGTTTCATTACGCAACTGAGTTGTGTAATGAGCTTCATTACGTAACTGAAATAGTGTCAAATGAATGACATAATGACATTTGCCTACTAAAATATTTTTGAAAATGACAGATCTGACATTTCTCTTAATGCACTTTTCTCAATTTTAGGCAGTCGTAGATAAAATTTTGTACAATACATGTGTGATAATGCATCATTAATATACTTGTGTGCTTACATAACTCGTGCTACGCACTCGTTTGTAACTTACACACACGTATATTAATGATGCTGTTATCCCACTTGTATAGTAAATAACTATTATGTAACTTATTAAGAGCACTGTTGTCAAATAATTTTTTAAATGCTTTTAACACGTTGAATTTTGAATTTTAACAGTTCTTAAGTTTCTGTACCTTAATGCACAAAACTATTTATAAGTACTTACATTCGTATGATTAGCTGGATTGGATTCTGGATTAAAAAAATGGAGGGTGAGTTACCTCACATGCACTTAGGCCGCATTAAGTGGGCCCATTGTGCTACCTCCCAGCAGCTCTCCAAGTTGGGTATCACTCAAGCCATCCAATCCTTTGAATGTACTTAAGGACAACCGCAACTGGAGTGTTGCTAATTCTGACCATATCGGGCCAGAAGTCCCCCAACATGGATCCTCTTACTCTTGCGAGAGCTGGACAGTGGCACAGAACGTGTTCTGCTGTCTCGTCATCCTCGTTGCATCCGCGACAGTTTGGTTTGTCCACTAGTCCCATCCTGTGCATATGTTGGTTTAGAGTGCAGTGTCCAGATAGGATACCCACGACTAGTCGAAGGTTTCTTCGGGACAGTTGCAAGCAATATTTGGCTGTCTTTGGCGAGGGCGCTGTAATAGCAGCTCTTGCTTGCCGGCAGCTTTGCATGTTAACCCATCTTCGTATGAAGTTGTTTAAGGTTTCTTGATATAGCATAGAGCTTAATATTGTCAGGGATATAGGGATTACGGGTTCTGGCCCCCAGAGAGGTTGTCCGGAAGCCAGTCTCGCAGTCTCATCAGCCTCCTCATTGCCGTAGTTACCGTCATGTCCTTTCAGCCATACAAGGGAAACGACATTATTTTTTGAGATATCCTCGAGAGCTTCACGGCACTGCAGTACCACACCTGAGGTAATTTTGCAACTGCCCAGGGCTAGTAAAGCAGCTCTACTGTCACTGAAGATACCAATACATTGATTCTCGATTTTTCTTTCAAGAATTGCTTTTGCACCATGCATTATTCCAATTACTTCCGCTTGGAAGACAGTGGCCATTTTGCCTAGTGGTATGCTTTGGCGGAGGTTCAGATCGTCAGAGAAAACTCCGGCACCCGTTCCATGCTTTGTTTTAGATCCATCAGTAAAGATGGATATATCTATATGCTTCGTAAACCCGGCATTTTCATAGACGCTAAATTGTCTGTTGAAAGCATATTGTAGAGGGAGGTAGTCTACTATAGCGTCCAGAAGAGGGATCTTGTCGACGGCCTCATTCAGGATGCGAGTATGCCTGCCTCCCCTGCCTGCTGTGTGCCACAGCCCTTTGCAGCGCAGCCTCAAGGCGGTCCTTACGGCTACTTCCTCCACAAAAAGATCAAGTGGTGGAAGGCATAAGACCACCTCTAAAGCGGCCGTAGGGGTTGAGCGTATAGCACCTGTAGAACTAAGACAAGCAAGGCGTTGCACATGTCCTAGTTTACTTGCTGCCGTAGCCTGTCTGACCCTGGGTCACCAGGCAAGTGCTCCATAACATAGCATGGGCCTTATCACGGCAGTATACAGCCACAAGGTAATTCGGGGGGAGAGTCCCAGGATTTACCCAAAGCGCGGCGACACTGCCAGAATGCCATGCATGCTTTTTCAGTTTTAACTTTTAAATGTTTCTCCCAATTCAGCTGTCTGTCAAAGATAACTCTTAAGTATTTGACATTGTCTGAAAAGCTGAGAGAAGTGGTGAATAGGAGAGGTCTACGTAAAGGTCCCACCTTCCTTTTTTTTGTGAAAAGTACCATTTCTGTCTTTGAAGGATTGACAGAGTGACTGTTCATTACACCATGTTTCCGTTATTCGAAGAGCTGTCCGCATCAAGTTACAGAGCGTGCCTTCGAACTTGCCAGTAATGAGGATGACGATGTCATCCGCATATCCAGTAGTATAGAATCCAGCATCATTGAGTGTGCTTAGAAGGCTGTCTACCAATGTATTCCACAGTAGTGGGGACAGAACTCCCCCTTGCGGACAGCCCTTCGTCACAACACCTCTAATGGAGTTGTCCCCTATATTAAATTGTACTGCTCTCATCGTAAGCACGTGTTTTATCCACTCACAGAGAGTGGGTGCCACACCATGCCTGCGTAAGGCAGAGTTAATGCTCTCAAAGGAAGCCTTGTCAAAGGCTCCTTCAATATCAATGAAAACTCCCAGAGTAGACATTTTATTGTCTAGCGATCTCTCAATACGGTTCACTACAGCATGTAGCGCCGATTCAGTAGATCTCCCTGAGATATAGGCGTGTTGGTTCGGGTGCAATGGGTGTAAAGCCAGCACCCTTTCCCGTATTTCTCTGTCACAAAGTCTCCCAAGCGTCTTTAGTAAGAAGGATGTAAGACTAATGGGACGATATGATTTGGCCTGGGTATAATCCGTACGCCCTGGTTTAGGTATAAAAACTACCTTCACTTCTCTCCAGCTCTCCGGTATATATCGAAAAGCGACACATGTCCGGTAGATGCGCACCAGGTGAACAAGCATCAGGTCCAGTCCCCATTGTAGCAGGGCTGGAAAGATACCGTCCACTCCTGGCGACTTCAAGGGGAGAAAGGAGTTTATAGCCCAGGTTACCTTGTCACCCCGTACGACCTGGTTTGCCACATTCCAATCCTCCTCTGAGGGAGGTGGGATGTTGGGTTTTGTCCATACATTGTCAGGGGTGACAATACAGCCTGGAAAATGTGTTTGAATTATCACTTCCGCTGTCTCTTCGGGTTTGGTTGTAAAAGAACCATCCCCTCGCCTGAGACAGCCTGGCTGTTGGTTTGGATCCTTAGAAAGGATCTTCTTCAACCGAGCCGCGGAGGCAGTCGACTCTATGGAACTACAAAACGTTTTCCAGTCCCTCTGTCTCTGGCGGATTTCTTTTTTGTATAATCGTTTTTGGTCTTTATAGGCCTCCCAATCACTAGTAATTCTAGTTCTTTTTGCTTTGTTAAAGAGTTTGCCCAATGTTGATTTCATCCTGTCGAGTTTCGGACACCACCAGGAGGTTGTGCGACTCGCTTTGGATGTCTTCAAGGGGCATGACGATTCGTAAGATTGTAGGATCGAGTTCTGCAGGTTATCCACACTGATTTGCAAGTCCTCTACCTGATCAATCTTTTCTGGGAAAACCGAATTCACCAGGTGAGCTTCCAGATCTGTCTTGTAAGATAGTCTGTCAGTCCGCCTAGGGTTTCGATATTGTTTTGGTTGAGCTATAGTTCCAGATAATTTGAAACAAAGCCATCTGTGGTCTGACATAGACACAACAGGTGATACCTGCCAGCCCACAATATTATTGGAAATATCTGAAGAGGCCAGAGTAACATCAATCACGGTCTGGCTACGCGTTGTGACAAAAGTTGGTTCATATCCACGGTTCAGTATTTCTAAGTTTGTACTTATTAGGTACTCAAGTAAGAACCTACCTCGGGTGTTAATGCCACTGCTACCCCACGAAACGTGGTGAGCATTTGCATCACAGCCAATAATTAGGTTTTTGTTGTTCCTCTCACAGTAGTTCACCAATTCGATCAACTCCGCGCTAGGTGGAGGGTCAACTGAGTCACTGGGGAGGTATACCGATGCGAAAATGACATCTTCCTTCCCTTCGTTTATACTACAGCTCATCTGTATCGCCGTAATATCACGCGTACAGAAATGTGGCAAAGCAAAGGCTTGTAAATGCTTGGGACAGTAGATGCACGTCCTTGGTTTCTCATGGGTGCTATTTGTAAAAACAGTGCCATTACAATTAATTAATCCACAGATCTTAGATTTTACAAGCCAAGGCTCTTGTATTAATGCAACAGTGTCCTGCTGGCTGTCGAGCTGTCTGCGTAGAGTAAGCCTCTCGACAGTGTTTCAGGTTAATTTGTATTATGTTTAATCCAGGTTGGGAGGACATGAGGTCGACAATAAATTATTCGACCTCGGTGTCCGACCCGGACCCTAAAAGCATACTCATCAGCTCCCTCTCCTCCTCAAGAGTATCCATGGGGGTGGGGAGTTGTGAGGCTTTTACTTCGGATGGCTGCTGTGGTAGCAGCGGCTCTCCTACTGGCGATGGAGGGGTATCCGAGGACGCACCCTGCTCTGCAACAGAAAGGGGTTTAGGGGTATTCGTAGATGCACCCTGCCTTGAGGGGTTGGAGTCTGGAACTGCATCTCCAGGCCTCTGAATTTTTACTTTTAGAGTTGTAAACTGATAGTGCAGTTTACTACCTCTACTTTTGACTGCCGTTTCAGCCTCCTGGTTTAGCCCAAAAACTAGGAGTCTGCCAACGGGCTCCTCCTTTTCGGCTGTGTGGAAGAGGGGCCAGTCCCGAACACCTATCCCGGGGTTCTGCACTGCCAGTCGGCGAATAACAGTCTCCGTAGGTTCAGGTTTCCCTGGAATCCACAGAGCTGCCTTCGCCAGCCTGGGCAGCCGATCCACCTGGACGACATTGAAACGGGCGCCCTCCCATAAAGTGGGCAGGTTTGACACTGCCTCTGTTAGCCACTTCAGGGTCTGGTCATCCTCGCAGGTGATTCTAAGAATCTCCCCGGAGTACTGCCCGCCCTTGAAAGTGGGTGGAATTTGGCCTTCGGCTAGTTCGAACATGTGATTGTCCAGAGCCACTAGCAATTGAGCTTTTATTAGGTCCGCTTGGACCTGGGTGATCTTACCGAGGGGGGTCCTTAGATTCACGATGGCCACGCGGAGGTGCCTCGTAAGGGCCTCTTTGTAACCACCTACCCTTTCGGTTACTTTTTGGTCTGGCTTGACCTTCTTTTTCGGATTAGAGGTGGAGGGTGTGCTTCCATCCGATCTAATTCTTTTGCTTGTGGAAGGTGGACCAACCGCCTTGGGGCTAGCTCTGGGAGCCAGTCCCTTGGTAGTGGTCGAGGATGACCCACGTCCTTTTCCACTTGTGTCTTTCATTTGGCCTGAACCTGCCACCTTAGGGTTAGCTTCGGGAGCCAGCCCTTGGGTGGAGGTAGATGCCGTAGCGCCGGAGTTCTCTGCAGTTAAGCGAGCCTTCCTCCTGCGCTTCTGTTCGGCACCAGAAATCCTCTTCCTCTTTGGAAGAGTCTGTTGCTCCTTCTCTGTTTTTTGCAGCTGCTGCTGTGCTTCTGCTTGAGGGGTATCCGAAGACGCGCCCTGTATGGTTTCTTTATTCTCGTCATCCATGCTGAAAGAAAAAGTTTTATCTCCCTAGCTCCCCACCCACCACGGAGCCCAACAAGGGGACGCCGAACTTCGACGCCAAGGATACTAAGGAGATATAGCTCCCAAAGATGAGTTGCACACGAGCAGGCACTTTTAGGCGAGCCCCAGGGTATCAGAAACCGGAACCCCTAGGGACCTTAAGGACCCACTGCATGCACCTTCACCCCCAAAGAGCTCACCCTTCCGGCGGTCTGACCCGACGGAACAGCCGATTGATCGAGGTGAGTTAGTCTCGACCTCCCGTCTAGGTGAAATCAGGGCCAAAGAGATGTGTTACTGCGTTCCAGGAAACCAAACCGTCCCAGAGGCAGCTCAATCCCCAGGATTCCTGAATCCAACCGACACGGGTCGCCTCGTACGGCACAAACACGAGGGTAACCTAAGACCCTGTGAAATCCATTGAGCGGTCACAACTCAATGAAGAGGGGGGATGGTCCGCGGTGGCAGCTTTCGTTCCATCACACAGGAGTTTAGGCCCGGGATATCGCTACTAGCTAACCACTAACCTTGGTCCGGAGGACCTCGGCCGTTCTTCTATCCGCTACCTGGAGACGCGCTCGGTAGGTGTCCCAACCCCCGAGGTGTGATTAGCTTTAAGTCTGCAAGGTTTTTCTATCCTAATACTGAATGTTTAATTTAGATTTTGCAGATGTAAATTTCAGTCCAAATTTACGAAATATCGTTCACAGTTTAAAAGCCAGTGTTGTTTCGCAATCAAACAAGTTAAAGGCCAGAAAACTGCAAACCTGCAAATCGCTCAAATAAACGACCCACAATCTCGAGTTCAGCGCACGGACTTGCAAACGCATGCGGAACCATAACAGCTTACCGCCTGCTGACTTATTGTTTTGTAATATTAGAATCGCTCCACTAATCTACACTTTGCACTTTGAAATGTTAATTTAGTTCTAAGCAATTATGTTTTGTATAAAAGCCCGTCTATTTTTGTAATAAAATCAATCGACATCTAATGTTTGATTCATTCGCAACGTTGCTGCCCTTTTCCAAGCCATAATTCATAAAACGTGGGACTGCGTTTTAAAGGGTAGCAACATTATCATCCCTTTAAGTGCCATTGACTACATTGGCTTAAAACATGAATGCAGTCTCATTCATGTGCTTAAAAATTAGGGATAAAGAACCAGTGCAACCAACAGAAACCTGATCCAGCTTCCAGGCACTTCTGTTCACTGAATATATTAAAGAATTGAATAATCAAATTTTGAACTCCCATATCTTCAAAAAATATAACACAATTTGTTTAATTATTTATTCCTACTCAGGAAGCGCTTCTTAATAGCGTAACATTTTTACAACACCCTCTATAATGTAAAAAAAATATTCAGTAGTTATATCCCTAGTGCATTCTGTATATTCTAGTATTTACGAAATACTCGAATTATACAGAATGCACGCGGGGAATATTGCAAGACTATTCCTCGAAGAAATGTCATCCTTTGTATACCACACTATTCATTTTTAAAGAGGTTCCAGTTTTCTTTCTGAAATCTCTTGTGTACCTTGCTCGTTTGCTCTTCTTCCCGCAAATACTCGATATTGCACTTGTGCAAATACCCAGGTATCGCACTAGTGCAAAATATTTGCTGTATTCGACTGTGATTGGTTCAAATTTTGAAAATTGATTGATGGGATTGGTTTATATTATCTGAGGGGAATAGTCTCCAGTATACTGCCTTCTGGTACGCCACAACGTAATTAATTTAGATTTTGATGTAAACATCTTAATATGTCCTTTTCCATCTTGATATCGCACAATTACTTTTTGAGAGCTTATATGCAAATAAGATCAGAACCACTCCGATTCAATTCCACGAATATTATACATTTCTAATGTACCAATTAAAATTGTGTAACTCACACAGCAAAGGTTTTGAATTAATCAGATATTGTTAATTGCTGTAATACTTAGTTATATAGGTATGTAGTGTAAAATAAATGATTAAAAATGGTTTTGTTTGTATTTAAAATAATTAGTCTGATTTCATATCAATAAACTTTTCTATTTCTACTTTTATAATACATATATTGTTTTAATATTTACTTTACACTCCGGGAGCCACAAGGCTACTCGTAAGGCTGCTAATTCAAACGGACGAGTTTGAAAAAGTGACGTGTTGTGTTTGATAAAGCAGTTCTTGCCCTAGTGGTCCGCGCCTTATTAATGTCCCAGGCCCTAGCGTCTTCGAGCTCTAGCGTTTTTGTGACTTAGTGTCCCGCGCCCCAGTGTCCCTGCGCCCTACTGTCCCTCGCCGTAACGGCCGCGCCTGAGCGGCCGCGCCCGTGTGGCCGCGCCCTATTGTCCTAGACCGCGTATTCACCTGGAATTGGAAAGTCTTGGTATCTCAATTCGTTTTATAGCTTGTAATTTTACTTAAAATTGTGGGATGCTTCTTCACATTCCGAATATAATAGCAATTCCTCGAAATATGCTTAAACTTAAACGCCCCCAAAACCCAGTTTCGAGGAATTTGTTATGTATAATCGACCAATTAATTATTGCTATCATTTATTGTCAGATTAGCTTTACAGTGTTACATGTTAATTTTTACTGGTAGCTATTGAATAACAATTGAAAAATTTTACAAAATTGTAAGTTTATTTTATATTTACAATTTAGTAATATTATTTAACATTACTAGCTTGGTAAGGCGAGCCAGTCACCTTCTTGAGGATAGTAACAAAAGAATTGGAAAACAAAATAATGCAATTCAAACCAATCAACTGAAGAATATCGTACCTACGAGTAAAATGTAAACCATCAAATATATCCATAATAAACGTATATTCGATACCCTATTAATACTAGGCGATTTTAATGCCCAAATTGGCAAAGAGGAATGTTTTTACGACTTTGCAGCTGGGATGAACCTATTGATTAGGAGCACAAAATTCCAGCACAAGGCAATGCATAAAGAGACATGGTTAATACCCGGAAGAAACAGAGGCAATCAAATTGATCACGTCCTAATAACAAGGAAAAGGGCCACCTCAATAACAGACGTAAGAACATTTAGAGGGGCGAACGCAGACTCCGATCATTACTTGGTGGTAGCGACGATGAAACAAAAAATAAAGACGGAGAAAGAGAAGAACAAAGATGAAAGAAGATGGGCACTAGAAAAACTAAATATTGAGAGCAGCCAGATTGAATACGAAAGAGAGTTGAATAACGAAATGGATAAGGAGATAATAAAGGAAAATGTTAACCAAGAATGGAAAAGTATTAAAGAAGGGATTGAGACGGCAATGGAAAAAGCTATAGGGTATCAAAAGATAATAAAGAAAAAATATTGGTTTAATGAAGAATGTGAGGGAATAATAAAACAAAATAGAGAGGCAAGACTGAAATGGCTACGAACTGGAAGAGAAGAAGACATGGAAATATATAAAGAGACGAAAAAAGAAGCGGCGAGGATACATAAACGAAGCAAGAGTGAATCGATAGAGAAGGCAGTGGAAGAAATTGAAACCAGCAGTATGAATAATAAAATGAGGAATGTGTGAGGTGGAATATAACAAAGAAGAGATCAAAGAAATTTGGAAAGACCACTTTAAAAAACTTTTGAACGAGATGGAACCAGAAGACCAACTTCACTATAGAAGATGCAGAAGAAATGATACCAGTACCATCACAGGAAGAATTTACACAAGTGATCAAGAGAATAAAAACGAACAAAGCATTTGGCAGTGATAGAATATATGGAGAAATGACCAAAGAAGGGGGAAAAAACGTACACGAGAGAATATACAAACTAATTCAAGAAGTATGTAAAACAAGAACAATGCCCGAAGAATGGAAAAATGGAGTAATAGTACCTATATTGAAGAAAGGCGATCAGGAACAATGTGAAACCTACAGGGGAATCACTTTACTGAATATGACATATAAAATATTAACATCACTCATCCACCGACAGCTAGTAAAATACACTGAATCACTACTTTGAGATTATCAATGCGGGTTCAGACCAGGAAGGTCAACAATAGATGCAATTCACGTAATGAACCAAATAATGGAAAAATGTTATGAATACAACATAGAGTTGCATAAATGCTGTTTATTGATTTTAAACAAGCATTCGATAAAATTGACAGGAAAAGACTAATCAAAGACATGAGAAACCTAAGTATACCACAATCACTAATTCAGCTGACACAAATGACGCTGGAAGGTTCAACAGCAATGGTCAAAGTGGCAGAAGGAATGACTGACAGCTTCCAAATCAACACAGGCGTACGGCAAGGTGATGCGCTATCAGCATCATTATTCAATATAGCCCTGGAAAGCATAGTCAGAAAGATCAGTGGGCACGGAACATTAAACTGTAAACAGGTGCAAATAATTGCCTATGCTGATGATCCGGTAATAGTGCCGAGGAGCAAACAAAAACGTAGTGAAACATTTAAATTAATAGAAGAAGCGAGCAAGAGAGGACTTAGAGTAAACGAAGAGAAAACAAAATACATGCGATGTCATAGACAAATTACTAACCCACAGAACGTAAAAGAGGGGAATTACATTTTCCAGGAAGTGCAAGTATTCAAATATCTAGGAATAGAATTAAGTAGCAGAAATGAAAGGAGCCTGGAAATTAAAAGCAGAATACAAGCGGGCAATAGAGCATATTGTAGTAATAAAAAATTGCTGAAAGAAAAAAAAATAAGTAAGAGGGCAAAAGTGAGAATCTACAAGGGATTAATAAGACCAGTAGTAATAGTATATTATTATATGAGCGATTATGACAGCCATTATTCACGAAGATGACATTTGCGCCACAAAAGAGGAGGACGAACAACTAAGAAGATGGGTGCGCAAAATAATGAGAATAATATTAGGGCCGAAGAAGATAAATGAGGACGAGTACAGACCCAAAATGAACTACGAACTACTAGAAGAAATGCAAGGGGAAGATATTGTTAGAATAATTAAAGCGCAACGATTGCGATGGCTGGGCCACATAATGAGAACCGAAGAAGGTAGAATGATAAAAGTTATAACACAGTGGAAACCTTTAATAGAGAGATACAAGAGAAGACCGAAGAAAATGTGGTGGGATGAGGTTATGGAAGATATAAAGAAGTTGGAAATACAAGATTGGAGAGACAAAATAAAGGACAGAAGAGAATGGAGAAAAATGGTAGAGAAAGCGAAATCACACAAAAATCTATAGTTCAAACAACCTAAAGAAATATGGGGACTAATCCACCCCAGAAAATGGATTACGAGAGCTCCAGAAAGGAGCGACCAAAAATTCCTTAAGGAATGCAAAGCCTTCTTATATATATAATAGTATTTAACATTACTAGCTTGGTAAGAGGGTTTTTACTGGCGAATAGAAGGATATGACTGGCGAGCCACTCACCTTCTTGAGCCAGTAAAACCTGTTATCTTGCGTGTATTGTTGAATATTTTATTTGTTCCTCACTTGTAAATAACTAGAAATTTACTATTTATTCAAAATATCAAATTGACAAGCAACTAAATTCATCAATATGACACGTACTAAGGAAGACAACTCTGGCTTTGCACGCTTGTAAAATTTTACTGGCTAGCCAGTTAAGAAACATTTTCAAGGTGAATACAGTGAGTTGGTAAATAATTGATGTTTACAAGTGAGGAACAAATAAATTGAGTTTTATTTAAAATGTCAAGGACATATTCAATTGATATTTTTATTTTATTTTCGAGACATTTGTGAACTAGAACAGCAGTTTGCAGTTTTTTTTTAGTATTATTACTCCACTTACAGCAGTTTGGAGAAATTGACGTCCAGACCCAAAACAATTTAATATGATAAACCAAGGGACGTAATTTTTATTTTAGAAACCTAGGCAATATTTCTCGAAAAATGCAATAAAATTCTGTTATTTTTCTTTGTTTTAAAATTTTACGTAGCATTTTGCATTTCCTATTTTGCAAAAACGCCTTCAGGATAGGAAATTTGAAGTTACTAGGTGGTTCAAAGTTTAAGCATCCTGATTACTGATCCAAGGGTCGCGAGTTCGCTATCCCACTCCTCATGAAGTTTAAAAAAAATTAATATTGCGTTTAAAAGCTTCTACAGGATGCCATACTTTGGAAGGTTGTAAAACTTCACAGACTCTTTCAGTAAAAACCTAAATCATAAATAAATTAAGATTGTTATGCCTACGGAATAGTTTTTCGATTGAGTGAATGATTCTAAAATGGCGGCATTCTTTTTACTAAGTAAATTTTGAAATCACTGCAAAGATTAAACATTTTTATAAAAGAAGCTCTCTGATGGTGATAAATTCTAACGCGGAAAAATTGTGAATTAAACTGTTATTCATTTAAGTTTAAGCTATAGGTTCAAACAGCAATTTAATTCGTTTTTCTTTAGCATTGTTGACATCTTTACTGGGGCATAGGGTTTCCTTTTTTTCGAAGGGTTAGACATTCAGACTGTGGTTGCCAAAACCGGATAGGGGAATTATGTAGTAGGTTACAGCACTACATTTTTGAAGCCACACGGTACTACCGAGATTCGAACTAGGCTCTTCAGCCAATGTACCGCTGCAGCTATAGTCGTTTTGGAACTGGGGGAGACACTACATTTATATTGGCAGCACTAATTTGTTGGCATGAAATAATCCAAAAAATTACCTCGTTCCGTATGTACATGATATTTAGGAACACCCTGTATACATTTCACTTTTAGTGATCTTTCAAAATCACTTGTAAACTTAAAATTCGATTTTTTGACTTTTAAATAGAAATCTTAAATCTTCAACAGTCCTGGCATCATAAAGCAATGATCGCGCCATTAATAAAAACATTTCAACTGTTAATGCAGAAATACTACATGGTAAAATATTGATTTTTTAGCATTTAAAACGGAGTTTTCGACTGCTAAAGCAGAATATTTGACTTTAAAAGTCTATTAAAATGTTACAAAGTTACTATCTGTTCCGTCTAGCTCATTAAAATATACTTTTAGTTAGCTGAAAACTGAAACCGAGTAATATTTTTCAGAGAAAGTAGGTAACTAAAAATCAATCATTATAGAGTAGATGTGGATAAATGTTAGAGTTTAATTATGGAATGAAACACGACTTCAATCAACGTTTTACATTTGACAATAATTAATGCCAAAGGAAACGTGACGACTATTTTTATAATTTGAATAGGGCATCTTTGTGTATCCTGTTTCCACGATGTGACATTACACAATCTAATAAAATCTTTGGAAATTACATACATTGTTTGCTAATGTTATAAATAAATATTCATTTTCCTTGAAACTTTATAAAATATGTATTTTTTTAGTAAAAAGTACTGGAAAATTATGCTTTTCCCACGCTATAAGTCTGTTTCTTCTAGGTTAGTCTTTATTTAGGCTTTTTACCTTTTCTCTGCATTAATTTGGCAAAATGAGAAATAGGTACCTATACAGGATGTATCTAATCGGTCGTTAAAAAGTGCAATACCATATTCTTTTCGTAAAAACCTAAGTATTTATCAAATTATAGGCAATTTAAGATTCGTAAAATTGGCAACGTTGCAGATAATAAGTAGGTATGATGTTCATATTATGCACTGGCATCTTATACTAAATAACAGTGTCCTTTACAGTGTGCGGAGTTGGTGCAACACGTTTTTCTGTTGAAAATCGAAAAAACAAATACAATAAAAAGAACTAATTGTTTAAATGATATAAAACGATTCGCACTTTAATTTGATTAACACTACCCAAGTGTTCTTTCTGTAAATATTTGCTATGCTGTTGTTAAGAATGTAATTTATTATAACAAGTGTTAATTCTCAGCTCGGAATGGCTTTTATCATAAAAATACGACATACCTATATAGGAAAATGGTTCTAGGTTTGCTTAAGTTTTAGGCGTAGAATATCGTAGTGCGCCTTTTGTACGACCGATTACATAACACCCTGTATAGTATATATGTAGTATAGTAACTTATGGATTTGATATAATTTAAATACAATATTTAGAACTGTTTGTTTTTTATTACAATTGCAGCATCAGATTTTTTTATATGCAAGATTTTACAATACTACTTTCTACGACAGGGGCATAGCTTACACACATCCTACATATTGATAAAAAATCTGTAAAGGGCTTTACTCAAAACTTCCCTCGTCGACATTGTGACACTAAATAATTTAAATATCAAATTAAGTTAGGAGTAAAAATATCTTCACGTTTCTAATAAATTAAATACATTTCATTTTCAAATAAAACAAAGTATCCCGCTGGGGTTTGAACCCGCCACATCTGAAGCTCTGCAGATCGCTCGATCCTAACCGCATATCCGCAGCGGATTTAACTGCAGCGAAATTCCAACTGCGCTACCAAGTCTCTTCCAGATACGTCCGGCACGCGCCTCTGTTGAACGTCACGGTGTTATGGCTGAAACATTTTTACTCTTTTGTGACATTATCCTTTATCGGTTGAGTCTTATTTTCGGCAAATGTAAAGCCTGACCTACGTGAAAGTTATTACTGCCTTTTATTTCAAAATTAACACAAAAATAAACAAATTTAATTTTTTTATGGTGCTCACCCTGTATATATTTGTATGAAATTAAACCGGTTTCATGCGAGGTAGATATATAATATGTATGCAAAATATCGTCTTCCTCAGACAAATAGTTTTTGAGCTATACTGCCAACAGGCAGACAGACTGACGGAATTGAAAAAACCTCTCTTTTGTCATCTAGGGACCTTGAAACGTGAAGATCTGAAAAAATCTCGGAAGGTGATTTTTTCATGATTACAATACTTCCTTCGTCTTTCAGACGAGGGAAGTAATAGCTATTTAAGTCACAAGGAATGTAAGGACCTATTAACATTTGAGGTAGGCAAGTACAAGCCAAGACGAAGTCGCGGCTTGTTGCCTGCCGAAAATGTTAATAGGCGATACATTCCGAGTTATCTTATTATATTTTTCTCGCTGCTTATCAAAATTTTCCTAGATTTTTGAAAAAATCGTTTGGTTTGTCACCTGTCACCAGGATTAGTTTTCGTGAGTCGTGTTACCTGTGAGTGTCACATGTCACATAAACACTTGCAATTTAGAAACAAAACGTCTAAATCTGCATCTTGCTTTGCTAATTTTATTATCCTAGGAACTTAATAATAGTATTAAGTTCCGTTGTCAAGAAAAAGCAGCAAACAAATATAATCACCGACTTACACGTTTTGTTACTAAGGCTGTATCACTGACTTACATGATCAGCAGCGGGAAAAAAGTACTTAATCATCGTAATAACGATCTTAATTAGGCAAAAAATTATATGAAACTACACAATACGGACCTGTTCGGTGTTGCCTGCCGGCATTCAAAATATAACTGCCATTTCTCTTTTTTTAACATTATCACTAGTGATGTTTTTCGTATCTTCACAGGTTATGGACAAAAATGACCCGCCGCTGACAAGGGCGAAGGCGGCACGCGCCAAGGAAAAGCAGAGAGCCTATAGGTAATGTTCTTTTTGTGTAATAATAGTCTCTATAATTTGCAATTTATATCGTAATGGTGTACCATCTTGTTGAAACCATATCGTTCTTTATATTGTAACGAGACAGACTTGTGGTGTCATAATTGCGCACGCCGGCGCCGGTGTCTTTTGATGGCTTCTAGTAATCTATAACCCTCTACGCTGATCGAAAGTAGCGACAAGCACTTAATTAGGAATAAGGAAAAATGGCTGTCAGCCCTCAATCTGCTGTAGCGATGAGATCGCTTGCTGATCGGATGTACCGACAAGTACGCAATTAAAGGTAATAGTAATTACGGGTGTCAGCCCTTAATCTGCTGTAGCGATATAATCGCCCCCTGACCGAATGTAGTGACAACTGCGTAATTAGGTAAAGAAAAACTACGGTTGCCAGCCTTCAATTTGCCTTAGCGATGAGATCGCCCGCTGATCGAAAGTAGCGACAAGCACTTAATTAGGAATAAGGAAAAATGGCTGTCAGCCCTCAATCTGCTGTAGCGATGAGATCGCCCGCTGATCGAATGTACCGACAAGTACGCAATTAAAGGTAATAGTAATTGCGGGTGTCATCTCTCAATCTGCTGTAGCGATATAATCGCCCCCTGACCGAATGTAGCGACAACCGCGTAATTAGGTAAAGAAAAACTACGGTTGCCAGCCCTCAATTTGCCGTAGCGATGAGATCGCCCGCTGATCGAAAGGAGCGACAAACACTTAATTAGGAATAAGGAAAACTACGGCTGCCGGCCCTCAATCTGCTGTAGCGATGAGATCGCCCGCTGATCGATGTAGCGACAAACATGTAATTAGGAGTAAAGAAAGGTGCTCAAACTGTTGTGAACTGACTCTTTATAGTTAATGAATACCTCTCAACGTCCCTTTACCTTTGCTTAAATATCAGTTAGTAGTGGATATCCCCTCTCGGGAATACCCATGGTGTTTTCACCATACAACCAATCACAGCGTTTTCGCTGGGTAATTATCCAATCATAATGTTTCCATTATGACGCAGTATTTCTACCGCAGTTTAAATCGTATTATAATATTTTTGGTGGTCCCATCTAGATGACTAGCACCCAGAGTCGTAAATTGCTACTTTAATCCATTTTTGGCTTTCGCCTGCGTGACGAATTTCCAAATTAGACTATGCCCAAATACCTCCAGTTCCCTATAAGGAAAGTGTGAATTATGTGGCCGCGTAATCCACTATTAAGCTGAAAGCAAAAAACTATGAGGTCCAGGGCCCTGTGTGTAACTTAATATGTCCGCAGTCGCAGCTGCAAGGCGACACTTAATCAAGCTATTGATATGCCTGCACGTGCAACAATTCCTTACATTCGGTAAACATTTCTACATATAAAAATAATAAAATTCAAAAGAAAAACTTAAACATCTAATATTAATTGTTCATGTTTGTGTCCATTGCCATAACCTATAAGTCGCGTCCTCTCACAATATATGGAATGCAGGTACAAGTACCATAAAGATGGCATTTTCTTTTGTATTCTTTTTCTTTTTACGACGCTATATGCCTGCAATTGTGTTATACCGATTATGTTTTTCGTAGATTTCAACCAATCAGAAGGCTGGATTTAGTTAAGTTATCTTGTATAATTTCGATTATACAAAATCGATTATACTATAGTAACTTTAAAAATCGAATACAATGCGTTCTTCGAACAGGTTATACGTCTCAAACTTCCTGCACAATAACAAATCGTGTCAGTTTGACAGAATAATCCTCCCGCTGACGCGGTCGGACTATTTACCCTGTCAAACTGACACTCTTTTATTATTGTGCAACTAGTTATCGACATATAACCCGATAATATCCAAGTACTTATAGTATTACTTCTGATTATATAACTCATCATAAATTTGGCCAATAGTAATTGAGAATTTTACTTAGATAAACGAATATACCCTTGACGACGTGGTATAATCACTTCGCTGTTTCGGTGGGTCCAACAAAGCAAAAATAAAGGATAATAATAATCTAGAGCCATGCTGTAATAACTGTCTATTGCAAATTCGAGCTTAGCAGATTAGGTTTTGCGTCAGTTTTGACACAAACTGAAGCAAAACGTAACCTGATAACGTCGAATTTGACATAGACTTACAGTGCCACCCATGGTGTAAAGAATATAAGGTGAAACGCTCCCGGGATGGGCAGTCGTTCAGAAAATAGAGGGGAGATGTCAACCAATCCCCGATGGTCCTGCTCAGGAAATCCATCACGGCCGCGATCATGGTGTAACCATGGTTGCGATCGTATATGTTGCTGGCACTGTCAGTCGATGTCAAATTCGGGGTTAGCAGGTTACATTTTGCGTCAATCTGACACCAACTGACGCAAAACCTAACTTCGAATTTGACATCGACAGCGTCTTCAACAATACACTTCAGTACTACCAATTGTGCCATTTGTCAGACCATGTCCTATTGGTTGAATTTGAGGTCCGCCCACATTCTGCGGAACGTTACACCTTGTATTCTTTACACCATGGTGCCACCAACATAAACAGTGCCAACCTAAGAAAAAAAAATTATTATCGGTATAATCATTATATAATCGTAACGAATACCACTCGAGCAATCGAAAATAATGATTATTTTTCACTCGTAACTGGTAAAATAATCGATTATTTTCGATGATCTTGTGATATTATAACTGAATATTCAATGATAATAATACTCGAACAATCGGCGTCATTGCATGTCATAGATAACATTGCATTGCATAATGATTACTTGTAATTACCGTATACCGTACTTATTATAAATGCAGTTTTGGAACCGTAGATTTTCATCTTTCTTTATTTGATGTTCTGCTGTTACATATTCTATCTCAAATATACATGAGGTTCATATATTTTCTTAGCACGATTTACGAAAATTGTAGTACTTGGAGTAATATTTTTGTCTCATGAATTTTGCATAGTATACCTAATATATTTTCTAATATTTTTTTTATTCACATTAAATCTGCTGTCGAAGGAGTAATGTATTTTTGAATCAATTAAAACTTATCTTAGTAAATTCTATTGAAGGGTATTGGGAAATGTTTATTTTAATAGTCGCTGCCTCTTTTCTACTTTAAAAGCAAAATATTCGCTAAGAATCGAGAAAGTTGTATTAAGGCCAAGAAATGTATATTTTAAATCGCCATTCAACATTTCTACACACTTTTACATTTCAACATTTGAAATGATGTTAGGTGTAATAACCGACAGTTGTAATAAAATAAATTATAACAAAAATTTACCTTATATAGCTGGTAAAATACCCGTTAGCTTCTGAATAACAGAACGATAGAGTGGTCGTAGTTCAAAACTTCAAATTCAAAATAAAGGACCAATCGTTATAATTATAATACTGTGAATGAGCCAGGTTCTCAAATGTTGCTTGAGATACCTCGATCGAGTCACTCGAAGGACTTATGGTGATCGTTTAAGAAGATACAAAGCACCATTAAAACAAAACTATGTATTCAATAATAACGGTTATATTTAATAGGTCTACAGCGCCAAGACAACTTTCAGTCCGTTATTACAAACTTGTTACAACAAATAAAATGTTCAAGTATTTACGCTATTCTGTCAGTGCAGACATTAACACAATTAAAGATTATAACACGTTAAGTAATGACCTTAGTACAAGTAAAAACATAACCGTCGATGTCGACAGCTTCTCCAAAACGCAGCGCTTCAGGCTGGAAACTTTACTAACCGTGAGCTGATTCGGTGCGCAGAGTGAATTCATAAATAAGACGAAATAAAAATCTCTGGTGTCTACTCGTCGGAAAAACGCACGGAGCAGACGAAAAAGTATGACAACGTAGAAGAAAATCTGTAAAAGGCTTTACCCAGAACTTTCCTCGCCCGAATTAGATCAATTTGCAAATTAAAAAAAAATGTATTCCGCTGGGGTTTGAACCCGTCGCACCTGCATAGCGGTCGTAACCGCATCTCCGCAGCGGATGTAACTGCGTCGAAATTCCAACTGCGCCATGAAGCCTTATAGAAATAAGTGCGGCGCGCGCCTCTCTTGAACAAAACGGTATTATTGTTGAAACGTTTTTACTCTTTTGTGACATTATCCTGTATCGGTTGAGTGTTATTTTCGGCAAATGTAAAGCCTAACCTAAGCGAAACTTACTACTTCCTTCTATTTCAAAATTAACCCAAAAATAAACAAAATTTTATTTTTAAGGTGCTGACCCTGTATATATATTTGTATGAAATTGTACCGGTTTCATGCGAGGTAGATATATAATATGTATGCAAAATATCGTCTTTCTCCGACAAATAGTTTTTGAGCTATACTGCCAACAGACAGACAGACAGACAGACGGAATTAAGAAAACCTCTTTTTCGTCATCTAGGGACCTTGAAATGTGAAGATATGAAGAAATGTCGGAAGGTGATTTTTTCCTGATTACAAAACTTCCTTCGTCTTTCAGACGAGGGAAGTAAAAATGAAGTAAAAGGTCGATCCAGCTGAAGGGAAATACTTGTTAAGTACTTTAACGCTATGCTATGAAATTGGCTCACCCCTTCGTCGATGTTCGGGCTTATAAGTGAAAAATAAATATTCATTTTATGATTTGGGTGATACCTTCCCAAAACCTCAATCACAAATGCATTCTCAACGCTTAGTACAAAAACTAAAAAGGCTTCTTGTCTCTAGCACACTTGGGTAGAACATTTTCTATGCCTTTTTGTGCACCAACAAGTAACTCTTTTTGAAGTGGTATTCCTCAAGAAGCGGAGTTATGATCATCACAATTTTCGATTGAAGATATGACCTCTTGTCACTCTTCTCCGTTTTTTGTTTTTTCGTTCATTCTTGGAAAAGGGGCGTTTGGTAATTCTTTTATTTAGCCAACCAACCTCGTGGGAGATCTTTCTCTCAATCGTTTACCTTCAACTTCCCTTTGCAGTATATTTTCCAGGTTGTCTATTTGCTTCTTGTTACGTGTCCATAGTATTTCAAGATATTCCTTCTTATAATTTTTGTCGACGATCAGGTGCTTGCACTTTAGCTATTATTGATTGATTGGTGCGGTGTTCAGTCCAGGAGACTCAGCATTCGTCTCCAGGACCATAATTAAAAGGCGTGTATATTTTTGCGCTAAATTCATTTTTATTATCCACGTCACTGATCCGTAATGGCTACTGAAAAAACCAGCGTTCTCACTAATATTATATTTGTGTTCCTTGTGATGTTTTGTCCTTCTTAATTTTCTACAACTTGGTCATAGTTGTTTTTCCCATTGCTGGTCGTCTCCTGATGACTTGATAACATCCGGTTTTATTAGTGATCAAGAAGTCTAATTATATAAACCCATCCACGAGTTCCATTTAGCTCCTGAATCCATTATTGGTTTTTTAAATCCTTGATTTCGCTCAATCACCAATAATTTCGTTTTTCGTAGGTTTAAATTTGGTCCGATTCTTGCACTTTCATCCCTTATTCTGCTCAGCAGTTCCCCAATCTGTTATTCAGTTGGAGCAAATACGGTAGTGTCATCTGCGTATCTTAAGTGGGTTGCTATTTTTCCTCACAATTGTAATACCACCGTTCCAGTTGTCCAGTACTGTCGTCATAATGCACTATGCATATAGATTGAACAGAAGCGGAGAGACGAGAGAGTATATAGCTCTGTCTAACACCTTTATATACCTACTTTAAACGGCTCTGTCTTACGGTTGTGAATTTGTACGCATGTCTTATTTGTTTTACATAGATTCTGGATGAGTAATGTAAGATGTTCTGGAATCTCCATTTCTTTTAAAACGTTCCATAGGCAGTCCCAGTTTACCAAATCTTTTTGGGATTCTAAGAAGTATTCATGTTCTGACATTGAATTCTCTCAATTATCTGCGTGATAAGTATTTGTGCGCGTGTCCTTCTCTGAGAGAAGCCAGTTTACTCCTGCGGGATCTGCCATGTGGGGTACCTCTTCAGTATGTCCTGCAAAATGTGAAGTAGAATTTTGCTGGCGTGCGATATTATTGTGATCGTTGTGTAGTTATGCATTCTTTCTGGGAACCCTTTTTATGAATGGGATGTCACTGGGCCGTTGGAGCAATATTCAAACTTTGTTGCATATTTTGTGCAATATTCGTTGGTGACTTTAATGATTTTTGCTGTAATCAGGTCGGGGTCTGGTGATTTCTTGTTTATTCAACAAGTAACTAGAGAAACAAAAGACTCAAAACATTAGTCAATGGCGTAAAAATTTGTCCAACAATTTGTGGTGGTAGCAAAATAACCCTCTAGCTATCAATTTATTATTCTTGTCATATAGAAATGTTATGTTTACTTGTTATATAGAAAGGTAGAAGGTGCAGAAACATCCATGAATGAAATTTATGACGTTACAATGTCGATTTTTAAAGGCGCGATCTCTACTTTAATAATTCAGGAATCTACTGTCAAATCCGAGATCTCTACTGTGAGAACTGTTAAAATTCTAGATTTCTATTTAAAGGTCTGAAAGTTAAAATTTTTGATATGTTTTATCGGACTTTTTTCGCTGTCTCGGGTGTTTATCACCCGACGTTTCGGAAGTCTGACTCGTAATCACAGCGATCAGTGGTCCCGGGTTCAAACCCCGTGGTAGGCGGGAGTGTACGTGAAAAGATGTACAAAAATCAGTCCTTCTCATGACTAACCACGAACACCTGAGGACGAAAGTAGATCAAACACTTTCGAAACGTCGTGTAATAAACACCCGAGACAGTGGAAAAGTCCAATAAAACATACTAATTATAATAGACAACTGCCAAAAGTGATATCATTCAGAGAACAAATCGAAATATTTTGTTTACAAGTACAGATGTTATTTAAAAGTGCTGTGGCTCCATCATTTAAATTGGCCGGGGGCTGTTATACCTAATCCTTAACGGCCGGCGCCCGTTATGAATAACTTTGCTTTTTAAAAGTCAGGTGGTCCTTACAACCGGCGGCTGTTACAAATTACTTTTCATGTGTTTGTTTAGTACAGTTAAAATACAATAACGGTATAATATTACGATCTTTTTATTAGTTTTTCCTTTAAGATATTTATAATAGTATATTATGATACTAGTCCATAAGTAAGTACGACGCGAAGCGGAGTGCTTTTAACGTCGCTGGTATTTGAATGGCTTACTTATACCTACACGTGTATTTTGTCTATGATCGTACCAGAAATATAAAAACTTAGTTCGGTGACACTGTTTCCGTCACATTATATTAGATATTATAGGTTATGTAACATTATTAAAACAGATTTAGTAATGACAACGTGCGAAAAAGACGTTGTTCGCTCGCTAAAAGTGCTATAGACGCCACTTTTGACACAAGAAATTGTGCAAGTTTAAAAAATTTTCATTTTGACACGATCGTATAAAATAGTTATGTATGGTACAACTGAATAAAGAGGCAATTTTATTCTTAAGGAGAAAACTCTGAATTGCTTTATTCATGTATAGCATATAATTGTTTCCAATGCATCCGTTTAATTACATAAATAAGTTTAATAATTTAAAAAAAAATTAAGTAAGCAATCAGAGTATGCGGTTGTATGCTAGTTACCAGGATACATTAATGTATATTGTTAGCTGCTATTATGGACTGTTTTATTCACTAGCGAAAGAAGTAACATCTTATCCAGGCTCATCATCAAAATGTTGTTTTACGAGATAATCGAGATTTTAATAACATGTGAGCAAACGAAAATGAAATCAAGCTTGGCTTGAAATATTTGTTGTATGAATAATATGTTGGTGGCACTGTAAGTCTATGTCAAATTCGAGGTTAGTAGGTTAGGTTTTGCGTCAGTCTGTGTCAAATATATATATATATATATATATATATATATATATATATATATATTGAGCTTGATAGTACATAAATTTGACCCTTAATTAAGTGTACATATTATGTTATATTACATATCATTCTACAACTTATTGTTGTCTGCCCAATTCTCTTCTCCAGGCCTCTCGGTCTTGCGCTATCTCTTCGTCCAAGTTTCTCTCATTCATAGCCCTTCTTATGCCCTCATTCCAAGATCTTCTTGGTCTCCCACGTTTCTTTTTTCCAGTAGGTACCCATTTAAATAGTTTCTTTGGCCATCGATTGTCATCCATTCGCATTAGATGGCCAAACCAGCGTAAGTTCTTTCTTTCAATGCGGTCTATTACAGTATCTTGGGCGTGCATTCTTTGACGGATTTCTTCATTTGTTATTCGTTGAAGTCTGGACACCCTTGCACTTCTTCTGAGATAATCCATTTCAATAGCTTTGAGTCTTCGTTCTAGATCAGCATTTATTACCCATATTTCGCTCCGATAGCATAGTACTGATTCTACTAATGCTTTTCCTACTCGTTTTTTTTAATTTTTTTTACTTATATTTTTATCCCACCATACACTATTCAGGCATCCTATTATTTTTCTACTTTCAGTAATTTTATGTTTTACTTCTCTTTCACCTATTCCTTTATTGTCAACCAGTGCACCCAGATATTTAAACTCATCTACTTGTTTTATCTCAGTATCGTCATTAATTAATACTTCAAATTTTGCGTCACTGTTTATCACTAGGTACTCCGTCTGTGTCAAAACTGACGGAAAACCTAACCTGCTAACCTCTAATTTGACATAGACTTACAGTGCCACCAACATATTATTCATAAAACAAATATTTCAAAGCCAAGCTTGATTTCATTTTCGTTTGCTCACATATTAGATAAAACACCAAGTGCGCATTCGAAGAATAATTATTTGAGAGTGTTGTTTTTTTGTAATACCTACTTGTTAAATATTTCTTTAAGGACCGTTTACTACTATGTAAGCAACCTCTTTACGGCCGCAGCCGTAAAAAGTGTCCGTAAAGAGCACGGCCCGCTAAATTGTGTGCCAAACGTCAAAGTGACGTTTGTCACCTGCTTACAGCCATACACAAAATTGGAAATAAATGACATTTATAAACAATAGTTGCAACGTCCTACGCACTCTTAATCATTCTAAAACGTTATTACACAAATCTAGCGTTTTGATGAAAATAAATTAGAAAAAGATACCCACACAGCAAAAATTGACTACAAAGTGCAGTTAAGTTACTATTTTTTTGCTATTTCTTTACGATCCTATTGTAATGCTGCTATTTCTTTACAATGCAACCGGCTGATAATTGTTATCTTACAATTTATTTACTATTATGTTACTCATCTGTTGTAATGGGCAAGAAAATTTGCACCCAGTAGACAAAAAATAGTCACGTGCATGCAAATCTGCAAATTATAGTAAACAAATTGTGATGTTGTTGTTTTGTTACTAGATTACCGTAAGAAAATTGTAGCGCTACTGCTTCCTTACGTTAATAAGTAATGTTACAATTTCTTTACTATTTTACCGCTGCTAATTGTCGCCTGTCTATTTATTAACTATTCGGTTACCGTGAGTAGCAACTTCACGACAAATTAATGTTCAGCCGGCAAGAAATAGTCATATATATGAAAGTCCGCAAATAAACGTAAACCCATTGTGATGTTACTATTTTGTTACTAGATTGCCGTAAGAAAATGGTAGCGTTACTGCTTTCTTACGGTAATAAGTAATGTTACAATTTATTTACTATTTTACCTCTGCTAATTGTCGCCTGACTATTTATTTGATAAAACAAGAAATATCGCAGGTTGAAAAGGAAAATAATGAAGCAATTGCCTAGAGTTCCGTTAGATAGGTAGGGTCGTGTTATACAGAATTTTAACAACCAGCTTCAACAGTGCATACAGCGAAGGCGGATGTGTTTGTGCAAATAAAGACATTATTATTATTATTTAGAAATTGCACCTTACTACTGGTATACTTTGTTTCAGTTATATTCAATTGCTTTCGAAATTATGTCGTCGGGAGGTCGTGGGTTTGATTCCCGCGGCCGTCTGCTCTGACTCAGGTTTTTGGGTGGTTTTTCTGAGGCAACAGAATACCTTCTCTGAGGCGATTGCCGGGGCAGTACTTCTCCACCTTTCCTGGACTTTGTTCCATTCTCCACCCCTTCTTCCTCTCGACCATTCTAGAATTTCCATTTTTGACTGAAAGAGATGCAAGGTCTCTCTAGCAGCCCGTCCCCAGTTAGGGGAATTGAAATTACCTTGAACCGATACCTTTTTACTTGCTATTACAATAAAGGAAGTATTGGATTCGCCCCAAAAAGTCGAAATTGAGTTTTCAGAACTTCACGTTTTAAAGTCCCCTGAACCCAAAAAACCATGTTTTTGTTCATTGGTCTGTCTGTCAGTCTGTCCGTCTGTGTGTCCGTGTGAGAACAGCATATCTCAAAAACGAAAAGAGATATGGCGTTGAAACTTCTTATATTAGTTTTGTGTACTATCTAGATGCGACAGCAAGCTTTTGAAGAAAATCGCATAACCGGAAGTATGGTGTTTACTCTTGTAATGTTTAGGGTGTTTTCGATTTTTACATCCTTTTACAATAAAGGAAGTATTGGATTCACCCCAAAAATTCGAAATTGAGAATTCAACAGATCTTCGCATTTTAGAGTCCCCTGAACCCAAAAAACATGTTTTTGTCCATTGGTCTGTCTGTGTGTCTGTCTGTGCCTGTGTGTGAACAGCACATCTCAAAAACGAAAAGAGGTATGGCGTTGAAACTTTATATATAAATTTTGTGTACTATCTAAATGCGACAGCAAGCCTTTGAAGAAAATCGCATCACCGGAAGTATGGTGTTTACTCTCGTAATTTTTAGGTTTTTTTCGATTTTTACTTCCTTTTACAATAAAGGAAGTATTGGATTCACCCAAAAATTCGAAATTGAGTTTTCCACAGGTTTTCGCGTTTTAGAGTCCCCTGAACCCAAAAAACATGTTTTTGTTCATTGGTCTGTCTGTCTGTGTGTGAACAGAATATCTCAAAAACGAAAAGAGGTATGGCGTAGAAACTCCATATATAACTTTTGTGTACTATCTAGTTGCGACAGCAAGCTTTTGAAGAAAATCGCATACCCCGAAATATGTCGTTTACTCTTTTGGTTTTTCAGTTTTTTAAATTTTTTTTTCAAAAACGGCTCTAACGATTTTTTCAAACTTCTATTACATTTTTAATGTGTATTGATGATTTTCCCGTCGAATACCTCTAAAATGGTTTTATTTTGTTTTTCTTTTTTTCTTATTAACTCCTATTATAAATAGAACATCCGGTATATTATTACTTTTTTTAATTCAGCTTAAAAGTTTAAAGAAAATTTGTCTCTTCAATTAACGTTCTATTTTGTAAAGTTTCTGTAGAATTTGTAATGTTTGAAATATTTTGACAAGTTCTTAAAAATTAAAAATCAAGTTTTTGCGTAATAATTATGAGATCACTGTAAAAGGAAGTTGTGTGTGTGTATCACACCAGATTTTTACCTTAATTATTCCGTTTTCAAAACTTCCCGCTCCTGTGGATCATCTTATATTTCGCGTCTTAAATTTCAAAAACAACTATTTAATTAAAAAATAGCGTGCTTTAGTACCACTACCATTTCTTTCCATAAACATGTTGAGCAGGAATATGCATAACCGTGATAAGCCATGTAAATTGCCTATGTTCAAAGGTATGACCAACCGCCCGGTATAGCATACACTGTTGCGGCCAGACAAAAACGAGAAACTTAGAGTAGCTTAAGGCAACTCATGCAATACTGCATCAAAGCAACAACAGGAGGTATCAATGACAATTTATTATCAACTTCATTCCAACAGTTATATTCCACGAAAGAACCCAAATCAAAAAATTTAAAATACACAAAATATTGATCAAGAGTACTTATTCTTGTTTTTTCCCCTACAGTGGCGTATATTGTGGTGGTGAGACTGTTATTATCTAACTTCAATTTTGATATGTTATAAGTGTTGACTAGTTTGAGATTTTGCTTTTTTCTGAGCGACATTAAACATTTAATTTTAAGATTACTCATGTCAGTTAAGTTAGGGTAATATTAATTTCGTCGTAATGTTTAACAATCAATACTAACTACAAGATTTCTGGCAGGTAATTATTAAATTAATTATAGTTTGACCATCCAAATCTGGTTTTTTATTTTTAAGGTTATATTTTCGTCAATTTTTTTTATTTGCATGCCCTCTTCGTGGAAATGTATACAAACCATCAAAATTATTAACCATTGCAATACCCTCCCGCTAACGCCTTTGTGTAATTACTCTGTTTCTGTTTTCAGTTTATATTTTCCGTTTTCGATTTTATTGAGAACTGAATATTTTGGTGTTTAATTTGAAAATGTAGCAGCCTTCAGAATCTGTTCTGGAAAGCGATAGCTAGTAAAGTAGGGAAATTTTTTAAAGTCAAAAATCTTCTGTTGCCGACATATCTAAATTTTTGACACTTATAAAATGTGCCATATCCTTTGTTCCCTTTCCTGAATGGTAACATATTGAAAATAAAAAAGTTAAAGTTAGTTAACAAACATTTCTTAGTTTAATTTAGTATAGATCCAAAATCCTAACTAAATAATTTTCTTCTCGGTAAAACGATTCTACGTATTCTTCATTTGTTTACATTGTCACATTCCGGTACTCGTTTACTAGTAGTGAGCATATTATTTTTTCGAGGCAACGCTATAAAATGCATATCTTATAACATTCCTAAGGAAATTATTAAGAATAGCGTGATTTGTACGTGACCCTACCCTAAGGTGTTAAGTAATATTATTACTTTTACATTTAGTTTGTTACAATCATTTAGGGACATTTTGATCATCCTAATATTATAATAATAATAATACATGCCTTTATTTTCCAAATGCTAAAATTGGGATAGATGTTGGTTGTCTGTGAGAGAAACATTCTAAATATTTTGTTTTTTTTTAATTGAAAATGTTTGCAATTTTAGGCGTCAAATCAGTTCCCGTTAAAAGATTATAATAAATAATAAATGTAAGTTAACAACAATTCCAAAATATTTTGTGTTGCTTATATAAGTATTTTATTTTCACAGATTTAAAAAATCAAAACTAGAAAAGCTAATAATATTTAAATTTCTCTAACCAATAGAAATTTTGTATACGTAAATCATTAATAGAAGCTTACTGTTGATAGGCTAAGCAATTATTTATTTAATCGTATGCTGAAATTAATATTCATGAAATGTTGTTACAGTGATTCGGTTACATCACATTACACAAGGTAAACATATTTGGAAAAACAAAAATAGTTATAACCTAACATAAAGGCTGAAAAAGAATAGTATGGCCATATTTTACACCCAATTCAGCCAACAAAATGCGTATTAAGAAATTTATAACTATAAATAACAAGTATTAACAAGCAGTAACCTGAAATGACAGAAAAGGGTTCAACCATTTAAATTTTGGAGAAATGTTGCTCTTTGCGAATTCATACAAAGAGTCGAATCTGCTTATTAACAAAAGTTGTGCCGTAAAACACAATTAAACACAATTATAATTAACGTTCCGGTTAATCGAATCGTTGAGTAACTTAAACAAATTGTTAAAGTTTAAACTATTATTCAAGTAACCTAGTAATGTATTGCAAACGTTATTTTTGAAGCAGTCATAGCGCTTGCGCTTGCTTCAGTAAGGCCAAAGCTCGTGCATTAAGTCCGGAAAGAAATGTTGAATATTTCTAATAATTAGCATGGTTACGAAGATAAACTACCGCCGGGCTGCCGGGCACCATACATTCGAAAAGTACCTAACTAACCGCATATACATATTACACATACAGTGTGTCCAAAATATTATCCTCCAAATTAGAATTATATGGTATAACAGTATTAAATGGTTACACTGTATTTCTGGTATAAAAAATATTTGTAAACGATTATATCTACATGTTAGCAGATAATTTTTTTTAAATTTTCTGCAAATGCCATGTCGGAATGAAAAAATGTAAAAGAATTTTGATAAGAGGTAAACGTGGGCGAGGAGTCCCTGTCCTTTGTAGTGGTGCTGTGCAAAATCACATTCAATTCAATTAATACCTAAAGTAAGGCAAAACTAAGTGCGAACCACCCAATATGTGGTTATAAAACATTGGAAAAGTATGCCAAAGCCGCAGGTGCAAAAATCCTGAGACAGTTACAACAACGAGGTAGAGCATAGTTATTTATACAACGAGTAGCTAGTGTGCCATTTTTCTGCACGCGTCAGAAAGTTTAAAGAATGAACCGAAGACTAAAAAACACAGCACTGCTGAAAATAATGGTTTTTCTGTAGAATGCATATACCAAAACAAAAGGACGGAAAATAGTTCATTTTATATTGTGTACAATTTTACTCTATTTTTGTATTTTGTATGTTGGGGATGATTTCCATGTTTTAATAGTATTACCTTTAATGTCTCATATCCAAAGCAATTAAAATTTGGTTTGTACAGTAACGATAAATTACTCGTTTGCGAACTTTATCTCATTAAATTTCACACCGCGTAAAGTACCAATAAGGAAGAAGCAGCAACAAGCTTCGCAAGGCCGCCCGCGTATCGGTCAAGGTTGAGCCTACAGATGGAATATTGACAAGTTTAAAAGATAAATACGAACAGCCTTTTTATTAATCACTTCAGGAGCTCGATCGAGATCAAAATGCTGACGAAGCTGGGCGATCAGCGGGAGAGCGATAAGACCGGTTATATTATTATTAAGAAAAATAATACAAATTAATTCCTGGGAAAAGCGGAGGAGAAGTGAAACTAAATACCAGTGGCAGGGAGTAAACAAGACGCACGAACTAGACGACTCAGCTAATTAGAATAACCTTTTTAGAAGGAGAAAAGAAGCTACATGTCAGAGGAACGCAACAAGGCTAACAGCGTCGGGTCAATCACGGAACTTATCAACAAAAGACAAATAATATAATAATTAGGGGAGCGGATTTTAAGAAAGAAGTCATCAAGCAAGACGTAAAGGAGTTTATTCTGAAAGAAATAGGTATAGCTACTGGCATAGAAGAAGCATACAAGGTGGGAAAACCAGATGCTAATATGACTATGGTGAAATTGGAGAACTGTGATCAAAAACTTGTAGTATTAAAGAGAAAAAGTAGACTAGGGCAACAAGATATACATACAGTGTGTCGGTTTTTGAAATTGTATTTGTGGGTATATTTAAAAGTTTTATAAATACTTTCGCCCAGAGCCGGATTAAGGATAGGTGAGGCCCAGGGCTAAATTTTTTTAGAGGCCCCATTCCCATTTATGGAACGGGTACAAAGGGATCTAAATGATTAGAAACCGCACTAGAATACAACCTTCGAGGCCCCCGAAATTTGGTGGCCCGGGGCTGCAGCCCCTTAGCCCCCCCCCTTAATCCGGCTCTGCTTTCGCCCATCCTCAAATATTTTATAAAGTTATCATCATCTTCAGATTTCAATTCTTTGTGTACCACTCGGTCTTGATAGCATCATTGTAACCGCTTTAGGGTCACCACTTTTCAATTTATACAAACCCTGAGATTCTTTGTAAGCAAAAAAGGGTTTTCTGAGAAAAACAGAATGTTTATAGAAATCAAAAAGCAAGCAAATAATTACCATGTTTTTATTCATTTCTATTAATGCTTAGCAGATATAATGCAAGGTGTAACTAAAATACTTGTTCATATCGTACGGCGTACTAAACACGGATTGTTTGCATGTATTCAAAATAAAACATCAACACAGACGGTCACCCTTCACTATAGTTACACGGTTTTGCACGCTTGCGAAATCGCGGACAGACCATTAAGATAAATGCGTCAAACGTTTATAGGAACTTACAGCATAAGACATGGCAACACCGCCGGACGTCATCTGGATGGTAGTCTAAAATGATGTATATACCGTGGTCGCCAAATTGATGGGAATTATTCATAAATATACATGGGAAGTCAAATTGTTTTCAACATGAAAGGAGTTCATTTTGCCATGTATATAATCTTTTTCGTATAAGTAGTTTTTTAAATTTTAAATATCAGGTATTGTGAAACAATCAGAAATAACTAATATACATGGACAATATTACATGTACAACCAATGGTTTTGGTGGACGCTAAATACCTGCACTATGAAAAGACGTCAAATTGATAGCGTGATGTATATATATATATATATATATATATATATTAGTACCAATAACTATTAACAACATAACAATATTAAACAATAGTAATTCAATACAGAAAAAAAATACATTAACATTTTATAGAATAATTTTAATTTTGCTTAAATAATCCTTGAGCCATTCATAAACCTTTCCTCTAATACCATTATCTGCATAGAATTTTAAATAATAATGCCCATACCTCACTCCTGTCAGACATTTTACTTAATACCTTATCTCGTACGCGGAATCCTACGGTAGTTGACATTCCGACATGTACGAATAACGTTACGTACGAGGACCACTAGCAATGTTATCTACCTGGCCATGAAAAAAACAATTGACACGATCAAGCTTTATTTGTCAAATAGTGGCGTGTAATCTAACCGTACGTGGAAAATTTTCGTTACTTGTGATAATTAGTTTGATTTTTATGAGGTGTTTTGTGAGGGAAAATGAGTGACTTGAAATTAGAATATCGCAGCGTCATTAAATTTCTTACAAAAGAGGCCAAAAACCATTCTTGAAAGAATGGTCGCCGTGTATGGACATGATGAACCATCGTATTATGTTGTAAAATGTTGGTCTACACAGTTTCGGTGGGGACGTGAATCTATCGAAGACGATCCTAAAAGTGGAAGACCAAAAACGGCCACGAGTGAGGAAATTACGCGAAAAGTTGAAGCCCTGGTGCTCGAGCATCGTCGTGTGAAGGTTTCTACCATTAGTATGACGTTGGGAATATCTGAACCTAGCGTAATAACCATCTTACATGACAATTTAAATATGAGTAAGGTGTCAGCCAGGTGGGTTCCACGATTATTGACACCTGAACAAAAATTGCGTAGGTGGAAATTTTGCAAAGTCATTTGAAAACTTTGGACCAGAATTGTGACTTTTTATCACAAATTGTAACGGGCGACGAGACTTGGGTGCATCACTGGGACCCTGAAACAAAATCAGAATCGAAGCATTGGGTTCATAAAGGGTCTCCACCTCCAAAAAGGCAAGAACGCAACCATCTGCTGGGAAACTGATGGCAACAGTTTTCTGGGATGTGAGGGGCATTCTTCTCGTCGAATATAAGCCAAAAGGGACCACAATAAATGCAGATGTCTACGCTAACACTTTGAAAAATCTGCGTAAAGCAATTGATCAGACACGACCCAATTTTTCCAATCGAGAAGTGTTTCTGCTGCATGACAATGCAACTGTGCACAAGACTGCCAAAGTCCGAACAATTATGCAGGAATGCAGCTTTGTAGAGATAGATCATCCTCCATATAGTTCGGACCTGGCTCCATCTGACTTTTACCTCTTTTTTTACATTGGTACGAGTTCATTGGAAAACAAATGGAGCAAGTGCGTTGATGTAAGGGGGGATTATGTTGAAAAATAAAAATATCAAAAAAATTATGTCTTTTGTTTCATGACTAGGTAGATTTCTTTTGTAGTGGCCCTCGTATAACAACCCTTTATACTACAGAATGTGTAGATCCTTTAACGTGCCTTTTGCCAAATACAGAGATGTGGACCTGTTTAATGTAATTTACACACATATAAGCGCCAAATACATAACTCCCGTTTGTTAAATGAAAAATCAGACTAGTAATGTACTCTCACTGTACAGTTGATGTATATTATTTGTAATATGTAAATTGTTTCCTTTTTTCTTTTGTTAACAAGCTGTGTACACTCTTGTTTTTGGATTGATGACTGATTCATTTAATAAATAAATATATGAGATTTTATCGAGCCTCTTATCTGGAGGCTCGAGGCGGGGTAAATTCAATCATTGGACAATTCAACCTACCTGTGCTGACGTCACGCCGGAGAACTGATACCTTGTTCCTCAACTGCTATTGATCGAATTCAGGTCATTGTACCATGGGTTCTTCAATGATATTATTTGGCATTCGGTGTACTCCTGGATATCGACTACAAGAGTTTTATGATCATGTATTCCATTTAAATACAATAGAAATTGAAGAAAAAGAATCTCTTAAATTATATTTCAAATCTGTGTAGGTCTTAAATCGCAATGCAAATTCAGACAAAGCATATTATTAAACTGCATCAATGTACTTGATACGTAACTGATTGATGAAATGAATTGCTATTATTATAGTATGTTCATCGAACAGATAAAACTGTCGATTGCTCTAATGAATGAATAACTATTGATAGTCGGCTACATGTAGGGAACTTTTCAAATGCACGTACCATAATACGAAAATACAGTTTGTTACGCACTTTAGTGCAATTAATTCTAGACAAACAATCAGCGCTAATGATGATCGATTAATTGCTTGTGATCTATTAAGTGCGAGTGACGAAGGAGTATTTCCCATTTACCTGTCCCATTAAGAGCCGTCTGGTGACGTCACTTACGCATTCTTTTAGTTGCAGCCAATTGAGGTCCCTGACAGCACCATCTCCAGTCCTGGAGTTCGGGCCATGTGGACGGATTATGAAAGAGTTGGCCGAGGTCATGTAAGTGTCCCATTTAGTACCTTCGCTCTCACTTCAGCGAACAGCTGAGGTCGCCTAGGAAATTATTCAAATTCTAGAGTTTTCCAGCGTGTAATAAAAGGTGTCCATTCCGGGAAGTTCTAAGAGTCAAGGTTAGATAAAAGTGGTCAGCATCGATTAGCGCGGCCTATGTTGGGCTATTGTAACCCTGAATAATTGGAAAAATTGATTTTGTCGAAACGCGCGGCTTGAACCTCTAAATTAACAGTAAAAATTAATTGAACCGCGTGCAAAGTAGCATTATAGTCCACGTTTGCTATGATGATGATGTGACGAATCAGCAGCGAGAGCACGTTAAACATTCAGGTTTACGTATGTAGGCACATATTTTCGATGCCCGGGCTAATTTATTTTTTTCCTGGATTCAGATCGGTTCACATGCATAAATTTACTAGAACTAGCGACTTACTAGAAATTCCATAACGCCCCTGCAGTCTGGGTTGTAAATGAGAAACATGATACTACGGGGTGCAAGGCGAACAGCGAGTCCTTTCATATAGCAGGTGGTCACACACACCTGACGCGAACACAAGCTCAGCCAATTCCACAATCAGTCATGCAAGCAAAACAACAAACATTCAGCTTTTGGCAGTAATGTGCTCATTACATAATTCTTACAGAGGGTTTTATGGCCCCCCGCGTCGTCCCACGTCGCATCTCGATGAAGACATCATCAAGGATATTCTTCGGTGCACCTTCGACGATGTACCTGTAATAATCCTGTAAACATCGATGCTTACCGCATCTAGTATGCCTTAACCGAACGTTAACGGCATCAATGGGTACAACCCATGTCAATTTACCCGCAATTATAGTGGCCGCATGGACTATAAAAGGCACAGGTACAAGGCATCATTGGGAATTGAGCTTTACCAAAAGCCCCCCACTCGCGCTAACTGGGGTCACTGAAAAGCACAGTGCTTATCAGGTCAAGGATCGTGGGCTACCTCGCCGAATAGCCATTAATCCAGGTACGAGGGCACCCTCTGCGACAATGAACAACGATCCAATTAACAAAGCTGTCTACAATCAGCATCCGTACGAAACAATATCGAATGTTCGACTTCGCTGTACAATAGCTACATTTACTAAGCCACTCAGGCACTAGTATTCTATTTAGGTATTACAGACCTCATCGTTTTATTCACTCGATTATAATCTACAATTCATTTCACTTCAAAACATAATCGCGGTGGAATCACACACTCGCGGAGAATTAGGCTCGCGTCCGCACATGTGCGATCTCGCCTACAGACTGCCTGCCAAAAACACATAAGAACCCTCGTATTCTAAAATGCAACCCCCCAGTCGCCTCGGCCTTTACAACATTCCAATATGAGAATTCTCGGCCAATCCCCGCAAAAGCTTTTCTATAATTTAAACTACCTGCCAAAACGCCGGCAGATCCTTAAAAACAGCCCCCGGTCTGGCTATTAGTTTGGGGCTCGTTCCAATTCTGTGCTAAATTTAGAACGTATCATATTTCAGTGGCTGGTTTAGCCGAAAACCCATAGATATACCAATACAAATAAAATAATAGAATATTTTCAAGCAGCCCCAAGAACACAAAAGTAAATATTACAACATTCGGCCATCCTGAAATGTTCTCGTACCGAGAACGCTCCCGCTCATTCGGCCCAAGAATCAACTGATTCCTCATCACCATCGCTATTTGTATCGATGTTATCGGACATTCCACCAGGTGGAACCCATCTGTTCACAGAAACCGCTAATCGAAGATAATGCATTGTTGTGCACCATAAATGCCAAATTAGGATACATATGTATTTTTTAAATCTCAGCACGTATCTGGTTTTGGGTAAACAAACAGTCTCCATAAGTAGGTACTTAGTCAACATCCACAATGATGCACACGCATCTTTTATCAGTTTTCTCAGCTGGACCAAGGTGATTGGGGTGAATTACAGGAATGGGTACTGGAATCTTTGGTGTGGGTGTAAGGGAATTTGGTCTCTTGATGGATACTTGATAGGGAGGGCAACATGAAACATCTTTCGCCACATTGGCTCACTCGAGAAAACCAACAATTTTTCACCAGTGTCAAGTACGCTCAACAAAAGATTTCTCATTCTTCGAGCACCTCGTACGACAATTTGATGCGTCCAGCGCGATGCAACCCATTGGGCACCCCGTGTTGTTATACGATAGACATATGTCATTATTATATTATTTCGCAAGCAGTAGTGTTTGTACTTCCAACGCTCGTAATCGTTTTTTAATTTTTTTTTTCTTTTAAATTTCGATAACACTTCACGAATATTGCGCAATTGTCGTTCGTTAATTGCACCTACAAAACAAAACCCAGTCTACCATGCCGGTTTGATTCTCAGCAATCTAATCCGGGCGGTCCTTCCGTAGGACTCCGATTTAGTTTTATTGAATCTACATGTAACATCATCCCTGCCGTGCTACACCTAATATCAAAACGTATGTTCCTGCCGTGGTAACCACCATCCTGCAATACGCAGCATAAGTCATTTTTGTTACTTGCAGTGCTTAATGAATTGCCCCCCGTTACAACTTTGAAATTGATTTCGACAAGGTAATCGGTTGCCCGATAGCAATTTCACTTCATATGTCTGTTTTTTGTTGTTGTTGCTATTTCTTTACAATCAGCAGGAAAAACATTCACGAAATTTGTTTCGGTCTAAGCTAAGTAACATCAAATAACAGTTTCTCCTTCGAGTAATGGGTGTGAAGTCGGAACATAATTTTACCTGGCTCCTGTTTTGAAATTCAGTGTCAATCACGCATTACAGGGTGTTTACAATTTATGGAGGGATCAAAATCTGATAACTTTATTGCCAAATTAGTAAGTGTGAATGCAGGACAGCAGCGACGTGGCGAATTTTTCTTGGGACAATATACTCTTTCCCTTATTCACACGGATGTTGGAATCCACAAAAATGTCACCTGTATGCGTCCGTTTCTAATAAACTTTACTAGTTATCTGTAAACTGCTTACTAGTTCTATGCGGTAAGATAGCAAGTCATATGAATTCAATTGAGTTCAACAAAACACAACTAAGTTAGTTCACAAGTGCGAATTCAAACTGTTTATTATACAAATACTAGCAGCCCAGGTTAAGTGGTTTCGGTGGTTACATAGGTGATGTCACAGCATCCTGACACATCACATTACCACTGCATTCCTTTTAGCCCTAATGTAATTTTATTACTTTATTACAAAATAGCAGTGGCGTACAATCGCAGAAGCCAAAGAAGCACGGGCTTCTGGTGCAAAATTTTGAGGTGCGCTAAAATGAAATGATCACAAAAGTGCTTTCATCTTTCTCATAAAATTCTAATTCCCAGGCATACCTACTGGAAATTTGCAACATAAAACGATCACAGCAAATGGTTCACGATTTTTTTTCTAACACTAAGTGAAATACGGACGCAAAATTTTAAAGCGTTCCTAGCGGCAACGATGGTTGCTACGCCACTGGCCTCACGACCCGTATTAAATTACAACGGCTGTCCAAATCCACATATGTTCTCGCAGAATTAGGATTTAAAATATTTGGGGTGGTCCTTTGCTTTTCGAATTCAAAGGCTTGAGATCATAAGAGGACTTGACTAATATGAATAAATTCTAACTAAAACACCCAATACAAATATGTACACGAAAGTAATTAATCCAGATAACCTATTTACGTACTTGTTACATATACAGGTCTGTACAAATATTTTTTTTAAAAGTAATGACTCAATTGGTCAGAGAATTCTATTTTACAAGCACCCGATTCGTTAGAAGGAATATTCTAACACATGGTTTAAAATTTTCGGGTTGTAAGTAGAAGTAGGGGCACCACTAATTGGATTATGTCAAAGGTCAACCTCGAATTAAATTGATTGACCTAATTAAATGACCAAATTAAACCGCGAATCAAATGCTCCAATTAAACCGCCAATCAGATGCTCTAATTAAATGCCCTAATTAAATCCGTGATTTTAATTACAGAAATTTGATTTTACACATATGATAATTAACCACATGTGAATCATTATTTTAATTCGCGAAATCCGCGGTGGCCATTTTAGATCTGATTACGTCACGCCGAAGTCTTCCGTCTCACTCCTCCCAGCTGTTCTCTCTTGCGCTCAGTTTAATTTTTTGAATTTAAACTACCCGGGGGTCGGCTATTTTGGTTTTCTGCGCGCGCACTTCTCTCGGCTGTCGGTTTTAATTTCAATTTAGCGCCCGTTTTAAATTTCAAATTGGTAAACCTGTCTCTCTTGTACTCATTGGGTATTGGCTGTCTCTCTTGCATTCACAGAATGGATGTTTAATTTAAAAAATCTCTGGCGGACTCGGATTTGAACCCTCTACGTTCATGTTTATATTTGGGTTGCATCCGTGTAGGCATCTAGACCAACGAAGCGCCACGTATTTTAAGGTGTCGAACAGAATGCCATTTCACTGTTTTGTCATCACGCTTCCATATTTTAAACTAAATATTTTTTGAAAATTATAATTTATAAGAGCGGAATTGCATAGTCTATAGTTTTTAAAGTTCGATAATAATTTTAAAAACTGGTTTCGTAAGTGCTCTTGCTGGAATTAATTATTTTTATCAATCGCCCCAACAGGTCGTGGCTTGTCGGCGACAAGAGGCAAGTTTAGATCGTAAATATAAAACGAGTTACAAATTTGAGTTTAATATATTCCTGAAATACCTCTGTTCAGATAGCTTTTATTCTATTAAAAATTTGACTGGCCGCGATTTTAAAATTTGGTCCGTAACAATTAGCTACTTTTAATTACAGAAATTTGATTTAATTATTTATTGTTATCATTCGCCCCGTTTATTAACGCTATTGTTCCCGTCTGTGATATTTTTGTTCTATCTATTGCTTTTTAAAATATGTAAAATTAATCAATTCAAATCGAGTTAACGATAATTTCTAATAACTTTCCAATAAATCGTTGTGATATTGTTATCTGCGTTGATTTTAAATTTTAAATTAAATTTTGTTTGAAAATACGCGTTATAGAGACACCTTGATCGTGATATCAAATTAATTAGGTCAATTAAAATCCCTCGACCTGATATTTAAAAAACGATTATAGTTAATTCAGGCTCGATAATGAAATAATTACGCAAGCGTGCAGTTAAAATTAAAATTTAAAAAGCGTTTGATGTATTACGATGTTGCGCCGTTAGCTTACAGATAAAATTTTAATTAAGCAAATCGTCGTGTTTATGTAGGAGTCGTTTGAATTTTGTAAAGGCCTTCTAGAACGAATCATTTCCTGGAAAAGCATACTGCAACGTGGTCGAGCGCTAACGGTTTTGCCGTCGGCGGGTGCTCAATTGTGCCTTTAGAAAACAGGCTGATTCATGTCCGCTTTCTCCTGTTTAAAAGCGCGTTTCCTTGAAAAAGCCTGTTGTGACGTCTAAAAGTCGTTGTGTATATTACATTGTCATTATCGTGGAGTGGGGGGGGGGGGGGGGTCCCGAGGTTGAAACTTTCCAATTTTAGTGGAGCGTTAGCCCATTCTTACGTCGCTGTCCGCTTTGTTAGCTCTTGTTCGCTCTAAAAGCTATTTTAAATTAATATTTTGTATAACATTTCAGTAAAAATGATGATTTATACCCATCGACTTCTAAGCATATGTGATCAACTTGATTTTACACTAGTTTTATAAAATGAATGCGGTGTAAAGAGAAATTATTAATTTCCGACTTTTGCGAGGTTCAAACCAAGGTAATTAGATTTATGCTTTATTTTGTCGTAAGATACAATACATTCTGCAAGTTTTGAAAAATTTAAAAGAAATATGTTTGCTGCTAAATAAATTTTAAATTTTAGGTGAAAATATTGTTTACTTTATCCTCTATGTTATGAGGATACTATCTCGGTTTTCCAAAATTGTGCCCTTTTGCTCATTCTAATTTTTACTACTTCGGGCTAATGAATCACCACCATATAAGTTTTGATTCTGTGTAAGATTTATCTTATAACCCCGATTCCTCAGAAAAGTAAAGTGAGCACTCCAATTGAATCTTAAAAATTGGATCTTTTTACTGCAGTCTTCAATTCTACAAACTGTCGATAAGCTGAAGAGCCGCTTCGATCTAACACCAATGCGATAGTAAAAACAAGCAGTGCTGATTTTACAGTTCATATTCGTGCTTTGTTTATGCTTTAAAATGAGAATGTTGAAAAATTAATGCAAAACATCCTTAAATGACTAGTTTTTTTATGGTAGAGCCATGGCGCCTTATAGCGAGCCGCCACTGCATCAAATATAAACATATTGAAACAGAAATTAGAAGAAAGTGGTAGGGTTCTGAACTTGGGACAGAAGTAGAATTCTGAATATATCGAAAGATGATGGGAAGAAAAGTATTAAAATACAGATAGATGGAAAAGAGTTGGAGCAGGTAAACAAATATGAATACTTAGGAACAATAATCAGTTAGGGCGGAAAGATGGGCAGTTAAATCAATAAAAGAATAAGTAAAGCCAACAAGACATATTACCAAATACACAATACAGTAATTGTTGGACTCTAGTTATAAGTTAATTAAATAGATGTATTTTTGTGCAATTAGTTTGCAGCGTTTCAGTTAAATTCAAACTGTTCTCACGATTTTGTGCAGTTTCGCCAAAATTATTCACAAGCACGTTCAATGCATTTTTTAAGTTTATAACTTTATTATCCTAAAAGGCTATCGTATTTGAACCCCCAATAAACTTTTGCCGACAGTGCGTTTGTTCGTGAGAAACCGCAAAAAATTTTAAGTTTCTACGCCAAAAGTTATCGAACGTTTCATTGGCTATTTAGACACCCCCACTGGACTTGCGGATAGCCTACAAAAATTCCAACTCAGTTTTTAAGCAGAATCATGTTAACCATCCAACAACGCAGACATCACTCTCAAGTGCTATTTGTATATATTATGTGAATATAATCTAAAACTTTAAAATCAACACCGGTTTAATTTATTCAACTATACCAACATACTGACAGGTTCTTGTGCGACCGTGACGACGTGATAACCGTGAATATCGGCTCCGTCTCACAAAGGCTATTACAAGTGTTCGAAGTGCATAACTAAAGTGAAAAAGTGTGTAGGAGTAGTGTGAAGGGAGAGAAATTGAATGTAAGCAATTAAAATTCAACCTGTAGATCGGCTGAGGACGAAATTATTTAAAAGTTACTGCAGTGAATAGCGTACGTGATAACTGGACGTTCGGCAGGCGGATCAGCTGTAGTGCGCGCGCGAGCTCTCGTACCCGGCACGGGCCGCTTAAAGCCGCGGTAGAATTTAAAATCTTATTGTGTATATTGAGAGAGGCTCAGACAAATTAATAACGGCATAATTTCACGCTAAAGCCTAATACAAGTACAAAAAATAAAACAAGTGTAATATAAAATTAAATGGACCAAAACAAATTACGTAAAAGTAGTGTAGATAGTGGCAACGAAATGTCAGACAAACGCAAAAGAGATAATTGTCAAGAGACAACAACAGGAGACGACGAAGACGTATTCAAAAGAAGTAAATTAATTTCCAGATCACCAAGCGAGAAAATAAATAAATTAACATACGACGAGAAACGTACAACAGGTCAAGAAATGGAGACGACTATAGAGAAGGCGATGTGTGTTATTGCCGCTGTAGTCGTATAGGTCAGAAGGAGATAGAAATGAGGACGTAAAGGGAATGAGGAAAGACCATAACAAAATTCCGTAGAATTGTTAAAGAATAACGCTGAAATAAGATCTAAGCGGAAATAAAATATTGCTTGAAAAATTGAAGGTATGAGTATTGTATGAGATTCACCGTAGATCAAGTAGCGGAGAATTGGATCATAATAGGAATTACAAGAGAAGGAAAACGAAAAAACAACTTAGTAATAACGGGCATCCATGTGGATACAAAGGATAAAAAAGTAATAAAAGAAGCGCTACACTCTTATAAAAGAAAAATCAGGAATCGATGTAGAGACATCTGATGCTTATATAATAAACAAGAGATGATTGTGTAGTAACGGTAAAGGAGTTGGGAGGATAAGGCAAAGATTTTTAAAACTGTTTTAAACTGAAAAATGAGAAAATTTACATAAATAGTGATTTGACAGTGCACGAAAGAAAGATACAAGACGAGTCGAGAGATGGGCAAGGAATAGGAACAAAAGGGCATAAAGTGAAGATTGGGCACCAAAAGATATGGATAAACGGAAAATTGTATAATGGGACAGGAAAGAAGAAAAGATTAAAACAAATGTGATGAGCAGTGAAGAACCCAAAAAAGCCAGGCAAGCTACAGACGGAAATAAAAGGAGGACGGAACTGGCGACGATAACGGACTGGAAATAAATAAATTATATTAAAAAGAAAACAATACAGACACAAAACTATAGTAAAGGAATAGAAAGAACAATGAAAAACTTGTCAAGTGAAGAAAAGAACATATCATAGCAGATCATTTCGAGTAACATGGAATTTAAGAGGAACGTACGATGAAGGGGCTTTGAAATTTTAATACAAGAAATGGAGAAGTATAATTGACGTTATTGCATTGCAGGAAACAAAGCAAAAAGGAAATACGATTACAGAAATTGGAAATTAGTATTTTTCAATAGCGGTGGAGCGGATAGAAAGTGTGAACAGGGGGTTGTGGTGGGGGAAAGGTTAAAAAGTTTTAGTTATTAGATTGTGAACCGGTGTCTGGAAAGATTATGTCGTATTAGATAAGAGGTAATAATAGAAATATAAGCTTAATAAACATACACGCACCCGACGAGAGAGAAAGGGAAGGTGAAAAAGAAGAGTATTACGAGTTGGTGGACAGAGAGTTTCAAAAAATACCAAGGTACGACGTCAAAATGATCTTGGGGGATTGCAATGCCAAAAATCGGACATGAAATTATATATGCACCAACTATAGGAAAATATAGTAAACATAAAGAAAGCAATGACAATGGGAAACCGATTCATAGAATTTGCAATACAAAAAAAGTTAGTAATAAGAAGTACACAATTTGAACATAAAGATACATAAGGGACGTGGACACACGCCAGATGGTAGGATAACAAATCAGATCGATCATATACTGATAGAAGAAGAAGACGCAAAAATCATTCACAAATATTCGAACTTACAGGGGAGCAGACATAGACAGTGACCATTATCTAGTTGTGGCAGGTATGATGGGCAACATACCACATAAAAAGAATAGGATGAAATTCAAAGTAAAAATATATGAATATGAAAAACTACAAGAAGGAACACAAATAATATATGGATAAAGTAGCAAGAGAGTTGAGGATGAGAGAACAAACAAAACAAGTTAGTAAAGAATGGACGCAAATACAACTACCACTTACGAAAGCAAGGGAAGAATCCGTTTAAGAAAGAAAAATAAGCAAAAGTAAAGAATGGTACGATATGGAATGTAAGCAGGCAATAGAAAAAAGAGGAAAGGCAAGAGAGAAATGATAAAAAATAATTCAGAAGTTAAACAGGGAGAAATACAAACTACAGAGGAATGAAGCAAAAGCCACGTGCAGAAGGAAGAAAAGGGCTTATTACGAAAATAAAATAAAGAAGTAGAAGAAAAATTTAAGAAAAAAGAAATAAGGAATTTTTACCAAGAAGTCAGAAAAGCAAAGAAGGTTTTCAGAATAGACAAAGTTATTATAAGGATCAAGAAGGTAATTTAATAGGAGAGGAAACAAAAATAATTGAAAGATGGAAACAATTTTTCGAAGACCTTCTACACCAAAAATACAGGGGAAATAGAACAACAGAAGAACTAAGACACGCGGAGCACGATGAAGAAGTGCAACCACCAACGAAAACGGAAGTCAAAGCAATAATTAAAAATCTTAAAAACTACAAAAGCGCAGGAGAAACAGCATAGTGGCAGAATTAATTAAACATGGAGGAACACGAACTGCTAAGGAGAATATACGAACTAATAATGGAGATATGGAACAAGGAAGAAATGCCAGAAGAATGGGCAAAAGCCATTATAATACCATTATATAAAAAAGGTGACCAAAACAATATGTAGTAATTATCGAGCATCGCATTATTAGATACTGTTTATAAAATACTAGCCTATTGTATAAGAAATAAACTGAAGCCATATACAGAAAGAGTACTTGGTGAGTACCAATGTGGTTTCAGAACTGGCAGTCAGTGGCGACCAAATCTTTACTTTAAAGCAGATTCAGACCAACTGCTACGAACATCAAGTGGCGTTGTACACTATGTTCATTGATTTCAAACAGGCGTACGATTCAATAACCAGAAAAGAGCTATATAAAGCTATGGAAGAGTTAGGAATTCCAAATAAACTCGTAAGATTAACACGAATGACGATGGCTAAAACACAATGCAGAGTAAGAATTAATGGAGACCTATCAGAAGATTTTAAATAGAAAATGGGTTGAGACAAGGTGATCCGCTTTCACCAACTCTTTTTAATCTAGCACTGGAGAAAGTAGTCAGAGAGAGTGGATTAAACAGGCAAGAGACAATATACAGTAATACACACCAAATCTTGGCCTATGCAGATGATTTAACGATAATTGCTAAAACCGAAAAACACCTTAAGAAATTAGTAAAAGACTTAGGAGATGCAGCAAGAACAATGGGCTTAATAATAAACGAACAAAAATCAAAGTTTATGATTATGGGAAGTACAGGAACTGATGAAGAGATGAAGGATCTTAGAATAAGAATGCAGAATAGAAGGGAATTTCAGTTTGAACAAGTAGTTAGCTTTACGTATTTAGGAGTATTGATAACGAAAGACAACAGCAACAGTAAGGAGATACAAGCCAGACTAACAAAAGAAAACAAAGCAATTGGAGTAGCGAATACTTTGTTAAATTCCAAGTACCTGTCAAAAAACACGAAAAAACGAATATACAAGACAGTGATTAGACCGACTGTGACATACGCAAGTGAAACATGGACTCTTAATAAAAGTGATCAACAGAAACTTGAGAGGTGGGAGAGAAAATTATTAAGAAAAATTTACGTTGGGAAAAAAGTTGGGGAAGTGTGGGTAAGAAGAACAAATGCCGAAATATACAGTCTATACAATGAAGCTAATTTAATAAAAACAGTGAAAGCGCAACAACTACGGTGGTTAGGTCATGTGGAACGGTTATCGGGTAATAGAATTACTAAATTTGTGTTGAGAGGTGGATTACTGGGTGTTAGACGAAGAGGAAGACCGAGGAAGAGATGGTTGGAAACTATAGAACAGGACATTAAAGTGTTAGGTATAAGAGAGTGGAGGACAGTTGCCAAGGACAGAACTAAGTGGAGAAAAACAATAAAACTAGCCCTAGGCCTTTAAGGCCTGTAGTGCTCATACATATATATATATACCAACATACTATACTGTGGTGTAAGAAGCTACACTGCATCACCAATCCAGTAATAGTAAAGCGAAAGCTTAAGCATTAAATCAAAAGCGCATTTGTAAATTATTTTTGTCCCAGCAATAACAATAGCAGCGCAATCCTGGACCATTCTAGATAAACACAGGTCAAGGATTACAGCCTCGGAAATGAAAGGATTAGAAAAAAAAATCAAAGTTGACGCATTAGTAAAATCAGTCGAGAAGAGGCAACGTCAATGGTAATACCACGTAGCCAGAAGGAACAATGAAAGATACCCGAAAACGGCTTTCTATGTGATATGTGCAGGAAGGCGAGGAAAAGGGAGACCTAGATTAAGATCGGAAAATAATATAGACGGCTGCGACGAAACGAGGAATCACTCGAGTAGGAGATCTCAAGATCCTGGCACAGGATAGACAGAAGTTCAAAAAAAATGGCTAAATACGCCAACACCGTAAGGTAAAAAGGGTGAAGATAAAGTAAGTAGTTTAACCTGTGAAGTAGTCTTTGAAAATCGCTCTGAGCCTGTAATAAAAGGTACCGCCACGTCACAGCCAGAGCTGGGCAAAATACTTTCAAAAAGTATTTAACTACTAAATACTTTACGATGGAATATATTTAAATACTAACAACTTTTTATGACCAAAAAGCAGTTAAATAATAAATATAGTCTATTTTTTTGCTTTATGATTCAGAGCAGGCTTTGCATTTATATTATTTTAGCAGTGTACAACAGTTTAGTTACAAAATATAACTAATGTCAAAATCCAGGTCGCCGGGATTGTCAAGTTGACACTTCAGCAAATCTTAATAAAATGCCACTAAAAAGCAATATTAGGTAATAGTAAAACCAAAGAGGCTATAAAACGCCGTTCTACTAATATAAAAGATATCAATGGTAACTTAAGTAAAACAGCCATCATTGGAAGAATTGGTCAAATCTTTGACGTAAGTATTAAGAATTAAACAGATATAACATTTCTAACAATTTCTTATAATGCTAGATTTCGAATGCAACACAGAAATCGAAACGAAGCAAAATCACAACTCCAGCAAAAACCGAATGATAATATGAATAAAGAAAAGGAATTTCTAACTTCGGAGGAACAGAGTTTCAGGGAAGATATTAAGAAGAAAATTTGGAATTTTTTACTTTCGATAATTTATTACTGTGTGCAAGGGAGGAACTGAATTATACTGGGAGTCGTTTAAAATTATACTACACATTAACAAATATGGGATATAAATACAAAATTGTGAACAGAAGAAAATTGTGTGAGAAGAGTCATATCATTTCGGCGGATTGCCTTTTAAAGGAAATATTTACAATTTCGAAATTATAGTGAAAAATGTATATTCATGTTTTTGGATGAAACTTTACCAGAATGTGACTTACTGTTGGACTCGGACAATAATGACAGGGGCTATCATAAGTGTATCAATGGTGACATTTTTAGGCAATGTTGAAAATGTGTGTTAATTATGGATAATGCACCATATAATTCGGTTCTTATCGATAAACCACCAAATTTCTCGTCCAATAAACTACAAATACAGGAATGGTTAATTAAAAGTGACGTACAATTTGATGACAAAATAATAAAGCGACGATTATGGGAGTTTAATTTTACTTTACATATTGACCAAAATCAATACTTAATTGACAAACAACGACATGGGCATGAAGTTCTTAGATTACCTCCATACCACTGTCAATACAATCCAATTGAATTGGCATGGAGTTTATGTAAGAACTATTATAATAAAGACATAAATTCTCAGCCTCCCTCAAAAGACATAATTGCTAATTTATGGCTTAAATCTCTATCACTGTGTACAGCAAACATATGGAAAAAAACGTTGAACACTATGAACTACTAATATAAAGTGACTGGGCAAAGCACATTGTTAAATTGGTGTGGATGATATACCTCCTGTTATTATTAGGTTGGAAGAATCTGATACAGAATCGGAAGACGAGTTGTATTCCTCTTCTGAATCAGATCGTGGATGATTATCCTGAAGTGTATCCATCTAAATTCTGGTAAATTATATCTCTGAAAATGGTTCTACCAGAGTATTTTGTATTATCTCTTTATTTTGAAATGCCTGTTATATGTGTAGCATAAATAATAACTTGTACAGCACAGTTCTACAAACAAAAATCATCAGCAAATTATTAATAATATATTTATTTTTACATTAGTACATAAAAGATAGATGTCTAGAAATTTTATGACGTTTCTGTACAGTTAGATATCAATCACGCTTAAATAAACGTACTTAAAATAAAGCAATACCTTATTTAATGTCAATGGTTCAGTAATCTTAGCTCTTATTAAGTATAATAGTGTTTATAAGTTAACACATTGACAGTTCTAATGGTTTTTGACATAACTAGTGTTTTTTCCTTTGTCACTAACTACCTACACTGTTACAAAAATGCAAATGCAAAGCCTGCTCTGAATCATAAAGCAAAAAAACAGACTATACCTATAATATTTATACTTTTATCGGTTTCAGGTTATTAAGCCTTTGTTTACATATACAAAAGTAGGCTGGTAACTAAGTCATAACTTATCTGTAGGGTAAAGGAATATTACCGTACATGGCAACCATTACCATATAGCAACCGATAAACTATTGAACAAATCACGGATGTTATGAATCATAAGAGCCTTAGAAGTTTGAAAATCCTCGCTCTACGAGCTGGGATTTCAAAACATCTGCGGCAGTTATGATACTCATAACATTCCTAGATATGTTAATAGCTATAAACGTATTTAAATATTTTTTTCTACGGTCACCTCTAAAACTGACTATTAAGCGCTCACTGTCAATGCGAAAAGTTAGCGATTCACACATGTTTTCCCTAGTAACCATTTTAACATCGCAACCAAGTAAACAATGTCTTAATGAAATAAACGCGTCACTTCATTTTACTTTACGCATCGCCATGGCTAACCTGATTATTATTGTAATTCGTCACTTTTCTGGAACTGTCAAAAATTATTGGCAATTACATCACGGCGCGTCCATCATCACGCAACAGTTTTATTGAGTTTGTGAGTTTTTGTGAAGTTGAAGATGGAATCTGAAGATAATTGCACCCCGCCTGAAGTATTTGAAGCGGCCCAGACAGCAACAAACGAGTTGTTGCCGGCCAAATCGCTCGGCCTTTATGAACGGCGGTACAACGACTTCATCAAATGGTGTGAATCGCGGAAAACGTGGTGTTGGCACAATTTTGTGATTTATTTAGGACCGTAGAAAAAATGTTATACCTATGTATTTCGAGTGTAAAGAGCCATTTTGGCATTCGGTTGCCTTTTCGCGCCTCGCTACCGCTCGGCACGAAACTCGCATCCTCATGCCAAAATGGCTCTCTTTACACACTAAATACATAAATATCTATTATCTACGATAATGTGTAAAATTGCCTTTTAGTTGGCAGTTTTAAGTTTGTAAAACAACTGTTTAATAACATGTTTTCATTAGTTTACGTCGCCAGTAGTAACGTGTTTAAAAAATTTCATTAGGCACGTTGTCAGTACCAACGTGTTTTAAAATTTTTAAAACACGCAAAATTACGACCGGTTGCTGGTAATCCTAAACTATATTAAAAAACAAAAATTATATTTACCGTGTTTTCTAGATTCTATAGTAGATAAAATATTGTACGATACACATGCGTAAAGCACTCGCGGGGCTTAAACGCTCGCTCACTCGCGTTTTAACTCGACCCCACTCGTGCCTAAAGAGTAGCTTTACGCACTTGTATCGCAAATTACTATAATAGTATATTATGTTATTAGGAGCAAAAGTTATACTTTATGTGGCGAGGCTGGACGGTTTATCTGCCGAGCTTGCGAGGCAGATAAGTACAGCCGAGTCACATAAAGATACTTTTGCTCCGAATAGATAGATAGATAATGGTTTTTATTTCGATAATATTATACATAATACATTTTACATACAACATATAATAAAACGAAAATCGTCAGATATGCACCACTGAAGAAACTCTTCAATGGTATAGGGTTTCATATGCTAAGATATTTGACAGCAAAAATACAATAATTTCCTATGCACCATTGAGGAACTTCTCAATGGTATATGGTTCTAAATTTAACAGAAATTTAGTTACAGCTGTTTTATAATTGCTCAGTGACAATATGTTGTTAATATCGCTGGGCATGCAATTAAAGAACTTCATACACATATAGTACGCAGATTTCTCGGTCATGGTTAATCTATGCTTCGGAAAATTGTATTGACGGTTACGCGTATTGTATATGCCCGTACTTTCAAACGCAACAAGTGCTTGTTTATTTTTAAATGCAAATAGTAAACATTTATAAATATACAGAGCAGCGACCGTCAGTATATTGTTCGCTCTAAAGTAGCCCCTACATGAGGCACGCGTGGATTTCGACTTTAACATCGTTCTCAGCACTGCCTTCTGTATTACAAATATTGTTTGTTTATTATTTGGAGTATTGTTGCACCAGAAAATAATGCCAAAACTCATAAGAGATTGAAAATTAGCATAGTACAGAACCTTTAGTGTATCGAGGTTAAGATGGTCCTTAATAACTCGGAAGCTATATAGAACAGAATTCAACTTTTTACTCAATCCTTCTACATGCTTGTACCAATTTAGGTTCCTGTCGACACTCATTCCAAGACATTGGGCAAATTCAGTTAATTTTATTTGTGAGTTACCAACAGTTAATCGATTCGGCACGGGCAATACGGAATGGCTTGTTTCAAAGATGACGCAATTAGTTTTATCTCAATCTCAGCAAAATAATATCTTAACTCAGCGTCCAAGTCCAACACACTAGTGCCCAAAAAAACCAAATTTGTATCGTCGGCATAGTTAAAAGTCTCATGACGAGACCCCCTCAGAGTATTTGGAAAATCGTTAATATAGATAATAAATAATAATGGGCCCGCAATGCTACCCTGAGGAATTCCGAGCTTTATATCTTTAGATGATGATATAAATGTTTTGTTCTCATTCATTATCCTAACACGTTGAGTGCGTCCCGCCATGTAGCTTCTGAACCAGGACCAAGCATTGCCTCTAATACCATAACAACTCAGTTTTTTAAATAAAATGTTGTGATCCACACAATCGAAAGCCTGGGAGAGATCAATAAAAATTCCAGATGGAACATACCTTCCCTCCAAGGCTTCCATAACGAATTTGATGTATTCAAAAATGGCAGTTTCCACACTACGCCCCTTTAGGAAGCCATGCTGATGTTTATTGAATAAATTAAATTGAACAAAAAATGAAACCATCCTGTTACACATAATTTTCTCAAAAATCTTGGAGAACGATGGCAGTAAACTTATGGGTCGGTAGTTTTCAATATTATGGGGATTATTCTTTTTATATAATGGTAAAACTACCGCTTGTTTTATATATAACATATAGTATTTTTTCTTCAAACGTTTTTATAACAAATTATTTACAATTTTGTGAACAAAATTCGAAGAAAATTACTTGATCTCGTCAGCGGCAGATAAAGTGTTTTAGATGCCATGGCAATGAAGTGACAGTTTAGCATCATCAATCCAGCAGTATAATGGCACATTTTACTGCCGTTTGAAGAAAAAAGTATTTAAATAAGTATTTAGATAAAACTAAAATGTAAAAAGACTTGTGAAGTATTTAAATAGTAATGCAGTATTTATAAACTTTTTAGCAGTTTCACAATTTTTCAAAACGAAATTTAAAGTTCATAATTTCCTTTCATTCGAATACTTAGTAATAATTGTAATAACCCAAGTAGTAAAGATGGCATAGTTTAGATGTTATATTTCGGCAAAAAATCTTAAAATCCAGAAAATATTTTTTTGATAAAATTACTTATATTGAATATTAACAAAAAAGTAAATCCATAGTTAAACAAATATAAATTTAAAACAATATAAACGCTTTTTTAATTTTTCGGTTTTCATATAACAGTTTTTTCCGACGACCACTATGCAATGTGAAGAAATTTGCACAGTTTATTGTTACTGAAAATTGCAAATTTCACATAGCAACGAAACTGTGATGAAATGAGCGTGTGAAAAACATTTCACACGCTAGACTGTACAAAATAGTTAGCCACTTTGAACATCGTCATTTGTTTTATTAAAAATAAATATTGAAACGTCAAATTGTAGCAAGTGCAGTACCTACTAGCCGAATTAAGATTTATTTTTGTTAAGAAATTGGGAAAGTGTAATAAATAAAAGAGGTAAATACATTTCATTCACATAATTTTAGATTTTATTTAGTTTTGCTGTAGATATGGAGAGTGATGAAGAAATTAGTTCGACAACGCCCGACGTAAAGCAGGCAGCATTAATTACTACAGCAAATTTGCTACCGTCAATATCAAAAGAAAGATACAACACCGCTTATAAAAACTTCATTAATTGGAAAAATGAAAATAATGCCAAGTCTTTCTCCGAAAATGTCTTGTTAGCATACTTTGGAAAACTTTAGAAAAATTACAAATCTAGCACTTTATGATCAATATATATTCGATGCTGAAAACATCAACTATAGCAAAACATGATATTAACATTGCTAATTATTTAAAATTGAAGGCTATTTTAAAACGGCAATCAGATGGATATTTGCCAAAAAAATCCAACACGCTAAATCCCCAAGACATTAAGCAGTTCATTGACATTAAGGTAATTTGTCGTTTTTGTTGTGTTTTATCGTAGCCGACTAATAAATTTAGTAATTTTGTTTATAAATCTATTTTAATTTTAAATAAATAGGTGGCCCTCATTTTTGGAATCAGCGGAGCCCTAAGAAAAATTGAATTGTGTAACATCAAACTTTGTGATCTGAAGGATTTAAATTCTGCGTTATTGGTTGTGATTCCTGTGACTAAAACCAAAAATCCCAGAAGTTTTACTATAACAGGAACATTTTATGCAATTTATAAAAAGTATGCAAGCCTGCGACCAAAACATTTGACCAATCCAAATGAACGTTTCTTTATAAACTACCAGAAAGGGAAATGTACGTCCCAATTTGTAGGGATTAATAAGTTTGGAAATATGGTAAAGCAAATTGCAAAATTTTTAAACCTGCCCAACTCGGAAACCTATACAGGCCATTCATTCCGGAGATCGTCAGCCACCATTCTTGTCGATTCAGGCGGAGATCTTCTCATACTAAAACGCCACGGTGGCTGGCAATCCAGTGCAGTTGCCGAAGGATATGTAAACGACTCGTTCAACAAAAAAATCGAAATTTCCAATAGAATTGTGCAATCCGTAGAACTGGCACCAGCATTATTATCAAGCTCATCCAGTATTAACCCTGAAGAAGAAAGTTTTCAAGCGCAAAAACATCAAAATGTGGCCACGCAAGAAGCCTCAAACCTAACATTCACATCATCAAAACACACTGTTCAAGCAGAACAAAACCAGCTCGAATCCGAAATTTCAAATGTCCCTATAAGTCTGTATAACTGTTCTCATATTACGATTAATTATAATTCCAACAAGTAAATTTGTAACTATTCCAAATACGTTTTGTTAAAGTTAATAAACAAAAATTTAATATTAATAAATTTTCTTATTTTGCTATTTCAAACAGAATTAGGTGGTCGTCGGAAAAGTAGTGGTCGTCGGAAAAGTACAGTGTAAAACTCGTGCTGAATGGATATTTCACACTTGTATGTTTAAGCCACTCGCCTACGGCTCGTGGCTCAAATTTTCATACTCGTGTGAAATAACCATTTTTCAGCACTCGTTATACAATATACTACTTAAATCTTTGTCATAACACAAAAAACAGTATCTAAACCAAGGAAAAACAAATAAAACAATAAAACTAGCGCGTTATCCATACGCTAAATTGTAGGCCTTCAACTAATAACAAATTTAAATATCAATTTAAACTTTTTTTGCACGATAGAACGATTTGACTTAGTTACCGCGTTTGTTGCCAAATCAGTAAGTTATGTTTACCGTTCAAGAACGGCAAGTAAAAATTCGCGGTTAGCAGGTTAGGTTTTGCGTCAGTTTTGACATAGACTGACGCAAAACCTAAACTGCTAATCTCGAATTTGACATAGACTTACAGTGCCACCAACATATTATTCTGTGGTATAATATCACATTTTACTGACGTTTGAAGAAAAATACATTTCTATCGTGCAAAAAACGTCATACGCATCACGAACATTAAGGAATTACCGATCTCAGACAATAATTGGAGTCGTCGCTTCGCTCCTCCTCCAAACAATTGTCTTCGATCGGTAAAATGTCCGCCGTTCTTAATACTTAATATACTATTAGTTCAAATACAAAGTTGTTGTCCTTCAAATTTAGCAGCTGTTGTTACATTTTGTAGTGTATTGCACTAATATTTAATGAAAGTCAACGCATACGAGTATATGTTTATTCAATGCCGTTACAAATTGGAGTGCGGTGTATAAGGCAATCGCGCTGCGAAGGCCTGCACTCCGCGGAAGCGGATTACAAAAAGCAGACTTTACCTGCTGCCAAAATACACCACAATATCTTTCCCACAAAATTATAACAATCCGTTACAGTAATTATCTTAAGTTGTGCTTAATCTATACCTTTTAACGTAACCCTAAACTTAAATCTTCTACTTACACATAAGCTAATCTGTCTACTGGTTTAACTTGCCTTTTAGGCCTTTCACTCAAATTTTCACACTCTTGAGTTAGTTGCAAACTGCTTTTTTCTCTATCTCTATCCGATACGTACTCCTTACTAGACCCTATATCATTGTTATCGTTAACTTCAATGACAGTAGCAGCATCACTGTTGCAAACAGGAATAAGAGATGCCGCATAAGTATCTGATAACTTTTTAATTTGATTTGTGTGTCTTTTCCATGTTCTTTGCAACTCTGGTACATCTACCAAATATGTACGCCTACCTATTTTTTTTACAACCTTTGCCCTAATAAATGTTGGCTTATTAACTACTCTATAGTCTTTAACTAAAACCGCATTGCCTACATTAAATTGCACATTATCTTTCCCTCTACTGTTTACAATTTGCCTTTTTTGTTGATTTTCCACCCGCCTTCTAACCTCTTGACGTTCGATGTCATTAGAACGTTTACAATTTTGCGTCGGAGGCAACAAGGTAGAAAATCGTGTCCTTAAGGCCCATAAGGAGAGACACTTAAACTTGTGATTACTCCTACTTAACTTTAAATAGGCAACCATCCTTACGCTCGCTGAAGTCTGCGTTTCATTCAAACTACCTGCATTCCTACGCGGTAATGACCTTTCTTGGAAAAGGATTAGTTTGCCGATCAACGGAATGTTCCAAAAATAGTTTTTCTAGCAATTGGCAGGCAGTGTCGTGAATATTTACGTATACAATATACATTCTCTATAGTTAAACGCAATACCAATATATTACACAACTCATATTTTGAAACAATCAAAAATGTATACTATTGTTATTTAATAATACGGTTTTGTCTGTTTTGTACTCTTTTTCTACGTATTATTTCTCTGTATTATTTATTGGAATAAATCAAATCAACTAATACAATAAAATACAGTTTCTGAAATGTTTGTAGGTACCTACGATCATTGGGACTGCATGATAATAAAAAAATTATCTTTTGGCCTAATAGTAACCAAGTTGAATTCATTTTACATGTACTTAAATGCCGTAACAATCGATAATAATTTATAAAATGATTAATAAAGTAAACCTATTTTAATAAATCACTTGTTGGCTCACAATAATATTGTCTGATTCATCGATTAATTATGTACTGTCCCTACCGTTTTTCATTATTCTTTATTGTTCGATTTCAACATGTACAGTCGCGGAATTAAAAATCCGGGCGAGTCTTATAGAGGATTTTTGCAATTTTTGGGTAATGTAAATTGGGCTTTGCATTTCTAGGTTAGCAATTGACAGTTAAACAATGAGGCATGCTGTCATATACGAGTAATTATTTTGACTTTGACTAATTCCGCCAGGTAACGTGATAAATAAAGTAAAGTAAGATATACAGTGAATCATGTTAAATGCCCGGATTTTTAATTCCGCGACTGTATATGTTTATATTCAGATGCATGGTGTTTGAATTGCAAACTTTAAAATAAAATTAAACCTGGCGTTGATAATAACAATATATCAAGAAGCAGCAGCAGTAAAAAAAATATCTTGCGCTACCATGACAGACATTAGGTACATTTTCCAGTTGAACGTTTGGGAAATTAGAAAATAGTTATCTATAATGGAGTAGCTGACCCGGCAAACGTTGTGATGCCCAAAAATTATTAGTTTTTGTACACACATTTTCTGAATATGAGCCAAATTAGACCATAAATATCTCGACTCCAGTTCTACCTACCAGGTCATTTTTTTGTTAAAATATTTCTTTCCAGGTAACTAACATATATTCTGAATATGAGCCAAATCGGGCGATAAATACAATTTATCGAAATATTTCGACCTATTGTAAAATGGTTGTTCATAAAAACCGGCCTACGATCTAAGACTAAAAGTTAGCAAAATTTTAAGCTATCATACAATTTAATCGGTCCAGTATCTTCGGAGGAGATAGCGAATATACAAAGAAAGAGACCACAGAATTTATGGTATAGATTGGGGTATAGATGAACTCGGTAAAGCTCGTTCTTCCAGATGTATTTAATCTTTGTGTTGTGTTGATATTCTTATAATTCAATTTGACAAATAAGTACCTAATGTCATTTCGTACGTCAAACGTCAGTACTTTTCATAGCACATAGCAGTGTTATAAAAGTCGTTTCTAATCCAACTGACTAATGTTAAACGGTGTGTTAATGATTGCGACAAAAAAATGTAGTTTCGATTTTATTACCTTATGTCATTATAGTATAATTATTAGGGATGTCGGCGGGTACCCGGGTAATAGTCAACCCGTGTATATTTTCAGGACCCGAGTACCCGACTAGTAAATTATGTAATTTCTTGAAAGTCAGCCTTTTTCGGAGAAGATGATAAAAACTTTAAAACAATAGGAATAAAATCTAGAAAAATATAACCATGCAGTAGGTAATAATCAGAATTACCCCATCCCATACCACAATGTTTCTTGTTTCATATAATAAATCCGCTTCACGGAAATATTCAACCCGTCAATAGTACCATTAAATTGCCTCAGGATGGGATGAAGTAACATAAACATCCTCTGTGTGAAAGAAATGGTAGCTGTTCCGATGTACGCTAACATTTTTGTTAGATATTTCGGGTACCCGAGGGTACACGGGTACTGTTCTCGGGTACCCGAGTTCGATTTCAGACCGGGTACGACAACCCTAATATTTATAACCATTAATTCTTTGTGATTAAAACAAAATAGTTGCGATTTTTAATTTAATACACTATATAAAAATCGGGTGTGATACACTCACACAACTTCCTTTTACAGTGATCTTATAATTGGTCAAAAAATTTATAGTTAATTTTATACGTTTGTCAACAAATTTCAAAAATTACAAATTCTATGAATACGGTACAAAATAGAGCGTTAGTTGAAAAGACAAATTTTCTCTAAAATTTTAAGCTGAATTCAAAAATGTAATAATATACCGGGTGTTCTATTTAAAATAGAAGTTAATAAAAAAACAGAAAAAAAGAACCCCATTTTAGAAGTATGTATTCAACTGGAAAATTAGCTATCTCGCATCAATACACATTAAAAATGTAATAAAAATGTAAAGTTTGAAAAAAATCGTTAGAACCGTTTTTGGAAAAATCGAAAAAACTGAAAAATCACAAGAGTAAACACATACTTCAGGTTATGCGTTTCTATTCAAAAGCTTGTTGTCGCATCTACATAGTACACAAAAACTTATATATGAAGTTTCAACGCCATACCTCTTTTTGGTTTTGAGATATTCTGTTCACAGACAGACTGACAGATAGACAAACACACAGACAGGCACACAGCCAGAGAGACCAATGAACAAAAACATGTTTTTTGGGTTCAGGGGACTCTAAAACGTGAAGATTTGTTGAAAACTCAATTTCGGATTTTTGGAGTGAATCCAATACCTTTATCGTAAAAGGAAGTAAAAACATACATATATGGGCATTTGAAGTGAAGTTTAGTTAATTTTTTCTTGAGAAAAATTTTTAGAAAGTAATGGATTTCTAGAATATCAATTCTGCAACAGATTTCTTGGAATACCTTACATTATGAATTCGAAAGTCATTTTCTTTAAATAGAATCTAGGTGCCATAACGGTAATGACATGTAAGGGCTAATTATTTGATTAAGAATAAAAGTAATAACATCATTAGTCAGCTGACCAAGAAGCCAAGTAATAAAAATATCTTTACCTTTTCCCCAAATCTTTAAATAGGTACTTGTACTTTAATTATCGCAATTCCGTATTTGCTATTATCGTAGCGCATTCGGTGGTGATACCACGGGACAAAGCTAATATCTTTAGCTTTGTTTCGTGGTGATACTGTGCTTGCAGTGTGTTTATATTATAATCGATGTTTACACAGCAATATTTTTTTGTCTTTACTCTACTAAGTTTATTCATCAATTTCGGCGGATATTATGACATATCTAATCAGCATTTGAAATGAAGAACGAGAGCCAAACAGGTGTAATCTCTTGCGTAATCTGTTGCGTTTCGCGGATTTCTAATCTGCTCGTTTAGCTCAGAACGCTCTAGGCTAAAAATCCGTCTACCTGAGCAGAGCGCAAATGGGCATTTTGGTACCGTGTTTAGTAATTTTGTTAGATTTAGATACAGTTTTTGAATGATTCCGGGTTTAAATGAATGTCAAAGTATATTGTCAATATTGATTTTGGTATTAATTGTGTTTATACACCCTTGTACATCACCATTTTTTAAAAAGTGCCACTCTTCTAGTTAATATTTAGCCAATTGAAAAATCACATTTTATTAATTTCTACCTGATCAAAATTGAATATAAGCGCAACATATTGGTAAACCACAAGTAATATACTTAAGATTCATATTAATGTAGCAAGGCATCTTCCAAGTTGATTCAGACAGGCAGAAATAACATTACAAGTTTATTACATTTCAAATAATGTATTCTTATAAAATGTGTTGCCTACCCCCTGTCCTTATGAGCCTTAAAGAACGCCCAAACATTAAAATAGCTGGGCTAACCCCTGTCGTACTGTGTGGAGTGTTTCTGTAATCGAATAAGAATCTACACAGCGCCAAATTATTGGTACACCCTGTATTAGAAAACAGAGCCTTTTTTAAAGAACTTTTTACCGTCTTGACAGAATTCTCAGCGGCTCCATTTGATGATGGATGATACGGAGGGCTAGTAATATGATTAATATTATTTGAATCTAGAAAATTTTTAAATTCTTGAGACACTAACGATTTTCCATTATCCGATACTATAACACGTGGTAGATCAAAACGAGCAAATAAGGTTCTAAGTGCTTGAATAGTTGAGGTTGACTTAATGCTTTTCATTTCAAACACTTCTAACCACTTAGTGTAGGCATCCACGACAATCAGAAAAAAACTACTTTTCAATTCACAGAAATCGATGTGAATACGCTCCCAGGGTTCATTTGGCAGTGGCCAAGGAGAAATTACAGCTCTTGGAGGGTTACTTCCATGTAAATTGCAAGCATCACAATTTTTAACCATATTTTCAATTTCGCCATCTAACTTAGGAAACCAAAAGTAACCTCGAGCTAAATTTTTCATTTTCACCACTCCCAAATGCGTAGAATGTAGTTGAGCTAAAACATCGGCTTGTAGACTAAGCGGAATTACCAACCTGTGGTTCCACAATACACAGTCGTGTTTTATAAAAAAATCGAATCGTTTAGCAAAATATGGCTTCAACTCCACCTTATCTGTTTTTTCTGGCCAACCATTATTTATGAAATTTTTCACAGTAGTTAACACAGGATCATTTAATGTTGCTAATTTAACATTATCAAAATTTAATTTTACATCAGAATTATGAGTAAAAAGGTAACAATAATCCACTTCTGCGAAACTTTGATCGGCAACCTTCATTTTTACTGGTAGACGTGAGAGCCAATCTGCCCTGTTATTTGAAGAGTTTACGTACTCGATAGTGTAACTATATCCAGACAAAATGACTGCCCACCTTCTCAGACTATTAGCAGCAAATTGAGGTATGGACTTGCTAGGACTGAATATAGATAAGAGAGGTTTGTGGTCGGTCACCAGAACAAAGTGTTTACCATACAAGTACTGGTTAAACTTAGTTACCCCATATATTATTGACAAACCTTCCTTTTCTATTTGAGAATAATTAGCCTCTGCTTCAGAAAGCGTTCTTGAAGCAAACGCAATTGGTTTTTCTATCCGTGACGGAAATATATGGCTTAAAACAGCACCTATGCCCACAGAACTAGCGTCTACTGTTAACCTCAACTCTAATTTAGGATTAAAATGAACTAAAACGCTTGTGGATGCTAAAATATCTTTAACTGTTTTAAACGCTAAACTACAATTTTTTGTCCAATTCCATGTACTATTCAATTTTAATAAATTATATAAAGGACTTAGAATCGTAGACATATTTTTTATAAATCGACCATAATAATTTATGGTACCGAGAAATGATTTTAGCTCAGTAACATTCTTAGGTTCCGGTGCTAACTCTATAGCCTTTGATTTCTCTTTGGAGGGGTGTAAGCCCTCTTTATCAATAACAAAACCTATATATTCCACTTTCTCTTGGAAAAACTTACATTTTTCTAAATTAACCTTTAAACCCGCATCTTTTAAAATAGATAAAACCTTTTTTAGCTTTTTTAAATGCTCGTCTTGATCTATTCCTGTTACCAGTATATCATCCTGAAATACTGCGATACCCGATAAGCTACTCAACACCGAATCCATAATTTTTTGAAATTTCGCAGGAGCACAAGCAACCCCAAATGTTAAACGATTATACCTAAATAGACCTTTGTGGGTAGATATGGTTAGTAGCTCCTTGCTCGCATCATCCACCTCTATTTGTTGAAAAGCTTGCGACAGGTCCAGCTTTGAAAATTCTGATCCTCCTTCAAGACTGCTAAAAACCTCTTCAATTCTCGGCAAGGGGTACTGGTCTACTTCTACTTCTGGGTTCACCGTAATTTTGAAATCTCCACAAAGTCGAACTTGGCCGTTTTTTTTTTAAACAGGTACAGCTGGGGTCGCCCACGCACTGTAGTTCACAGGAGAAATGATACCTAGAGACAATAATCTATTAATTTCATCCTCAACTTGATTTTTAATTGCGAATGGTATTGGTCGAGCTTTTACAAATTTGGGAGCAACATTTGGGTTTTTCAAATTTATTTTTGCAACTCCCTTATTAAAATGCCCCAGTCCAGGCGAAAAAACTTCATGAAACTGTTTAATTAATTCGTTTAATTTATCTTGAGCAGTATGTATATAGTTAACATTAGAAAATCCAATATTATAAAGTGTCAAAAAATCTCGACCAACTATAGGAGGCCCCCCATTTTCCATGACATAAAAATCTAAATATTTTAAATTATCTAGGAAAATTATTTTTGATTGCATAACTCCCACAGGTTTAACTTTCATACCATTATAGAATAAAAAACATTTATCGGAAGATTGCAAGGGAATATTACTAAAATGTTGACGATATAAATCGTGAGAAAAACAAGAGATACCACTACCAGAATCAATTTGAAATTCCAGTTCTACATTTTCCACTGTAACAGAAATAGTGAAAGGTTCTTTCGATATTGTACTATCAGAGACATTATACAAACAAAGATCCTCATTTTCACCATCTGCTTCAATGTAATGGTGACCAGTCACATTGCGAGCAGTGTATTTACTAGAATCACATTTTGGACGGTCTGAAATGTTTTCATATTTACAAACTGCCGCGATGTGACCGGCTTTCTGACATAGTAAACAAATCGCATTTTTGTAAAAACACTTATCTTTCGTATGATTGTCCCTGCCACAAACTTCACAGTTTGGGACGCCCTTGCTGTGATATTTCGGCTGATGACGTGGTGCGCGCCTTGGTCTTGCTCCGCTAGGTCCTGCGCTCTGGCAATTGCTGGTTTTCCTTAGAAAATTCACGGGCTCCTCTTTGATAATTGTTGCTTGCATTTCCTGAGCCGCCATTTTGGTCGCTGCTAAAGTTACCATTCTTTCAAAATCTTCCGTCACCTTTTCCTCCATAAGTCGGTCCAAAACTGGCCCCTTATTGAATCCAAAAACGAATCGGTCACGAAGGCACACCTTGAGCTCTTCTCCAAACTCACAGCCAACTGCTAATCCTCGAATGCGTGCAGCCCACTGACTAGCTGTCTCGTCGGGTTCCTTCAGCGCTGAATAAAATTTGAAGCGAGCTGCAAATGCACTCTGCTGTGGCTTGAAGTGACTGTTTAGGATGTCCACTAACTGCTTGTATGTTTTTTCTTCTGGCTTGGTTGGACTTACCAAGTCGAAAACCAGTTTGTACGCCGCCTCGTCTAGAATATTTAACAAGATACTTCGCCTTTTGTTTGCATCCTCGCCATCGGCTTTAATGCCATTTGCACTGAAGTAGTTTTCTAAACGGGCCCTAAAAATTGTCCAGTCCGAATTGCTTAAGGAAAATTCTCGCAAATGTCCTATTTTGCCGGTATCCGTGGACATGATGCGCGAGCGTGGACCAATTCACAAAATTACAGAAACTTGCACTGTATGGTTTGCTAACGACTTTAAATCGCAAAAATACCTCGTCGCCACTTTGTAGTGTATTGCACTAATATTTAATGAAAGTTATATGTTTATTCAATGCCGTTACAAATTGGAGTGCGGTGTATAAGGCAATCGCGCTGCGAAGGCCTGCACTCCGCGATAGCGGATTACAAAAAGCAGACTTTAGCTGCTGCCAAAATACACCACATTTTTTATATATGGGGAAGAAAAATACTTGAGATTTTATGTTTTTAGTTTTCCAGATTAATTTTCATACTGGCGAATGTTGGTATCACGAATCCATAATATACAGTGTGGTCCATTAAGTGTGCAACAAATGGGAAATTTTTTTATTAGTTTTACAATCGAAATTTAAATACGACCAAAAGTTAGTGCATGTTCGATAACCATATCAGATGCATTTAGAATGGCCCCAAGTCAAACAATATACAGGTCAGGACAAAAAATATAAAATTCGTTCAAGAATAAAGTTACCTTATTTCAAAAAATATGGCAAAATTTTATTGAGAAAAGTTGTTTAGAATCAAAAGTTATGCTCAAATACAAAGTCACGGCCTCCTATTCGAATTTTGATTATTTTTTGGAAAATTTTGTATTACCCCCGTATGATACATATTTTTATTATTCTGATTTTATATCTATTTAAAGTAGCCACAACCACATCACTTTTAAATAACTTTTAGCAACTTGAAACGTATTTGTAAAATTTACTTGGATTTATATAGTATGAGCAAAAAGTAACTCCATCAAAGATACCTTTGGAATTTTGAAGTCATGTGTATTATAACACCAGAAAATTAGAAGCTGTCATTTGACATTTCTTATTATGCAATAATTTTATGTCAATAATTTCTGAATAATTTATTTTAAAAATGTTACCAGAACATAAAATATTTATAATAGAGGCATATTCTCGAAATGGACAATGGTAATTGGTAGTACTCTGCACATGCTTGTTTAAACGAATTTAGAGAAAGATTTCCTAACGTTGAAATATTAGCAACGCACTTCTTTTATATCAAGTACGACGTACTGTAGCTGCATTCAGGGAAGTTGGTAGTGTAGCAGACAGACCAAGAAGTGGTAGACCACATGTGGGAACTGCAGAACAAATTGCAAATGTCCAAAAGCAAATGCAAAACGAACCCTCCACATCAATCCAAAGGCTCGCTCAAGAAGTGAATTTGAGTTACGGTACTTGCCGTACAATTCTAAAAACAAATTTAAATATGCATCTATACAAACTACAAATGTATCAAGAGCTCTTACCTCCAAATTACAATAAGGTAATTTTATACTGTAACTGGTTTTTGCAACATTTAAATAATGTTTTGGATTTAACTTTTTTCTGATGAGTCGTGGTTTTACTTAAATGGCTCATTAATTGACAAGTAATGCGCTTATGGAGCGCTGATAATCCACATTTCTTTCGTGAAGCTTCTTTGCATTGCCCTAAAGTAGGCGTTTGGGTAGCGTGCTCTCGTCAAAGAATTATCAGACCAATATTCTTTGAAGATACAATACATGCCGAACGATATCAAAATAACATTCTTGAATAATTTGTGAATCAGCTCCATGACGATAAAATTCGACAAGGATACTTGCAACAAGATAACGCAACACCTCTTGCTTGCAAGAAGAAGGAAGACATTTTCAGCACCTCTTGTAAATGTGTATAAACTGTAGAATGTTGTAACATTTGGCAACTTTGAATTTGTTTAGACTGAAGTGAGGTTATGTACACCTAACCTGCAATTTAAAAGTGGTGTCTCCATTAACACAAACGTTATGCTAATTTTATTTTATTAATTTTGTTCTAAATACTCTCCGTTATAATTTTTATTTTCTCTATTAAATTTAGTAAGTTTCCTTATAAGATTGCATTTTTTAATTTAAACGTCAATAACGGCATTGACAAGAATCAACAAAAATTAAATATAATTTTCTGGTGTTATAATACACATGACTTCAAAATTCCAAAGGTATCTTCGATGGAGTTACTTTTTGCTCATACTATATTTTTTTAGGTAAGCGTCCACTGCATGTTTGTTGCAACGATATTTAACAGAACTTTAGAATTTCGCAAATATTCTTTTTAACAAGGCAAATGCTTTACTAATAATAATTTACATATGAAAAAACTTTTAATAAAATCAGAACAATAAAAATATGTATCATACGGGGATAATACAAAATTTTACAAAAAAGAATCAAAATTCGAATAGGAGGCCGTGACTTTGTATTCGAGCATAACTTTTGATTCTAAACAACTTTTCTCAATAAAATTTTGCTATATTTTTTGAAATAAGGTAACTTTATTCTTCAACGAATTTCATATTTTTTGTCCTGCCCTGTATATTGTTTGACTTGAAGCCATTCTAAGGGCATCTGATATGGTTATCAAACATGCACTAACTTACTTGTGGCCGTATTTAAATTTCGATTGTACAACTAATAAAAAAATGTCCCATTTGTTGCACACTTAATGGACCACACTGTATATTAGCGTCTCCTTCTGGAATATGTAATGCTAAAACCAGTGGCTTGGAAAGTTTAACGTATTCTGTTAAATACTCGACTTCATTTTTATTCAAGCAATATTGCTTAATTGAAAGCTTTCATATAAAATAAGTATTTTTTCTTTTATTGCTAAAATTTGGATTACAGACTCAGTGTGAATTCAAACGTGATTCCAGAATAGCTCAAATGATGACCTGTAGGACGTTTAAAATTACGCAAAAAGTATTTACTAGTTAGAAATATTTTTTAAGAACTAAACGTAGTTAAATTCTCTCAATATATTTAAATACTCTCTAAGGTATTTAATTAGCTTTATTTCTTCAAAGAATATATTTTCAACTAAGTAGTAAATACTTTTTGCGTAATGTTAAACGTCCAATACGTCATCATTTGAGAGTATTTAAATACTTTGAGAATATTTATATACTCTCAAAGTATTTAAATCCTCTAAACATATTTTTAAAAAAAGTACTTAAATACTTCTAAAAATGTATTTAAATACTACTAAATACTTTGCAAAGTATTTGCACATACAAATACAAATACAGCCCATTAAAAAGTATTTAAATACCTAGTATTTAAATACTACAAAGTATTTACAAATATTGCCCAGCTCTGGTCACAGCTTTGCCATTTTGCAAGATAAAATAAGCATTCTCATAATGCGTAAAGGGGTCGATGTCTCACAAAATCAAAAATTTTGTCAGCGCTTATACTGTTCGAATTACCGACCGGGAAGTCTATACGGGCCCACCCTGTATATTATAAAAGCGGGATAGCTTTTGAAATCGCTTATTTAGGGTTGTTGGCGCATTTCTTAAAATTTGAAACCGTGACTGTCCCAGCCTCCCAGCTATACCTGGACGTAGGCGTATGTGGCGGCACAGTAGGTCATGATTTGGGATTCCCCGCCAAGAGCCGGCCCTGGCTGGGAGGCGGTTTTGTGGCATGTAATTTATTTACGCCGACCATCCGTCAATTGCGAGGAGGGGGAGTTATCAGTTTTTAATGCCAGCGCGTTTGTTGACGTTGATTCGTTGATTGTAATTTAGTAGCGGCGCGAACAGCTGAGGTTGATATCGTCGTTCGGGAAAGTTGAAGGCTCGAGGATCTGTGGTGAATTTTCGCGTATCTTGAGCCATGTGCGGAGCCTTGATTCCTAATGCTGCCCCCAGCACCAGCACATTCACGCCGTCGAAGAGCTAGCACTTGCCGATCAACCCCGAATCAAAGATTAGTTTTAATGTACCGTCTTTTGATAGTCCAAGTGAGCCCCGTCTAGTGTCGTAAAATTCGCGAGTTTTCGAAAATGGTGGCCAATGGGGATATCGTGCTGCCCGAACGCTGTGCTGTGATCAAAAGCTGTGAACCAGAGAAGTCTCTTAGGATTTGGGGACCAAAGTTCCACCAATATCGGTAAATAGCTCGCAGCTTGGGGTTTTTGTCAATTTTATTAAATGACTAAGCTGCACGGTTCCGAATAAGTTATCTTTTTTATCTGCAGCTTAAGTGGAGAAACTAATAGCGAACAAAAGCCGACAAAAGCCGTGGTCCCATCATATTAATGTGGGAATGCAATACAAAATGTTAAATCATGCTGACGCGTGTGTAGACTGTTTTGATTGATTAATATTATTTAACTAGTTCAAAAATTGGTTCTTAAGGCAATTTAGAAATTGTGCACTTTGGACAGGACCAACTGACTTACTCTTCGATCTACAGGATTTTGCCCAAAATTGATTCAGACGTCTTTAATTGACTTGTTCGAAGAATCGGAAATTTAATTTGAAATGCTGACGATACGGTTCTAACTTCATTTTCCATCGAAACCCCACAATTAAAAAGCTATTTAAACCATTAATACGTAGGGTTGCTATTTATGTATTAAGAATAAATAATAAAAACAATGATTGGGGTGTAGAAACTTCTTTATTGCTTTTCAAAATACTTACACATTTTTGCATTCGATTAAACCAATTGGCATAGCAGTTTTTCCACTCCGAAGTAGGTATCTCCAAAACATGGTTTTTGAATGCATTAACAGCTTCTTGTGGCGTCGAAAAGTGGACGACCTTCTTTAAATTCATCCGCCAGCGAAGTACGGCCACGATTGAACTCAGTAAACCATCGATATATTGTGACCTTGGATGGTGCTTCATTACCAAAAGTCGTAATAAGTTGATCGGCACACTGTTGTTGAGATAGTCCACGTCGAAAATCGTAAAAAATCATGGCACGAAAATGTTCACTATTTAAATCAATTTTTTGGCCGAGATAAACTTTTCAAGTCACTAATAACAATACAAATAGCGTCTGTATGACACAACGTTCTGAGTCTGAGTACGTATACTGTCAAAAATGTCAAATTTGACGATGGCGCAGTCGGATCGCACCTAGCAACACCAGTGTTGCCAATTCTCAATACATAAATAGCAACCCGTATAATAATATAAAACGTAAACGAGGCAGGTTTTCATTTATTAAATTAAAAAGTTATACTTGGCTAACAAAAGTGATTATAGTACATGACGAGACATTACTGATAATCTCGCTTTTATTCCTTTAAAGAAAAGAATTATCGAAAAATTGTTCAAATTGAAATATTCAGAACCGAATTTCACATAAAACAAATCATATCAAATGCTTTCAATATTTTATATTTCACGGTTACCGTTCCATCTTAAATGTTTAATTTTACTGCGTACATAAAAGTCAACATTATGCATAGATAGTTTTTTTGTTTATTAACAAACTAAAAGGTGAGAAGATTTTTTGAGAAAATCACTGTATGCTGTGAATCACAGCCTGTGATGACATACTCATTATTACCGCGAAGAATGAAGATCTTCCATTGGTTTAATGATATTGTTTTCATATTTCCCAAAAAATTATGTGAAGTATAAGTTTTAGTTTGTCAAAAAAACTGTTGATTAAACTGTATGCAAAATACTGTAGTGCAATTTTTAAAAAATTAAAGAACCAAACGAATGAATGAATTTCATTGAAAGTATTTTGGAAAATGGTAACTTTTAATGATTTTTCATCAATGCTTCATTCTGGATTAAATAAAAAAATACGTAAGATGGTAAGTAGAAATTGACAAAACCTGAATTAACCTAATAATAGCTGACACTTAGGTTATGTCATACGTTGAGTCAAGCTGACGTCACAATTAGACATCATAGAATATACAAATTACAATATGCTTTATTAAATTCTAAAATCCAGTAAACGAGAATTACTTTACACGTGTTTACTGAAAAAAGTATAATTTTTCAGAATTTGAATGCAACTTTCACAAAAAATTATTCTTGTTTCAATATAAAGATAGCAATTGATTAAAAAAACTCAGGTATAAACATTGTTTACCTGGAAAAACTTCAAATCCCCTTGCCGTTCGCGAATTTTGACACATTCAACGAAGGGATTATGAAAAAAAAATGTGGACCTTAAAAAGTCGAATATGATTTTATCGCGAAGAATTTCCAGGTACATATTTATTTCATTATTATAAATACCATATTGTTTGCTGGTAAGAATTGGTTAATGCCTTTGAAAGAGAACATGTTGCGACGACCTATAAAGCAGGAGACGAGGGAGAAGGGACCCCGTTGCTGGAGCTGCGGAGAGATGGGTCATCTTAGGGCTCGCTGTCCGAAGAAAGGAGCTCGAGTGTCTGACGAGACGTCGGAAAACTAATGCGGGTCGACAAGAAGGGGCGAGAGTCGACTCGTGATTGCCATGCCCCGGAGATTACCATACATGTGTCGTCCGTGCAACACCAGCCTGATAGTCTCTTCATTGATGGGAAAATAAATGGAAGAGTTCGGTCTCTGCTGTTGGATACTGGAGCGACGAAGTCCATCGCCAGGTCTGACGTAATACGAGACGAGGGTCAGCTGCTGCCCACCAGGACACGCCTTCGCACTGCCACGGGAGGCGCAGTGACCACACATGGGGAAAAGGATTTGACATTGAAGATTGGGAATCAAACCCTCATCGGGTCCTGATTGCTGACATTGCGGACGAGTTCATCCTGGGAATGGATGTCATGAATAAGTGTGGGTTCACTTTAGACCTGGGACGCGGCGTGTTGCACGTGGGTGGGGAGGAGCTTTCCCTACACCCAAGAGAAGAGATCGCAGTACGAGTGGTATTGGCGGAAGATGTTACTCTGCCTGGACGAACCGAGAGGGTCCTGGATGCATACCTGGATGGCGATCTACGTTGCAACGTAGTGCGCATGATTGAACCCGATTATGACAAGGAGCTCACTCATGGTATCCTGGTTGGGAAGACGTTGGTAAAGACTGTGCTTAATGTCCCAGTAAGGATGATGAACGGCATGGTGGAAAGGATGAACCGAACCATGGGGAAGCATCTGTCCAAGGTGGTTTCCGAACATCAGCGTGACTGGGACCAGTACATTCACCTGTTCCTGATGGCCTACCGATCGGCAGTACAAGAGACAACCAATCACACCCCAGCCGCGGTACTCTTTGGGCGCGAGCTGCGATTGCCATGTGACCTCAAATTCGGAAGAAAGCCTGGCGAAGAAACGGCCGGCGAGGGCTACGTGGGGAACCTGAAGAAGAGGATGGAAGAGATTCACGACGCCGTACGCCGAAACATTCAGGGTGCCAGCGACCGAGTGAAAGACCGATATGATGCCCGCGCTGAGGCCGGTGGTTTCCAGCCTGGCGATTTGGTATGGCTTCATAACCCCCAGAGGCGTCGTGGCCTCTCCCCCAAGCTCCAAAGAAACTGGGAAGGCCCCTACACTGTAGTTGCTCGACTGAATGACGTGGCATACCGAATCCAGAAACCTCCTCGAGGAAAGTGCAGGGTGGTGCACTTCAATCGGTTGGCTCCATATGCCGGAACCAATGAGGAAGTGGAGGCTGTCACGGAGCAACCCCTGAGACGACTAGGGACCGGAGGAACCTCCTTCCAGGAATTTATAGCCGCTTATGGGGGTACGAAGACTGCGCGATTCGGAGTCACTACAGAGGTGCAGCGTGACCTGTTCGACACCCTGCGGCAGTATTCCCTAGCACACTGCGTCGCCCAGGACCTCCGGATGTCTTGGGGGATCACCCCGGGAGAAGTTTAGCCGGTTAGACCAGCTGCGAGAGCAGGCACCTCAGGTTGGGAGAACTTTGCAGCTGAAGGAAGGCAACAGCTCCAATTATTACCTGGTGACGAAAAGGTTGTCTTACGAAAAACCTAGTTACCAGGACCTCTGGTCCGCTCTGTTGGACCTTAAGGAGCAGATGGTGAAGAATGGCGAGACCCGGCTAGCGGTGCCGAAATTAGGATGCGGCCTGGATTCGTTGTACTGGAGGGTCGTACGCAGCATGCTGGAAGTTGTCTTCGACCGGACCGGCATCCAGATCGAGGTCTGCTGTTGCAGCCCGCTGTGAAGCATTGAGCCCACGGTGGACTGCTAATTCTTCAACCAGTCCGTGTGCAAGAAGGGCACCGCCTGTAAATACCGCCATCAAACCCCCACAAGAGCGAGTGGCAGGCACCCGACGCAACTCGTTCTGGGACAGAACGATCTAAGCGGGGGCAGTGTGACGATCCTGCTGCCGGTCATTGCCCCGGAATTATGACACAGTGCCCCGATTTTTCTGGAGCCTCGAGAAACGACCTTGCAACCTTGGACCCCAGGTGCAGAGGCGTGACGTCAGCGCCCTTGGAGCCCGGTACGAGATGCATCATGCGTTTGTCGGGAACTTCGAGTAAAGATCGCGGCGTTTCTGGAACCTTATCCGGCAATATAAATACACGCCCGCAGGAACAGCAGGCAGTTCGAATTCGGCAGCAAAACGCGTAGAGCTTCCATATAAATTAACCGTGTGTCAAATAAATAACAGATAAATAACCATATAAATCGTTAGTGTTTAAGTCGTAAATAGCCAAATAAATAATTGTATCGTTGTTAGAAATAGTGTCTGTAGTTCGTTAGTTTAAGTAATTCTGCCTTCATAATTCTTGTATATTTAAATAATCATAATTTATTATAGCAAATAAACATTAAAAACCAGAAGCGTCGTATAATTTTTAAATAGCCCGAACGTAAAAACGTAACACTATGTTATCTTACTTTTATCGATTTGAGTAATCACGTTGCCATTTACGGGCATGTTCTATAAATAAATATGGAGATGTTTTTGGAAATGTTACATAAACAACTTTTGATCAATTCTTACATCATCTTATGTTAAAAACGCTTTTTAATATTTTTCCCTTTCAGAACTATACAAGATCCCGCCAGCCAGAGGTTGACTTGGTGCAAGCCACCCCAAACAGTCCTCGTGGTGAAAAAGCTCAACGATGCCTCCGTCCTTTCTCCATTTGTGGAACTCGTCCACTGGCTAATAGAGGTAAGACTGGTCGATAATTGAGGAATGCCAGTTTACATACACCAACACAAAAGAGGATAATTTCATTCGAGTCAGTCAATATTGCCAAGGCTGCTAAATAGCTTTTCATATAGACATGCGTTATTTGGTTATTACGAAATGAACTGTTTGTTTAGGAAGTGGCTGCTTTCAGCGACTTTTACTAGGAAGCGTATAAAAAGAAAATATAAACATTTGTAGAAATTGCTTACTATTTTTTAGACATCGTAGAAATTGTACGGCGGTGGAACAGGTCAATTCTAAGTAACCAATGGTTGTTCATATTTACTTTTTAAGTAGGAATTTGATTATACAAGTTGCAAACTTTAATCTTCGTGTTTATAATAATAAATGTTAGCGTAAAATTTGAGTTGGCTTGCTCTGAGTTTGCTATTTTGCTACTGTATGGAAAAGGGGACGACAAGAATGTAGTGTGTGTAGGTTTACTTGCGAGTAACCTTTGTACATTAAGAGATACATTTTAATATTTACACTTTTCAATTCCAATTTTTTGTTTTTTTACCATTCTAAGCTCGACCTCTTATATTTGTGATGTATTTTAAGTGCATTAAGATGGATCTGTTATTGCCAAAGATATTACATTTTTTCCGGATTAAATTTGTATTTCTGCTTAAATTGCTTCGTCTTGGTGGTCTTTATAATCTAATATGTGCAAAATGTTATTATCTAAGAGCGCCGAGAAAAATTTCCACTGATATATTTTCGAGAACTTTTCCTGTGTACTTGAACTAAATCGACATTTAACGGCAAAAAAACCGTTCGATAGGTTCCAGTTACATGGCAATCGTTTAGAAACGACAGAATTGCATAAAATCTCCCGTATTTTTCCTTTGCTATTACGTTACTACAGACCAGAATGACTGTGCGCTTTTGGGGGCCTAATCAGATGGTAAGGTCGTGAAGCGCTCATTATTTTCCGACACACAAAGGAACGTGCGCGCCTGACATTTACATAATTACTGAATTGCGTGCACTTGCGAAACGCGTATTCATTTCACTTCGCGCTCGTTTTTTGAGCGGGGGAAAAGTCATCGAATTAGCAGGCGTTTCCCTCGTGCTCACCTTGGCGGTAAAGAAGGCTCGCGCTAATGGGCTGAAGTCATCCAGGAAGAAAAAACTGCTTATTTTTACAATTATGCTTCCGCTAAGGTTATAGTATTTAACATTACTAGCTTGGTAAGAGGGTTTTTACTGGCGAATAGAAGGATATGACTGGCTCGCCAGTCACCTTCTTGAGTCGAAGCCTGGACACAACGCCCACTGGTCACAAACCCCAACTCAGAATTTGGTCATAACGCCCAACTTCGAATCTGGTCACATCGCCCAACTTGGTCACAACGCCCAATTTCGATTTTGGTCAGAACGCCCAACTTGGTCAATACGCCCAATTTCGATTTTGGTCACAACGCCCAACTTGGTCACAACGCCCAACTTGGTCTCAATGCCCAATTTCGATTTTGGTCACAACGCCCAACTTGGTCACAACGCCCACCGATGCCTGTTATAGGAGAGAGCTATCGACGCCACTTAAACCACCGTTTTGGTCATAACGCCCAACTTTGATTTTGGTCACAACGCCCAATTTCGATTTTGGTCACAACGCCCAATTTCGATTTTGGTCAGAACGCCCAACTTGGTCACAACGCCCAATTTCGATTTTGGTCAGAAAGCCCAACTTGGTCACAACGCCCAATTTCGATTTTGGTCACAACGCCCAACTTGGTCACAACGCCCAACTTGGTCTCAATGCCCAATTTCGATTTTGGCCAGAACGCCCAACTTGGTCACAACGCCCAATTTCGATTTTGGTCAGAAGGCCCAACTTGGTCACAACGCCCAATTTCGATTTTGGCCACAACGCCCAACTTGGTCTCAACGCCCAATTTCGATTTTGGTCACAACGCCCAACTTGGTCACAACGCCCACCGATGCCTGTTATAGGAGAGAGCTATCGACGCCACTTAAACCACCGTTTTGGTCATAACGCCCAACTTCGATTTTGGTCACAACGCCCAATTTCGATTTTGGTCACAACGCCCAACTTGGTCACAACGCCCACTTTTGATTCTGGTCACAACGCCCAACTTGCTCATAACGCCCAAGTTTGATTTTGGTCACAACACCCATCTTTGATTTTGGTCATATCGCCCAGGTGCCACAGAAAGTAAGAAAAATGTGTATCTAAAAATGAATAATAATAAATTAAACTTTTAGGGTGAGGTAGCAAAATTTTCAAGTTCCCATAAGTAGTATTAATATTATTTATTTTTGATAATAATTCAGTGGCGTAGTGTGTTGTCCAAAAGAGTTTCTAAATTCGGATTATAACATAAAGTTGTGTTTTTTACTTCCTTTTACGATAAAGGAAGTATTGGATTCACCCCAAAAATTCGAAATTGAGTTTTCAACAGATCTTCACGTTTCAGAGTCCCCTGATCCCAAAAAACATATTTTTTTTCATTGGTCTGTGTGTCTGTGTGTCTGTCTGTCTGTGTGTCTGTCTGTCTGTCTGTGAACAGAATATCTCAAAAACGAAAAGCGGTATGGCGTTGAAACTTCATATATAAGTTGTGTGTACTATGTATACGAGACAGCAAGCTTTTGAAAAAAATCGCATAACCGGAAGTAGGTGTTTACTCTTGTGATTTTTCAGTTTTTTTCGATTTTTTCAAAAACGGCTCTAACGATTTTTTTTAAACTTTACATTTTTATTACATTTTGAATGTGTATTGATGTGAGATAGGTGATTTTCCAGTTGAATACTTCTAAAATGGATTTCTTTTGTTTTTTTGTCTATTTTTTTTATTAACTCTTATTTTAAATAGAACACCCGGTATATTATTACATTTTTGAATTCAGCTTTAAATTTATTTATTTATTTATTTATTTATTTATACATTGGAGGCAGACAGCTATCAGCTGTTTATACCTCTGTATAAGAGTTTGGTTGTACATGTCTAAACTAAACGTAATAGATGTTTCTAATATCACTGCATAAAACAAAAAAAAACAAAAAAACAAAAAATAATAAAACAAGTATTATATATATTTACATAACATAGCTACTGATTGTGTCGCAGAAAATTGTCCAGTTTGTTTTTAAATGAGTCCAGGGTCTCAGCACTCACAATTTCTTGCGGAAGTCGATTCCATGAGTCCACCACACGATTCGTCAGGAAATATTTACGCGTGTTAAGAGAGAAACGGTCCTTGCGTAGCTTAGCACTATGTCCACGTAATTGAGGGTTCTCACTAAATGTAAATATATCACTTAAACCACTGCAATTGTACTGACCAGTTAGAATCTTGTATGTTTCAATTAGGTCACCACGTTCACGTCTACACTTCAGGGGCGTTAGGTTGAGCCTATTAAGCCTTTCTTCATAAGGTAAATGGTGGAGGCCGACTGGGAGTTTTGTTGCTCTTCGCTGTACATTTTCCAGTAAGGTGATGTCCTTTTCGAAATAGGGAGACCATATCGCAAAGCCAAATTCGAGGACGGGCCGAACATAGGTTTTGTAAATTGTTTTGAACAATTCTGGAGTTAGTACTGAGAATGCTCTACGTATTCTAGAGAAAATTTGTCTCTTCAACTAACGCTCTATTTTGTACCGTTTTTGCAGAATTTGTAATTTTTGAAAATTTTTGACAAATGCTTAAAACATTTTAAATCAAATTTTTGGCTAATTATAAGATCACTGTAAAAGGAAGTTGTGTGCGTGTATCACACCAGATTTTTTTAACGAAAAATCGTGAAGAGAGTATCACTTTTTTAATGCAAAATCGTGAGAAAAATACACTTTTTTTAACTATTTTATTAAAATTGTGAATTGTCAATTTGACAGTTGTAAATTTCGAAGTCCTTTTCGACTAAATTTCTAGTTACAAGAAATCACTATGCAAAAAAACTACGTGTACAACTAGTTTTGAAAGTTCCTTTTTTTATTCATTTGCTTGATTAACTCGGGCTTCGCCCTCGTTAATCAAACTGCAAATTCATGAAAAAAATATGACTTTCAAAACTAGTTGTAGAATAGTTATTTTTTGCATATTGATCATGAAAGTCGTCTTTTTTAACGAAAAATCGTGAAGAGAGTATCACTTTTTTAATGCAAAATCGTGAGAAAAATACACTTTTTTTAACTATTTTATTAAAATTGTGAATTGTCAATTTGACAGTTGTAAATTCCGAAGTCCCCTTTTCGACTAAATTTCGAGTTACAAGAGATTACTATGCAAAAAAAAACTACGTGTACAACACGTTTTCAAAATCCTTTTTTTCATTCATTTGCTTGACTAACTCGGGCTTCGCCCTCTTTAATCAAACTACAAATTCATAATGACTTTCAAAACTAGTTGTATAAATTACTATTGCATAACTAGTTTTAAAAGTCATACTTTTTTCATGAATTTGCAGTTTGATTAACGAGGGCTATAAGTGAAAAGAAGGGACTTTTAAAACGTGTTGTACTAGTAGTTTTTTTGCATAGATCCTTGCAAACCGAAAGTGAAAAACAATCTCAGTCATTGACATTTCAGGATTTTGCTGACATTTCACGACTTTGCTGTCATCAGCAATCCGGCAACCCGAAACACAGTGTTGCTAGAATTGCAATATGTAAATATTGTCAAAATAAAGTAGTTATAAAAATTCAAATAGGTATGGAAAAAAGTGGTACCTTCAATACGATCTATACAAAAAATAGAATTTTTTTAGTTTATGCACCGTGGTCTACATGAATGCTCAAACAGCAGAAAACAAGTTTGCCAAAGTATGCTTAACAGTTTTATTTTAAGAATTGAAAAAGTATATACAGGGTGCTTATAACAAAACGCTCAACAATGCTTGACGTTTATCTAGAAAGACAACTTGGTCTAAGCCAAAATTTAATTTTAACAATCGAGTAACCGCGAAAGCCTCAAACAATATAAAGGAATTAAATCAAAAGTTAAAAAAAAGTTGCAATTAGTTGGCATTATCTCGCCATTTTAATCGATCAATATAACGATGTTACGTTTAAAAGAAAGAGAGAGATAGTTTTATCTAAATTTCAGCACGCAAAACAAAGACGATAGTGTTGTCATAACAATGACGATCGACTTTAGTTATACAGCTGCATTTACATGTCCTTACAAAATGTTTTAATGTAAGTTCCTTCTTTGAATATTTTTTAACAGAGAAGCATGATGCTACCCAGAAACTAAAAATAAATAGTTTCACTTTAAGAACTCGAAAAGTATATAAAGAGTGCTGGAAAATGGAAATGTTACGTTTTCAAGAGGCACTTCGTGAGTAGGAAAAAATTGAAGTTTTATTAACGTAAAAACTAACTGAATCGCCAACGTTGTTTAATTATAAATAGATAAGATTGCACTGTCTCCATGGATATAATACTTAATTGAACTTTGATGGAAGCATGCAAGTTATTAAAGGTATTTGTATTTATTTTCCACTCATCTATTATTTGTTGTTTATATCTGTGATACGAGGTACATAAAGCAGTCCATAATGTCCTAGAACGTAAAGAACTGGCGTAGTGATATCGCCCGCCTGAGACGGCATAATGAGCGGGCGTTATCATTACTCTCGCTCGTTATGCCCTAGGGCGTTATGGACTGCTTTGCAAGCTTTTCAAGCTATTCAATCTTTTTGCGTATTCAAAGTGGAAAATAAAACGTTGTATGCACCACGGGTGTTACTTGATATTCATAGCCCTCGGGCGACTTAAGAACCCTCGGTATAGAGCCCTCAGGCTTATAAACTTGTCGCCCTCGAAAGGGGATAAAAATCTTCATAATATCCTTGGTACATAAATAACTATTATTAGGACTACATTATAAAGTACTATTTATGACAGTTTTGCAGCAACAAAGCAGCTATTTATTTTCTTCTTCTTCTCAGCCTTCCTTCATTCACCGTTGGATATAGGCTTCACATAGATTTTGTAAAATTGTCCTATTTTGGGCTGTTTGGTACGATGTATTCCCAGCGATTTTTTATGTCGTCAAGCCACGTGCTCGGCCTAAGTTTATAATCAAACTCCCAAAACTTCAAGCTTTTTTTTTAATCTACGTTATGCCAGTTCAGCACGTACAGTGTTGAATTCAGACTGATTACTCCGGGGGGGAAAATGAAACGTCTGGGCGGTATTTTTACCTATTCCACCGCAATCCGCCCATTATTTTATAGATTTAAAGAAACATGAATATGAAGTGGTAATGTTTCCGGGGGGGGGGGGGAATTTTGTTATGCCCGGGGGGGAATTTCACCCCCGGTCACCCCCCTGGATTCAACACTGAGCACGTATGCTATTTCATGGCAGAGTTGAGTGAAAAGTTTTAGCACTTATATCACTAATGAGTATCAGATCATTATCACTATTATATTTGTTGTTTGTTTGTTTGTTTGTTAATCGACAAGGTCTAGGCATGCAGAGTACCAGGTACCTTAGACACCGACTGCTATGGTCATATGGTCAAAGTTCTACTTAGAATTTTGCCGAGACTAAGAAGTTTCAATCCTAGCAAGGGATCTTTTACATGCTACACATCGTAGTAACATGGGACCCACGGCTTTACATCTCTTCCGAATGATGGCATTCTGTAGAGGCTTTCATTAAGGTCACTAAATATATAAAGGTACCGCCATTCCATTCGAAGATTTTATTCCACCAAATTAAAAAGAACAGAACATTGTTAGAAAGTGAGAGTGGGAGTGAGACACTAATAACAGAACCCCAAATTAAAAGAGACAAAAGATATATGTTTGCACAGTTCGCGGTACACCTTTATGATTTAGTAACCTTAGCATTCATCTGCATTTTTTTATTTTTGAAAACCTCACCGGGACCGAGTATCGAACTCACGACCCTACGGTCAGTAGCCAGGATGCTTACCACTGAGTTACCGACCCCGGCATCACTACTATATTACAACAGTTATTATTGCAGAGTTTGAAACTTCATATTATTCACTATCGCTATTTAAGATATCAATAGGTAGGTAACCTTCTTTTTAATCTAGTATGAACCTGACTACTGCCAATGTTATAATACACTGCACCACTGCACTGTTGAATGTTGTTGTAGAATTTTTGAGCAGTTTTCTTTATAAAATCTTCGATTGGGGGAACAGCCGTTTCTCTGTGGAGCTGAGTTTCTAACATACCACTGAGCATTTGTTATGATTCTTAGCACTTTATTTTGTAGAACTTGAAGTTTACGTATGTTAGTTTTAGACGTTGCGCACCAGACACTGCATCCATATGTGAAAATCGGTCGAATAATGGCTGTATAAATTAAGATTCCACATTCCACACTCCTAAATATTTGACAGCACTATCTTTCGGGTTCCAGGGTATGGACGTATGACAACGATGTTCGGCGGGTCTAATGGCCGACGGAGGGTAAATATTTTGGCATCACATTTGTTGGGGTTAATTGTTATGCACCATTTTTAAACCACAAGTTAAGATCATCCACGCTTTTCTGAAGATCGCTTGCTGCTTGGTTAATATTGTAATCTTGTGTAATGATAGCTGTGTCGTCAACAAACAGCTAGATCTGCATTTTACGTGTGGTAAGTGCGTCCAACATGAAAATATTAAATAATGTGGGGCTTAATATGGATTCCTGTGGAACTCCAACGTTGATTCTGCGAACTGAGGAAGTGTATACGTTTACTCTTGTATGAAATGTCCTTCCGTTTAGAAACGATTTAATGATGCTCAATAAGTATGAGGGAATGTTCATAATTTTTATTTTATAAAGTAGGCCACTTATCCATACCAGATCAAAGGCCTGTGCCACATCCACAAAAGCAATTAGTGTGTGCTTTTTATTTTCGTATCCTCTTTCTATAGTTTCTGTAAGTCCCAGAATTTGGTGAATGAGCGTTTTTGAACCTAAATTGGAATTCAGGCAGAATGTTATTTTCCTCAGGCGAGATTTAATGGTTTGTTCTAGAAGTTTGGATACTGTAGATAACAAGCTGATAGGCCGATAGTTGTTTGGGTTGTTATGTAATTTATTTGGCTTGGGGATCATTAAATCTATTGCGTGTTTCCACTCATAAGGGAAATATCATATTCTTAAGCAGGCATTAAAAATTGCAGTTAAAAAGCATATAGCTTTGTGCGGCAAGTTTTTTAAAGCTATGTTTGGAATCATATCTACTCCAGGTGCTTTCTTAGACTTTAATAATTTTATATAATCCTTGAGTTCTGAGGGAGATACAGACTTAGTTAGTGTTATCTCACCCGTATTTATACTTTCAACTTCACGTTCAACAAGTCGGATGTGATTAGGGTTGTTGTCCTGGAAAGTGGTGGTAAATGTTTCTTCTAGCTGTTGTGCAAAGATTTTACATTTATCGCTATCTTCTGGAATTTCCCGCATTTTTTAAGTGCGACCTAAGAGCGCAATCAATAATCAAACTTCCAGCCATGCCAACTCTGGGTCGAAACACCGACGTTCGCCCTCGGCAGCCACCAGCCGTTACCAGGACTTTTCTCAGAAGTGCACCAGGTCCGCCACGTATGCAAGGAGCTCCGCGCCGCTATAAGACTTCGTCTGGACAAACCGCCGGGTCCCCGAAGCTCTGGACCGCCGCCTCCTTCTCCGATGGTCGATATCGCTTCGCCAAAAATAACACTTCCAGCTTCAGGCTCGAACCGTCCACGTTCGGCCTAAGCAACTGATCAACTTTCAACAATTTCAGCCCGTGGAGCAAACATACAACGTTTGTCATAGCCGGCCACCAGCCTTCATCAAGGATGCTATAAAGAGCGCACCAGGTCCACCACGGTCAGCAACCGGCTGCTAGCCCCTTCGCCTTGGCGCGTTACCAGGTCCCCGAAGCCCTATCCCGGCACATCTTCGCCGCTGGTCGATCCCGTTGCTCCACGCAGCCAGCCAACCGCAACTCTCGTCGAGAAGAGCACTAGGTCTGCCACGCACGCAAGGAGCTCCGCGCCGCGAGAAGAATTCGCCTGGACGCATCACCAGGTTCCCGAGGCTCTGGCCCGCCGCCTCCTTCACCACTGGTCTACCCCGTCTCTCCATGTATTCGGCCCCTAGTCTCGACCACCAAAACTTTTTACCTGTTTTGTTACCTCTCTTGTTATATACTCAACCTCTTTTTGTAAATAATATTAACAATTTGTACATAGTAATTTAAACCTAGAATAAAACCTAAGCTTAAGCCAATTGCTTTACTTTGACAGGAGCGCCACCACGACTACTCTTTGTACACACCCCTAGCGCTGAGCTATTGGGTGAATAGAAATAAGACCACGCTAGCACCTCCTCACACACACGAGGCCTTTATTGAGTTGTGTCAAGTGTATCCCAATCTCTTTTAGTTTTTATCCGATTTGAACCATCTTTTCCTAAAAGATAATACACCTGATTGTCTACTTGTCCCTAAAAATCAATTTGATTTCATCAAATGTAGAGCCAACTACGATACCAAAATAAATGAAAAATTAAAAAAAATAAGACACTTTTTATCAGAACATTTTACTAATAAAAGTTGTTCATATTTGCCCTAAATGCAAAATTTTATCAAAATTTTAAACAATGGAACATTTGTTTCCTTTAATTTTTTTCGTAAAACATAAAACTAATAATTTATTTTACTTTTTAGAAACAGTTTTTTCACAAATAAATGCAACGCAAACAATTCAATATCAAATTCTAACTAATTAAAATATTCTTTTCGAACTTCCTAAGTTTTTATTTAAAAAAAAATCAATCGTTTTAAATGTTGATGAATCTTTGGATTTCATCTTTTCGCGATATTCTGAATATTTGTTTTAACAAAATTTTTCGATAAAAAATGGTTAATATAATTTTTCCGTTTATTTTGGGATCACAGGTGGCTTTGCATCTGAAGGGGACGAATGTTTTTTGCCCACGAGTAGACCATAATGTGTTGTATTATTTGAGAAAGATTTGGTTCAAATCGGATAAAAAATAAAAATGATATAAGGGTGTTCCGTTCTTAAGTGGGTCACACTATATTGTATACCAGCAACACGATAATTGCATATATTCTTGATGCCTCACGCTATAGCAAAGATGTTTGCATACCAAGGAAATGAAGTTTAACTTTTTATCACGAATGTGGAATGTAAGTCCGTTTTACATGGTGATATTTCTACATATAATTCTACATCTACATGTATTTAACATGTGAGGAGCAGTGTTGAATTCAGACTGATTACTCCGGGGGGGGGGGGGGGGGAATAAAACATCTGGGGGGTATTTTTACCTATTCCCGCGCAATCCAGCCATTCTTTTATAGATTAAAAAAACATGAATATGAAGTGGTAATGTTTCCGGGGGGGAATCTTGTACTGCCCGGGGGGAATTTCCCCCCCGGTCACCCCCCTGGATTAAACCCTGGTGAGGAGTACTGTTTTACACGGTGACAACTTACATGTAATAACGTAGCATGAATAAATAAGGCTTTTATCTACAACTGTCAAATAATAAGTGCATTATATATCCAACCCTAAATACAAGAAGCAGCTCATATTAAACTAGTGGAATATGAAATTTCATATTCCACAAAGTTTTTTTTTAATTAGTGGGTTACATTGTCAATAAATTACATTAACGTCAAGGTTAGCAGGTTAGGTGTTTGGGTCAGTTTTGACACAGACTGGCGCAAAACATAACCTGCTAACCTCTAATTTGCGATTTGCTATTTGATGTTGGCTACACTTGCAGTGTTATACAACGTATGAATAATATACTGTAAGTCTATGTTAAATTCGAGGTTATCAGGTTAGGTTTTCCGTCAGTTTTAACACAGACTGACGCAAAACCTAACCTGCTAACCTCGAATTTGACAGAGACATACAGTGTCTCCAACTTAATAAAGAAAGCAGTTAGGCATCTGTCATTATCAAAGGTATATACATATAGGCCATTCAGAAAACACAAAAACATTTAAATTTTCTTGAAGTTGGCATATACGTAAAATTTTTGTGGTAGGGATTCTGTATTTTGTTTTGCAAAGGTTTCCACACCTGCATAAAGGCTACTTTGAATTTATAAATGACAATTAATAAATGTCATTATTGCAGTGTCAAAGTACATATTATTCTGGAAATTCTTGCCTGAACTTTTATTAAATGTAATAAAAATACCTATTAATTAATGCTACATCAATAGTATCCAACACAGTATTTGTTTAACATCCTTAAAAGTAGTTATGACAGATGCTAATTAAATGTCACACTCTTAACCTATTTGTTTTAGTAACTTTCTGTAAGTACATTCCTAGACAAAAGATGAATTTTGGAAGTACACTCATGAAATTTTAGAAATCAAAGGCCACTTTGTGTTTTTATGTTTAGTGAACAGACTATAGTTGTAGATAAAATATTGTATTTGACACGCATATAATGGCTGTATTACACTTGGATGATTACAAAACCCTCCTGCGGCTAGTGTGTAATGTGTAAACTTCATCCTCGAGTAATATAGCCTACATGATATGCTTGTTATATAAAATACTATTTTTGTGTTATGTTTTTGCCAGCAATACCACTACAGTTGGCAAAACCCTAAAGCACTGCATATTGTAATGACATTAGTAATTCTAACCCCACTTTTTGAAGAACGTAAACAATGGATACTGAACGAAATAGTCTGGCTGTCACCATATTAAATGGCATGGCAGTAGCTACTTTAAAATAAAAACGAAAAAAAAAGAAGATACTGGGTCAAATATGGAAGTAGTGGTTTGTAAAGGGCTCTAGTGGTTTGTAAAGCGTTATTAATTTTTCCACATGTTACCCAAAGGTGAGGTTACTAATGAGCTAATGAGGTTGACAAGTGTAAATGTTATGAAGTTAGTCAAAATTAGATAGTTTTGTTATTACCAATAGATTTGCATATTTGTATTGCTTTAGTACGAAAATTCCATTAAACCACCAAAAATACACATGAATGACCTTGAAAATTGCAACATGATTTATTTATTTTTTATTTCTTTATTATGGTATATTTTTACATGATGTAGAAAATATATACCGGATGACCATATATGGTTGTGTGTTTTTCTTAGGTTGGCACTGTTTATGTTGGTGGCACTGTAAGTCTATGTCAAATTCGGGGTTAACAGGTTAGGTTTTGCGTCAGTTTTTATCAGAAGTTCCTGTATTATACACAAAAACTTCAAAATTCTATAAATACACGTACAAAAATCACAATGTAAAACGGGCTGTAGAAATTAGGGTGCCTTGATGTCAATACGTCAAATTGACATCAAGGCACCCTAGTAGGAATAAACTATTTTTTTGAAATGGAGAAATCCTGAAATTAACAAATTATAATCAACTTTTGTAAGTTATGTTGACGTTTTCTGTCACCCATCTACTAACCCGCCAACTTAAAAATATCGTAAAGCAATGGATTACTTCACTACCGAAAAATATATATATACCTATTACAAAACTGTAATGGAACTCACTGTTCTACAGTTCTGTGCAGTCAATCGATTTTTTTTTCGTGGCACACTGTTTTGCCAGAGCCGCTATCTTGTGTTTTTTAAAATGACACAGATACTTTTTTCATTCTCTTTATGAATGGATTAAATAAACATAGCTTTGTTTCTAATTGTTTCAAAATTTTTATAATAAAAACTCATATTTTACTCTCGTAGCAATTTTATGATAAGCCAACGATTTTAATTGGTTGTTATTTCTGGTTCCCTAGCTGTCAAAGTCTACTTGGTTTTATTTCTGCATAAATAATTATAAAGAATTCCTACATTTACGTGGTTTTTTGCATTTTACTGCTGAAATATTCTATCTACAGTACGATTTTTTGTGAATGCTTAAAGAGAATTAAATAGAGAACCAGAATTAACGAAAAAGTACTCGTGTCATTATAAAATGCAAGATAGTGCCCTTGATAAAACAGTGTGCCGTGAAAAAAACAAATGACTGCACAGAACCCAATAAAGTTTTGCAATAAACTTTTTTTACTATGGCATATAGCAGAGGGCTGTCCACCATGTGGCCCGCGGGCCGAATGCGGCCCGCCAGGATATTTTTGCGGCCCGCGGATCGAATTCCTCCTTGAGTCCACCAGTCCTGATCCTGTCCTCTCCTTTTCTACCTGGACTCTTCGGAGTAGACCTCCAACCCTTACCAGACCAGACTTCAAGGGAGATGACGTGTTGTACTGTCAGCCCGAGAAGTTCAAATTTTCAGCAAGAGCAAGACCGCTAGAATTCGATTTTACTTTGATTGTTGAACTTTCTTGGAAAATCGAATCCCTGAGGCATTAACCCTGTCTTAATAGGCTGTACTGTCTTGCAGGCCTAACTGCTCAAAAGCCATTTCCGACCGCCTAATTTTTAAAAGCAAATCCCGGCCCCCCGAGAGGTGAAATACTCCTCAGACCTCATTTTACTAATAATTAAACCAGCAACCTGTAGGAATCGCAGCATTTACCCCGCTTGTGGCGGCTAGAGTCCTGTAGTCGCCATAAACTCACATGCAGGGCCCCTTTTTGGTCATTAAAAGGCGAATTCCGCAGCCTGCAAATTCCCTACCAGGGGGATGTCAACATCATTTTCCGGCTCAAGGCGAATAATAATAATAATAATAATTTATTTCCATAAGACAACTACATGTATCGGAAACGTCAACAGTTTAAACAAGAGAAACACCACAAAAAAAAGTAGCAGGTAACAAAGATGTTTAACTAGGTTAAAATATGCTGGAGAAATTCTTCAACGGAATAAAAAGTAATTCCCAACAACAAACTTTTTAGTTTCTTTTTAAAGAGATTGATTGATTCAGTGCTTTTAATATTTTTAGGGAGATGATTGTATAACTTAATTGGCAATACATAAGAACTATTTGCACTGAGAGCAAGAGCATGCTTAGGCAGAATCAGTACGTTACCGTACCGTAAGTTATAATGACTGTTATCACTAATTTTTGTTAAATTAGACAAGTTATTTTTAACATACATTATGGATTTGTAGATGAATAGTGAAGTAACAGTCAATATTCCCAAGGTACAGAACGCCTGTCGACATGACTCTCGCTGCTTCAGCTTCAAGATAATCCTGATAATACGTTTTTGAATTTTTAGGACTTCCTTTATGTTTCTGGAATTTCCCCAGCAGACAATACCGTACGAAATTATACTGAAAACATACGCATTATAATAGGATAACAATACTGATCTATCTACACAATTCCTAAGTTTCCAAAAAACAAAACACTGCGTCGATAAAGCCTTTAGAACTTTATTTGTATGGCTATTCCATGTCATGTTATAGTCTAATTGCAGCCCCAAGAAGCGTATAGTTTTGTTATTTTTTAAGCTTTTGCCATTCAGTTTTATTAGGTGACTGTATGACAATTCTCTAGTTGAAAAAGAAATAACTTCAGTTTTCTCAAAATTTAGAATAAGGCCAGTTCGGTCGCAATAGTCCTGCATTTTGGTAACACACGTAGTAGCTGAAGTAGTCAATTCCTGTATGCTATCAGCCGACAGGATGATTGAAGTATCATCGGCAAACATGGTAACTAATCCCGTATCTAGAGATTCAACTAAATCATTTAAAAATATAATGAAGAGCAGAGGCCCAAGGACACTGCCTTGGGGTACTCCTGCTTTAACTTCAAGTAGATTTGAATGGTGCTCTTCATTTTTGTCGTTTTTTAATACGACTTTTTGAGTGCGCTCTAATAAATACGTAGCTATCCATGTAAGTGCCAAGCCAGTGATACCATACGTATGTAGTTTATCCAATAAAATGGTGTGGGATACCGTGTCAAATGCCCGTCTAAGATCGAAATAAATGCCAACAAGTTTTTTATTTTTATCTAGATTTTGAGTTATATAATTATTTGTCGATAACAATGCCAGTTCTGTTGATAGGTGAGGACGGAAACCGTATTGGCGCTCGGATAAGACTTTATTATCGTTAACATGCTTAAGCAGTCTGGTATGGAATGCTTTTTCATAAACTTTGGAGAAGACAGATAAAAGCGAGATTGCTCTATAGTTTTCAATTTTCGTGTTATCGTTTTTTTTATATATAGGTTTTACGAGGGCAGTTTTGAGGTAGGAAGGAAAAACACCTTCATTAAACGATTCGTTAATGAGCTCCGTAAGCACGTGAGCGACAAAATCAGCAGCAATACCCAGCACAAAGCACGGAATTCCGTCATTACCCGCTGACTTTTTACGACTAACAATTTTAACAATTTCATAGATTTCTGGTATAGAAACTGGATCCAGTCTAAGTGAGGGATAAGTCTGCGTTTTGTTAATATTAGCGTATTTTGGTGGAGTTACAATCATACTTGAGTTGACAAAAAAGTCATTAAAAGCATTAGCTGCATCACTAAAATTTGCTAATGGTGTACCTGGTTTATCATAAAATTTTTCAGGGTAATTATTATGTTTATTCAGTGCGACTTCACCTTTGATAACATTCCATACAGCCCTAGATTTATTGTCAGAGTTTGCAAGAATCTTACTATTAAAGGATTTTTTAGCTTTATCAATTGTGTATTTGTGTTTTTTAAGCATCAATTTGTACAACGTTAAAAGCTGGACATTACTGTTGAGTTTGCATTCCTTATAAAGGTGACGAAGAAACTCACCCTCTTGAATTAAATATGTTGTGATCCAAAGCTTTCTAGATCTAAAGTTAGATTTTTGCGAAACAGCTCTTTGGAGTGGAAAAGCCTTGTCCACCAAATGTTTGAATAAATTCCATCTGCAAGATTTGACACCGCGTTCGCTCCAGCAACCTTTGCACCAGGATTAAGGCACTAACGCCCGCCCCAGGTAACCCTTAAAATCGCTAAATTCACCGGAAAATGACAGCTTAAAATCACTGCTGAGTGGAAGGTCAAGTTTGCAGGAACAAAAGACTCACTCAGAACATTTCCCGAAGAATCGGCGTGCGTACCGGCGGACTACCAATAGGGACCCGCAACACTCGCCGGTGGATTGGGTTGCAGCTCGACCCACGAAACCAGACACCGTTCCAGAAGAACATGTTAATTTTAAATTATGTACATCTCAGATTTATTTTTAATTAATAATTGTAATTAGCTAAAAACATTATATTTGTTTTGGTAATTATCTGGTGTTTTACCTAATCGAATATATATTTGAGTGAACATATTTCTCCGATTTGAGCTTAACCCGAGGGGTAAATCTTTGACACCCTTAGTAAGGGAGTGAAACGTCACATCTCTATTGGTAAATTTACATTAATTGATGTAATTTTTTTTCTTTTGTCGGTATCACAAGAAGGAAAGGTAATTAACCTAAAGTGAATAGGATTTTTTTTGTTTAGAATCACTTTTAGAACATATGGTGTAAGTTTGTCGGTTATCTCAGGGAACACCCTGTATATCTCTTTTATAATTCAATGCTTTTTGTAATGTAACCTAAGCTTCTTGAATAAATAAAAATTAGTATTAAAATATACACGTTTTATATTTATTACAAATCACTCACAAAGTCGGATACGACACATTTTAAGATGCGGCCCTCGTGACCTTCAAATTTTTTACAGTGGCCCTTGGGTCCCTTGAAGTTGGACAGCCCTGGCATATAGCATCAAAATATATGCAAATATAGTAAGTGTTGCCTCAACCTGTATAATTATATGAGAAAATTAATAATGTAAATTGTTTTTCAAATGTTTTCTTTTGTTCTTCATTCCTGACAATTTTAACGCCCGTATTCATAGTCGTTCGCCAGCGGATCGCCGGCGACTCGCCAGAGTTTCGTTATGAATAGTATGTTGGCGGCACTGTACGTCTATGTCAAATTCGAGATTAGCAGGTTAGATTTTGTGTCAGTTTCTGTCAAAACTGACTGAAAACCTAACCTGATCACCTCGAATGTGACATAGACGTACAGTGCCGCCAACATACTATTCATAACAAAACTCCGGCGAGTCGCCAGCGATCCGCTGGCGAACGACTATGAATACGGGTGTAACATTTTCTAAAATTTGAAAACAGGCTTTCCTTCTTTGTGTTAAATTTGCAAAGAATTCCTGAACACGGCCACAACAGCAGATAACGCAATTTAGGAACGCACTCCCATGCAATCGATTTGACGTCAAAAATGGGGCCCGCATTTTAAATATGATTGGCAATTAACTCAAGCGCCACTGGCGATTGGTCGAATTCAAGCAACGCGCCCGAAAGCGGCGCTGGATATGCCCGACTGCGCACGAAGGCTATTAACGGTAGCGGTACGTTGGCGCTGGAAGCACAGTCTGCCATTGTTTTGTTTTCAGCGAAACAATGAAATATATAACCGTGAATTGACTTTGAACTTTTTATTCGAAGATTTTGCGTCTCTGAGCGTCGGATTCGAAGATGAGTGATATAAGGGTAAGTCGCTATTTTGCATACACCAAAAGTTCACCGAAGCGGCGAACTCTCCAACCACCTTCGTGCAATGGATGTTTGCCGCTTGTTGTGAGGTTATTTGAATATTAACGGCCGAGATGGTGTTTGTTTATGTGCCCCCATTCTCATATAACTGAAATTTAAGTTGTAGAAGACGACGCTGCTAATATATGTGCATTTTTAAGTAAGGTGAGAGTGCCCCTAATTGCATATGTGAAAATTAACAATGGTTATGACAAATACATAGCATCGGAGGCGCTTTCGTTTGAAATGAGTAGTTATTTCGCCAGTGAAAGCGGCATGGATGTGATTTAAACATTGCATGGCTATTTTGTTCGTGATATGATTTCTTGTTTTACTTCATGGGAGTAATAGCAGCAGCGTTCGTTAGTTGGTGGGACATTGACCGTTGATGGTTCCGGTATGCATAGCTCATAACCACTGATTGATTCCCCACATTATTGACGTTTGGCTTCATTAATCGCACAAAATGCAAGCCGTTGTCATATAGCTTGCTCATAAACGAATCGTCGGCTACAGGTTTCAATTACGATGCATTTGAGCTGTAATTCGGTTGAGAGTTGTGTTTTCTGTTGTCGCTGCAGATTGCCTGACATTTTCGGTTTATCGTAACTTTCACAAACAATACCACCAATTGCATCTTGATTCGACGGAGTGTTGATTATTTCATGGAAATGTATACTTTGGACTGTTTGAATTTTTACAGTTTACGTCGAAGTGGCTTGGTGGCGAGTAGCCTAAGCCCCAAACTTTATGTGGTGCAAACATGTATTATTTCGATGGTTACAAAAATTATTCGCAGTACATAAATCATCGACAAGAAGTAGATTAATATTTAGCTGTCATTGTGTGACTGCATTCGAGTAACTAACTTAAACTGTAGAAACACTCGCAGCGGTGTGTTATAAGTAGCTTTGGGGCTTATTAGTGCAGATTTGAGCAGAAATTAAGACTTAGAATCAGTTTACAAGCCTTGTTTACCTGGTTCTATTGTCTGCATAACTATAGAACAGGTTAGGGTTAGTATTCACTACCTGCTTATCCTAATCCCATCTGTTTAACTTGTTAAACACCTTTAAAGACGTTATATAATTGATGGCTAGCTGCAAGTGTCTATTTGTATGAGACACTATAATTCATTCACAATGTTTCCTTCTCCGAGCAAACTATGTTAGGGTGACATGGCTAGACTACGCTTGTGGTCCTACCCCTTAATGCAGTAATTGTTGCGCTACGACACGGAGGACCTTCAACGGAGTGATGGTCCTTTAGCGTGGAAATGTCCCCTTACGGAGGTACGGGGGTGGAAGTTAACAGAGAAAAAGCCAAAAATTTGTCTTTTTTTTTAACTTTAAAATTTTAAAATATTGTACGCTGCGAGGGAAACAAGGTTTAACAATTGGGTTGTTTGCCCGCCAAAAAATTAATATTTGTTCATTTTGTGATTTGATTAGTTTTTAGCTTCTTACAGATTAAATTTTGTTAGGTTAGGTTCCCGTGGAATACGTCTAACGCCCCAAGAACAGAGAGAACTCCAATGTAATTTTTGGTAGGTTTGGTTATGTCAAAAAAATATGGAACATGTAATCACGGCGTGTCGCAAAATGCGAGCAAAGAGCAGGCATTACCATTACCCCAAAAATATTGCAATTGATTTTTTGACAGGAAAACACAAACACAAAATTTTGAATACACCCTGAACCTCTATAGGGAACGTTGGGACTGCTACCACTGGACTTCCTTCAGGACCCTCTCTCTTCTAATGAACTCGTACTGTATTAGGGGGCAGGACCGTTACCTTAGATTTTCCGGGTGACATATTTTGTTGATACGTTTGCAAAATAACTAGACTTGACAAAATTGGCATATGTTGTTTTTAATTTGTGGTTATAATTGGTGAGGGCTTGCACTGTTACCAGTTAAATGGTTGACTGTATTATCTGTTCACTAAACTACGGCCTCCTGGATTAGTACGAGACTGACGTCTCTACGCAGCCCGCCACATTTGTATAATTTTTGTGATTCTGAGGCCAACGTACTTTGGCGCCATCTGTTGGGTTTTTGATAAATTATCTGTAACGTAGGCACGACTTCCTAGATTAATATTAATCCAGGAGGCCATGGACGTATGTAACCAAGGGCACAAGCGCAACGTACTGTAGCACGTCTACAAACTATAAAAAATGCGGCAGGCTGCTTAGAGACGTCAGTCTCGCATTAATCCAGGAGGCCGTGCACTAAACTAATGCAACTGTCATACAATCCTAAAGGTGGCATCACTTACAAATGTGTTTGTTTTTGGCAACTTTCTGTTTTTAGTTTGGCAACACTTAAAAATTTGAAGTAAAAAGTCAACGTGACATTTCCAATTACAATTTATTTTTCAAGTTTTAAGCAAATATGAATATCAATAATAGTGTGAATACATTTTTGCAATATTTTACACTATTTTGCAACCTATAACTTTTATTAGTGACTTTATTTGTTAGGTTTGAATGAAGTACATTCCAGAAAAGAAATTAGATTTGAGAGTACACTCAGGAAATTGTTATAAATTTTGACATTGATAGTTGCATTAGTTTAGTGAACAAATAATAATTCTAAAGTACACTTAGTTTCATTGAACTCGACTACACCTAAAAAGTCAAGTAGATGTTTTTTGAACTTTTTTTTCTATCATAAATAAAGCTTTACTTAATATATCTAGTTACTATTAGTTGCACTTCGAGTAGCTAGGTGACTATAAATACAAGTTTACACGTCCAAAAATTAGATGTATTTGATATCAATAAAACCAAGTGTACAAATTGTGGTGAGGCAGTAGGGAGATGGGGACATATTTAAACATATTTTTGACATTTACCCCCCCCCCCTCTCTCTGTTTTGAGGGGTGGGGATAACTTTGAAATTTTAAATTGGATGATGTACTTTTGTTTATAAAATTCGAATCTATGTATGTGTACAAAAAAAAATTATTTGCTCTTGACCAAATCCGCTTCGGCTGCTTATTAGTGGCGCCTGAAATGTTATAGCGCGTACAAAATTCATTTAGAAAAAGAGTGAGAAAGTTTTTGGAAGTTAAAGGGGGACATTTCGAACAAATTCTCAAGTATGACAGTTAAATGGTAAATATTTTTTATTTTATAACCTAATAAATCATAATTCCGTAACCAAAAAAGCAAATCAAAAAATGTTTTGTACACGTACAGTGTGTCCCAGGATTGATGTTACAAGAGGTGAGATGTACTAAAAATTTTTCAATTTTATTTTAAGGTTTTTGGGATTCGGTCCTGCTTGGTTTGAAAAGAATTTTAAGAATATTTTCATTTTTTTAAAAACAAGTAGGCCTTGGCAGGGAAGCGAAAACTATTTTATTTTCAGGTAAACTACCCTTTTTGTTCATGATACGGTAAATTTCTATTAAGGAAAGTTGTTCATAATGATAAATTAGGGCTCTATACAAAATTTCAGAAAGATATGTCGAATTAGGAAAAACCGTTATTTTTTAAATAATTATATGTATGTATGGGGTCATAATTTCTCATTTTAAACAACTTTTATTCATAAAATTTTACCGTATCATGAACAAAAAGGGTAGTTTACCTGAAAATAACATACAATTATCTAAAAAATAACGGTTTTTTATAAGTCAACAAATCTTGCTGAAATTTTGTATAGGGCCATAATTTATCATTCTAAACAATTTTTCTTAATAAAATTTTGCCGTATCATGAACAGAAAGGGTAGTTTATCTGAAAATAAAATAGTTTTCGCTTTCCTGTCAAGGCCTACTTGTTTTTCAAAAACTGAAAATATTCTTAAAATTCTTTTCAAACCAAGCAGGACCGAATTCCAGAACCTTAAAATAAAATTCAAAAAATTTTAATCTATCTCACCTCTTATAACATCAATCCTGGGACACACTGTATGTAGTTTTTTTACGTAGATTCAAATTTTATAAACAAAAGTACCTCATCCTTTTTAAAATTCCAAAGTTACCCCCCACCCCTCAACACAGAGAGGGGGGTACATGTCAAAAATATGTTTAAATATGTCCCCCCATCTCTCTTATCACCCCACCAAAATTTCATTAAAAACAGTGAAGTTATCTAAAGCCCCAAAAACCCGAAAAAGCCCCAGTGGCAGATAATTTCTGAAAAAACCCGGGTTTTTGTCAACCCTGCTACTTAGTCAAATTTGAAATACCGCCTTGATTAAAATAACATATTTCGTGGTTGCCACGAATACAAACGTAAAAATTGATAAAAAAATCTCAAGAAAAATTTTTTATTTTCTGCCACTATAAAAACATGATTGGTTGAATTATTAAAATTGATGGCATTTGATTGGATAATAAGAGATGCGGGAAATAGTCATAATTGACAACAATTGTCAGCTGTCTTGATGTCTTTATTTTTATAGACAATAGTATATTATACATCAAGGTAGCGAAGCGCAGTATTATAACCTGAGCGCATATTAGATACTGAGCGCGCAGCGCGAAGTATCTAAAGCACGAAGGTTATAAGACGATTCGCTACCGTGATGAATATACTATTTTTTGCACTACCGAACGGCTTAATACCTAAATTCCCAACAAATTTAGAAAATATTTTAACTGTCAACCTGACAATACAGCTCTTTAAAACGTCAAAATTAAAATAGTCATATTTGGTAACTTAGCAATTTATTAGTTACCACGGTGAAAATTGTTTATTTTACTTTCTCTCCCTTGGTGGAGAAAATCAACTTCACGACCTAAAGATAGACCAATAACGGTGCGTTCTGAGACTAGTAGTGCAAAAAATTATTTTTTGCACTTGCGGGACTAAAGTTGGCACTTTAGTCACTTATTTCAGGGACTAAAGTAGCTCATTTTATCTCTAGGGACAGAAGTAATTACTTTAGCCCCTAGGGACTAAAGTAAAAAATGTTACCGTATCTATGGTAATCTATGGTAAATTCGGGATTAACAGGTTAGGTTTCGCGTCAGTTTTGACATAAACTGACGCAAAACCTCATCTATTAACCTCGAATTTGACATAATTGTGAGCTCTTGTCATAATGACTTACAGTGCCACCAACTTTAAAATTTAGCAAAGGCTACTAATTTTAAAATAATTGTAACTAAAATGTCAATAAATGACGTTTAAAAAAACGCGTTTTCGTTTTAAATCTTCCTGCAACGTGAAAAAAATAGTATATGCAACTCGGAGAGAATGCTATTTTGCTTCAGTGCAATTTCTGACTCTCGGGCTTCGCCCTCGAGTCAGAAATTGTACCTCAGCAAAATAACGCATTTCTCTCTCTCATTGCATAATCTACTATTATTGCCATTATACTAGGCGAGTTTTTTAAAGTATTACAAGGCGATATCTTGAAAACGGTTTAAAATATTTTTACATATACGTATCCTACGTAAAAATCTGAATGAAAATTAATTTTTAATTTTAGGTAAAAGCTTGATACTTTGATAATTTGTATTTACCTACAAATATATAAATAAACATTCTTTAAACATTTAAATCATACTGCTTTTAAAAATTAAATTGTGACTTTTTTATATAAGTTTACATAATAACTCTAGAAAGAGCATCTTTACAGGATGCGTAGGCACATTTCAGGCCGATGCCGAATCCCAGCCTTAAAAGCCTACAAGTCCTGTAAAGGGCATTTCCGGATGAGTTGCTACATTCAACATTTTTTAGGCATCTGTTTCTTCTTAATTGTACATAAATATTAAAACATTACAATAACAAACAAGTGTTATATCTTTGTAAAAATATAGCGATATTTGTAGTTCATTTCCTTGGAAACCACAGTTAACCGATATTGCAAATCAATCAATGTAGTTGATTTTCTTAGTAATCACACCCAACAAATATTGTAAGCCAATCAAAACATCAATTTTTCAAAATAGTCCTGTAAAGTAACATTTTCCAAAATCGACTTCTAAAGAAGTACTTTTCGCCCTAAAAATTTAACAGTAATGCTTGATTTTCAGGACAACTTCGTAAAAAACATTTTTTTATTAAAAGTTACACAGTTCCTTCATTAATGATCCGAACGTTTTTGAATAGTAATTATTTTGGCGCCATTTATTTATGTTGGTGGCACTGTAAGTCTATGTCAAATTCGACGTTATCAGTTTAGGTTTTGCGTCAGTTTGTGTCAAAACTGACGCAAAACCTAACCTGCTAACCTCGAATTCGTTAAGTCTATGTCAAATTCGACGTTATCAGGTTAGGTTTTGCGTCAGTTTGTGTCAAAACTGACGCAAAACCTAACCTGCTAACCTCGAATTTGACATAGACTTAACAGTACCACCAACATAAATAAATGGCGCCAAAATAATGACTATTCAAAAATGTTCGATCATTAATGAAGGCACTGTGGTTAATTACGTAATATTAAAACAGTTTTAAAAAATATTACTCCCATTATTTTTATAAAAATCTCCGCATTTTTTTCAAAAACTTAGTCTTACAAAAAAAACTTCTTTAACAAAAGTTATAGACAATTACGTAATATACAGGGTGTCCCATAATTGCAATTGGAGATAATAGACAAAATAGTTAATTAGACCACAAGTGTTGGAAATGCAACTTCTTTTCATAAGTGTTGAGGGTGAAAAATAAGCACGCTAACACGAGTTCTCTATAATATTTTTTAAAATTTCATTATTTTAAATCCAAGCTTATTCTGTATGAGTGAAAAAAAGTGGCACTTGATTTTTATTTTTATTTTATTTAATTCGCACTCAGCCAACAGCCGTTAGGCCAATTATAGGCGTCGCTGTGCAGTTATGAGGACTTCCAACCCCACTAACGACTGTCATGATGTTGTATGACCGCCGGGACCAACTTTTTTCCGTGATAGCCGTACCACGAGGCGCCGAGAGATGCAGCCGTAGAACTCTCATCCAAGTTCTGACCAGAGACAGCGTTGCTTAACTCTGCTGATCGAACGTGGACGCTTGTTCAAGCTACAACACTCGGGACCCACTGAAATTAATTTTAAAAGGCCTACTTTTTTAAATGAAATTTTAAGAATAGTTATTTTAAGCCAAAGTTGCCTAACTAAAATGTTACAGGTTAAAGAGATACAGGGTGTTGAAAGTGAAAGTTAATTTTCAAGCTGTTTCCCAGATTTTTGCATTTGAATGTTCCATAGCACATTCTATCAATGGCTGAAAAATATTTAATTCACAAAACGTACCTTGAATGTTCATAAACCAGTAAATCACAGTTACAAAATTTATGAAGCCAGGGCATTTTTAATTGAAAAGATTGCAGTATGTACTTGGATATTGGCAAAAACTTGTTTTTTTTTTACAATTTTTGACAGGAAAAGTAGAAAACAATGACTAGTTTGTCAACATTCAAGGCTAGTGATGCAACCATAAAAAAAACCGTTGGTTTTAAAAAAAACCGTTTTTTTTTGCAAAAAAAAATCGAGCAGACTGTTTTTTTTTAAATAGGTTTTTTTTCAGAATTAAGTGTAGTGAATAACAAGAAATATTCATTGGAAAAACAAAAAACAGATATTTCTAAAGAAAAATAATGTATTACATTTCATAGCCAAAGTGGATGTAGAAATTATAATAATGCAGAAATTACTCGCTAACAGACATGGCTGACTCCTCAACTGATTCGGAGTCAGTATCCATGCAGTTTACGTCGCCCATATCACTATCTTATGACTTTGATGAATCGCTAATATTTAATATAACTTGATTCGTCGATCAGCTCGACAGTTTCAGAGCTAGGTCCAGCTTAAAACAACTTCCAACAGTGGGGGTGGGGCAGGGGTGTTCGCATAGACGCATGCATACGCTTTGCTGTTCTGTGAGTAATACATAATACGAGTAGGCAGTAGGTATAAAATGTTACTTTTGTTTATTAAACATTTGTCTAGTCTGTGCTGTAGTTTTCTTGAACTTTAAAGGGCATGTAAAATCAAAATAAGTTTAAATTTTGTCGTTTGTTTACCTGCTGCCAACCATACCTACCAAAACGTGCCGCCAGTTACAAAAATGAATAAAAAACAAAAAAAAACCGTTTTTTGTAGTTTTTTTAAAGGTTTTTTATTCGATTTTTAAAAAACGCGTTTTTTACATCACTATTCAAGGCACACTTTGTGAATTAAATATTTTTCAGCCATCAACAGAATGTGCAATAGAACATTCAAATGCAAAAATCTGGGAAACAGCTTGAAAATTCACTTTTACCTGTATCTCTCTCTTTATCCTGTAACATTTTGCTTTGGCAACTTTGGCTCAAAATAACTATTTTTGTCTATTATCTCCAATTGCTCTTTGGCCCATACATTATGGGACACCCTGTATAATACAGTTTTAAAATATATACAGTGCTTTCGTAAAGTAGTGGATAAATTCGTTAAAAATTCAAGAAATAACTTTTGGAAAAACGCTCGGACCCGTCGATTTTTATTTTTATTTGAGCATTTTTTCAAATAAAATTTTTACATACAGGGTGGTCCGTGTAGGAGGTATGACTTCATCGATGTTTTTTTTTTTAAATAGAAACCGCCTTTTTTACTTCCTTTTACTACTATAAAGGAAGTATTGGATTCACCCCAAAAATTCAAAATTGAGTTTTCAACAGATCTTCACGTTTTAGAGTCCCCTGATCCCAAAAAACATATTTTTTTTCATTGGTCTGTCTTGTGTGTCTGTCTGTGTGTCTGTGAACAGAATATCTCAAAAACGGAAAGAGGTATGGCATTGAAACTTCATATATAAGTTTTGTGTACTATGTAGATGAGACAGCAAGCTTTTGAAGAAAATCACATAACCGAAAGTAGGTGTTTACCTTGTGATTTTTCAGTTTTTTTCGATTTTTTCAAAAACGGCTAACGATTTTTTTTAACTTTACATTTTTCTTACATTTTTAATGTGTATTGATGTGAGATAGGTGATTTTCCAGTTGAATACTTCTAAAGTGGGTTTCTTTTGTTTTTTTTTCTATTTTTTTTATTAACTCCTATTTTAAATAAAACACCCGGTATATTATTACATTTTTGAATTCACCTTAAAATTCTAGAGAAAATTTGTCTCTTCAACTAACGCTCTATTTTGTACCGTTTTTGTAGAATTTGTAATTTTTGAAAATTTTTAACAAATGGTTAAAAATTAAAAATGAAATTTTTGACTAATTATAAGATCACTGTAAAAGGAAGTTGTGTGAGTGTATCACACCAGATTTTTTATATGGAACACATAGTTAGCTGTGGCATTATGAGGAGGATTTTTTCCCATTTCAGTGACATGTCGCATGGGATCGATTTATTCATTTTCACTACTTTATAGTAACAATTCACAATTTTTAATATTTCGTCGTTTTCTAGTTGAAGGTTTGTGCCATTTAGAATATAAGTGATTAAACAAAGTTTTTGCGTTGTTACAATACCACCGTTTGATTGTTGCTTATAATATTATATTGTCCTTTATACATCCATTTATCAGAACATTTTATTGTCCATTAAAACCTCTGCAGCTTCTCAAATTAAAAATGCATTTGCAAAAATTTAAATATCCTACTTCATATACGAGAGAGGTTCGAAAATATGAAAATGATTGAAAAATAAATACCCTTATTTTTCAAAATACACAAAAGTGTTAATTGGAAGTATTTGTTATAACATATCTATTAAAAATTATAATTGATTTTAAATTGTTATTTGGTCCGTTTGTTATTAAATTATTTAAAATTTGACACAAAAATTAAATTTGTTAGCACTAATTTCGAATCACGTAATATCCTGGTTGCTAAGTGAGGGGAAACTTAGGTTTGACAGTACACGTTTATCGTATCCGCTGATAAGTTAACTTTGAAGTATTTCATTTGGTAATACACAGGGTGGAAGAAAAAATAGGAGAAACCAGAAAAAAATTGTTTTCGAAGCAAGTAACTGTGACTTTATATTTGACACCTACTTTTAATACTTCTTCAAATAACATTTTTGTCTATTTTGAAAAATAAGGGTACTTTATTCTTAAACCATTTTCATATTTTTGAACCTCCCCATATACGAAAGAATATATTTACATTTTGGCAAGTGCATTTTTAGTTTGAGATGTAGAAACTTGTATCAGGAATAAAACTTTCTGATAAATGGATGATAAAAAAATCCGTGTGTTACAAATTTATGAGGGGCGGTATATGTTATATTATACAGGTTGGTGGTGGATAATGCGAACATAGGCTGTCCATTGAGCTAGAATACAGTTTATGGGCTTTGTATGCGTTAGACAGAAGTAGACATACGTATATTATTTAAAATTTAGTATCCTAGAATTCAGTGTTTTCTAAAAACAAAACCTTTTGATTCTGCGGATGCTAGATGTTAATCGCATGTAGGTCTGTTTATGGCTAACGCATACAAAATCCATAAACTGTATTCTAGCACATTTGATTACTTATGTTCACATTTTCCTCCACCAATCTGTATACGGATGGGGCCATAATTATATATAACAGCAATGAGATAACATGAATAACAAAATAGAATGCTTGAGTAAGAAAGAGATGGCCATACGAAAAAATTATTTTAGTAGGCACGTTTAGTTGACAAATGTCATAATTAAATTGAGCGTCAAGCCTTGTCGAATATTTGCTACTATGTTTATCTCTTTCTTACTCAAGCAATACGAGTTATTATCTTGTTCATGTTATCTCATTGCTGTTATATATAATTGTGGCCCAATCGGTATTATGATATATATCACTGGAATACAACTTTATGGTATAACTCGAATTTCAGAACTTTTTTTGAATAACTGACTACCCACTGCATTCGTATCGAAAAAGTGCCAGAAGAACGTCAAATTACTTTTATCTATTTTTATAAATAAGCGAGATATGGTCACAAAACGAAAAATCGAAAAATTAAATTTTTGTTTATAACTCGAAAACAAAAGACGGTAGCCCATTTTGGTTTCCACCATTAAGTTTTTCTCGAAAAAATATCGAGGATGGGGGTCCATTTTCCATATCTCCTATACTTATCGAGATTCCCAATGAAAACATCGAAATTTCTCCAACCTGTACAATCTGCGACAGCGAGCGCGTTTGTTCAGGAAAATAAATTTGAACCCGCTTAGTAAAAGAAACGATAATTAGCTATTGTAGGTATCGGAATGTTAAGAATTTGCTTCTTGTCTTGTAATGTCTATGACGTATTCTGAATTTCTACCCATTGAGTTTTTCGTCAGAATTTTTATTCCTCTAATGTTCTCTCGCGGAAGGCACGTTGGGTTGAAATGACAGAATTGGTTAAATTGCTAGTTATCTATATGCAGATTGGTGGCGGAAAATGTGAACATAAGTGATGAAATATGCTAGAATACAGTTTATGGACTTTGTATGCATTAGGAACTTTATAAATTTGGGTGGAAGGTTCAATTTGTTACGTAAGGTAGTGCTAAGAAGGAATTTTTTGAAATTCAACCCCTAAGAGGGCGAAAAGCGGTAAAATGGGTTTTTACGAATTCCTTAATGTCTCTAATTACACCCGGTGTTTACTTGCAAAGATTTTCAATGCAAATGCTTAGAAACGTATTTCAGGATTTTTCCCTAATCAACCCCTAAAGGTGCAAATATGTGTTCGGGGTGAATTTTGAAAATTTTACCCCTAAGGGGGTAAAAAGAGATAAATGTGTTTTCACAAATTCCTCAATATCTCTTAGACCCGGCTGCCGCCTCGTCAAAAGAAGTAACATTTTCACGTTCTAAAATCATTAATTTCGCGCACTTAATACAAAAATAGTCTTTTCCAATTCATACAATTATTGCGGTTTTTCCTAATTAAAATTTGAACTTAATATATCAAAAAAAACTTGACACTTGACAGTTTGACACAATGATATCGTTAGTTACCAAAGTACACTGTGTTATTTCCTATGTTTTTTTATTTACAAAAACCACAATACTTTATTCGGTAGTGATTAATAGTAATTTACGATACAAGTGCGTAAATCTAGTCTTTATAGTCACGAGTGGGGCAGAGTTAAAACCCAAGTGAGCGAGCGTATTAAACCTCGCGAGTGACTAAAGATACTTTACGCATGTGTATCGTACAATATTCTATCTACGATAGAATCTACAAAACACGGTAAATATAAGAAAAATATTTAAATGTAAACTGCAAACGGTCGTAATTTTGCGTGGTTAAAAATTTTAAAACCGTTGCTACTGACGACGTGCCGAATGAAATCTTTTAAACACGTTGCTGCTGACGACGTAAACTAATGAAAACATATGTTATTAAACAGTCGTTTTACAAACTTAAAATTATATTATAAGTGAGAGAAATGCATCATTATTTGCGAGTGAGAATTTTGAATCGCGAGTGCCGCAGCACGAGCGATACAATTTCTCACGAACTTATAATGGCATTTCGCTCACGTGTGATATACGACGTTTTATCTTACAGTAGTAATTCTTGTGCCTAAATAGTTCGCGCAGTCAGAATATGTCGCGAAATAAATTTATAATTAGTCGCCTATGATTTGTGATATACGTTTGACAGTACTGAAGTGTATTGGCAGTACTGCAGTGTATTGTCAGTCTATGTCAAATTCGAGGTTTGTAGGTTAGGCTTTGTTTGTTATTTGACACAGACTGACGCAAAACTTCACCTGAAAATTACGAATTTGGCATAGCTTGACAGTGCTACCAACAATGCAGTAGTATAAATTATGAAAACTCACTTGTGAATAAAACTTCATTTTAGTCACTGAAAACAGTTGTATAATGTATGGTAATAGGCGCTACTGTAAGATAAAGTAAATTTTATCCACTATTATCATTAAAGTGTTACTCTAGCAATGTGGCTTTAGTGGATAAAGCACTTACAACTTTATAGGTAGGTGTTGGAAAGTAGTTATGAATGGCCCAATTGAATAAATAGGCATTTTATCCATAAGGGCAAAACTTTAACTCACGAGACAGCCGAGTGAGATAATTTCCCCGAATGGATAAAATCTCTTTATTCATGTGTAGCATATAAAACTTTTTTCAATACCTACAATTAATTTTATAAATACGTTTTAAAATTGAATAAATCATTTTAAATATGTAATCATACTACTTGGTCGTGCACCAGTTTCCACGGTAACATATATGTATTTTGTAAGTTGCTATGGATTATTAACTACTTTATTCACTAGTGAATAAAGTAACTCTTTGTCCATCCTCATCATTAAAATGTAGCTTTACCATAAAGATTTGCTCAAATACAATACAGCTGTATAAATAAGCATTGGAAAAGATAATTACTTCACTACTATAGCCAAATTCTCCTGAGAAAATACATATAAACAGATGACAAAAACGTAAGTGTATCTAATAGCTATTTATGCAACAAGTGCTAATAGTTGATGTTTATGCACGAGACATGAAAATTATGAAACGAAGCCGAAGGCTGAGTTTCATAACATGCCGAGTGCAATAACACTTTTAGCACGAGTTTGCATACAATATTTTTTCTACGACCTTAAATTTTCTGTTATTAATCCATAAATGACGATTTAACAAAGCTTTGCATTTATGACGGTTATAATTTGTCATAATAAAGAGATGGCCTTGACGCGCAGGTGAATGTTTGTGAAGCCAGTACTGTCAAAGTCAGTTATCAAAGGTAATTATAATAGTACACATCTGACTTTATTCATTAGATAGCGCTTTAATTATTTAAAAAACACTTTACCTCTAACGCAAGAAGTAACTAGAATAACTTTACAACCTCACTTCCAGTTCGAAATTGTAGTTTTATAACCTCACTTCACTTTATAACACATGTGCTAAAAGTAAACAGCTGATCTCATTTTAAACACGCTAAATTATAAAACGTCACTTTTATTGAAAAAAGCTAGCGCTAAAAGGCCTACTTTTAGTGGTGGTCGTAGAAAAAAAATGTAGGCACCACTGCGCTGCCGACCGATCTTATAAGAATATTACTGGACAAACGCTCCAAAAAAACCGCGACTTTTTCCAATAATTTCAACACTTTCGTCTACAATATATTTTTCAAAATGTATGTTTGCCTAATATTTTTATTGACTTGTAACCCGACCACGTCAATCATGTTGCAATAAAAATAATTAAAATTTAACAGTATTCAATTACCGCATACATATATGGAAGTATAAGGTCTGCACACTTACTTGGACGCCTGCACGTCTTCAGCTATGAACTTCAATGTAGCCCGAAATGTCTATGAAAATGTGTTTCAAAAAAGTTGGGCGTTATGACCAAAATCAAAGTTGGACGTTGTGATCAAAATCAAACTTGGGCGTTATGACGAAGTTGGGCGTTGTGACCAGAATCAAAAGTGGGCGTTGTGACCAAGTTGGGCGTTGTGACCAAAAATGTGGTTTCAGTGGCGTCGATAGCTCTCTCCTATAACAGGCGTCGGTGGGCGTTGTGACCAAGTTGGGCGTTGTGACCAATATCGTTTTTGGGCGTTATGACCAAGTTGGGCGTTGTGACGAAAATAAAAATTGGGCGTTGTGACCAAGTTGGGCGTTGTGACCAGAATGGAAGTTGGGCGTTATGACCAAATTCTGAGTTGGGGTTTGTGACCAGTGTCATAGCCCCCTTGAGTCAGTAAAATCTATTACCGTGCGTGTATTGTTGACTATTCCCCTCAGATAATATAAACCAATCCCATCAATCAATTTTCAAAATTTGAACCAATCAGAGTCGAATAGAGCGAATATTATGCACAAGTACAAAGTGATGGGCCTATCCGGAATGAATAATCGGAAAGTTTCCGATTGTTCAAAGAATCGGAAGGTTCCGATTATTTCGGAACTTATCGAAATTCGATTATTTTACTGTTCGGTGCACAAAATTCGGAACTTTTCGGAATTCGATTATTTTACTATTCGGTATACAAAATGAGAAAACGAAATGCCAATTTGAACTGAACGGAATACGGAATGTTGTGTTGACTCACTTGACTGCTATATGCTGGTTGGCGAATGCCGACGTGTCACGCCGTTTGCGCACGTGTATGATACGTGAAAGGCACTAATGGCAGTGGTATTTCGTAGATTAATTATTAGATAGTACACCTTACAGACTTAAAATTCATCTATTGTTTTATACTATCTATTATGTACTTTATGTGTCATTAAACTTTAAAATATCACTACCATTTTCCAAAAAAGTCTATTGAGGTAACTACTGTAATAATTTGAAAAAATATTTTATTTCCTCTTATATCCCACTGTGCGACTCAAACTCATAAATTGTTTTACTGGCCGTCCTGCAAACCCAAACAATAGATGCCAACGCAGATGAAGGCTTACGGCGCGACGGCGAGTGTACTCATCGCAAATTTGCACGCACTTCATCTTCCTTCCGCTCGTTGTTGTTTCGCTCGTTTTCTCTTGCTTGCATTTACGGAATGTAAAATAATCGGATGATATTCCGATTTTATAAACATTCCGAAATGGAACATTCCGCTTATTGAAATCATCCGATTATGCCCATCACTAAGTACAATACCCGGGTATTTGCACAAGTGCATATGCGAGTATTTGCGGGAAGAAAACCAAACCACCTAGGTATACAAGAAATTTCAGAAAGAAAACTGAAAACTCTTTAAAAAGGAATAATGTGGTATACAAAAGATGAAATTTCTTTGAGAAATAGTCACTTATAATACCATGAGTAGTCAAAGTTATGTCGAATATTTTTGCTGTGGTATCACAAATGTCCATTGCGCTTAGGTTCGATTAGGACGAGTGCGCTAGCACGAGTCCTAATCCTGAGCGCAATGGACATGAGTAGTGATAACACCGCAAAAATATTCTACTTAACTTTTACTAAGAATGGCATTCGAGGGACTATTCGATGAACCAAACTACTTTTCAAATTAGTTTTCAGTAAATCTAGCACGAAACTATGCAATTTCTATAGTAGTAGTAATTTATTTATCCTGCTGCTTTTCAGCTTGCAGTAGGAGTTCGGTTATTACATTATTATTAATTACATTGACATTAACATTAATGTACCTCAACATTACATATTAATTTACATTTGTACTAATTACCTATTTTACGCCGGTCACTCATTCTTGTCCTTTATTCCTCGTCTTCTTTGTACCTCTCTCATCCACCCTATACCCTTGCCACTTTCACTTAGTACACTTTTCACTGTTTTTCCATCACTTATATCCCGAGTCTTATAACATCCATGTACTAGATGCACTATTGTTTCTTCCTCTATTCCACATAACCTACACATCTTCTCTTCATCTTTTTTCCATATTTTTTTACCATTTTCTTCATTTCCACATCTATACCTTGCAATTGTTTGATGGTGTCCTTTGTCTTCTGTTTCTTAGGTATTTGGGTACTCCTGTCGTCATAATATTTTTATATAAATTATTGCTGGTACTGCGGTTTATTTGTTTAAATTGCTTCTGTTTTTGTATTTCTTCATCTTTTCTTATGAGTTCTTTTCTTATTGACAGTTGTTGATCTTGTCTTCTTCTTTCTATCTCTTGTGTGGAGTAGCCGACTCTTTGGTAGTACTTTTCCCTTTTCTTTTCACATTTATTTTTACCGTCTTTTATTTTTTTCTTATTTCTTTCCAACATTCCTTCAATATTGCATTTTCCGTGTTGCTTCTTATTTTATCTTCATATTTTATTGCTCTATGTCCTGCCTCAATCCTTAGTTTTCTTCTTTTTGTTTCCTCTAGCACTATATATGATGGCGTGTTTGTATCAAGCTCCAATAGCCATTTGATGTATTTTACTTGAATTTTCTCGATCTCTTCCCTCTCTTCCCAACCCCATATTTCTGCGCCATACAGAATGATACTTTTTATTATTGTGTCAAACATCATTAGCCTTATGTTAAAGTTTTCTCCGAATTTTCTCTTTCCTATTCCCCATATTTGGCCCAATGCCTTCATAGCTTTACTTGTGACTTCATTTAAATATTTTTCTGGTCCATTGTTTCTTTGGAATGTATATCCTAGGTATTTTATTTCATTTGTTTTTTCTATTTCTTCTTCGTTCCATTTCCATTTTTCTTTTTTATCTCTTCCTCCTCCTTTTCTAAAGACTATGATTTTTGATTTTTCTACATTTAATTCCATACTCTTTTTCTGTAAATATCGCTGGAATCTTATCATCATATCTTTCATTTGTTCCTTTTCTTTTGCCAGAAGTACTATGTCATCAGCATATGCTAATGACCAAATCTTCTTCTTACCAATTATCACTCCACCTACTTGCCATTGTCTTAATTTATCTTCCAAATCTGATATATATATATCAGGAAAAGAGTCGGGCTGAGAGGGCATCCTTGTCGTAATCCTCTTTCTGTCCAAAACCTGTTAGATGTCTTTTCATTAATTTTGACAAGCAATTTCTATAGTAACAGAACACTAATACTGACTTTTTCTAATAAAAATCAAATTTGTTTAAAATATTCACTATACCACTAATGCAAATTGTCGATTATTTTCACTAGTGAAAATTGTCAATATACTCGTAGTTCATTTTTATTGGCTCAAAGACGTCAAATCTTGTATTTTTATTGGTCAGTTTTTGATAGATGACAAGTGAGTTGAATAGTTTTGCAATATTCCCCGGTATATAACTACTGAATATTTTATTTGTTCCTCACTTGTAAATAACTAGAAATTTACCATTTATTCAAAATGTCAAACTGACAGGCAACTAAATTCATCAATATGACACATACTAAGGAAGACAACTAGTGTTGCCAGATCGAATAAACATTATTATCGTACATTATCGTACATTTTATCCTATGATAAATTTTGGATGTTACATAGCAAGATATAACTAAGTACAAGAATGAAATAATTCTGAAATAAATCCGATTTTACTTGGTCTGTGTGGTAGACAGTGCAGTCTTTAGGCACGGGCCCGATAGGGCCGTGCTCGGGGCCCCCAATTTTTTAGGGCCTCCGACGGGCGCATTGGTCAACTAATAATTATGTAATCCATTAATTAATTTTTAAAAAAAATAAAAATTAAAGTTGTGTATTCATTTGATAAATTTAAAGTGGAAGTGTTTATTCCAATTATCCACTGATTGATAACTCAACTACAGCAGAGATCTGCTGCATATTGTAACGACCTTGACCCGGGTCGCGTGTGGACGGATGAGTCAGCCTTCCAGACTTTGAGAACCACCTCGGTGACTCATGCGCGTGACAGCTGGAATAGTCGAGAATATCTCGAAGGTTCCGGAAGTAATCCCCCGCGATATATATAAGCGAGCGCAGCGGGAGAGCAGGCAGTGCTAATCTAGCTTGAAGTGCCCGAAGCTGCCATGTAAATAACTCGTGTGTAAATAAATCTAGCCATATAAATCATTCATGTTGAAGTCGCGTGTAAATAAATAAAGTGTATTTGTTGTTAAAAATAGTTCCTGTTACCCCTGTGGGTTGGTGTTAGAATAGACTCACAGTATCCCTGCTTGTCGTAAGAGGCGAATAAAAGGGTTGGGCGTGGGGCTAACGACCCCTGTGGATGAACATCCTTACCTGTAAAAAACAGTTAAAAGAACAAAGCAACAACCGCGGACAGGACTGACTCAACGACGACAAAAATGGCATGGAAATAAAGTTAATGCGATGGAATTGGCGACCTGGAATTTGAGAAGCTTATACAAGATAGGGGCTCTACAAACTACAATGAAAGACCTTCGCAAATACAAAATAGATATAGCTGCTGTACAGGAGACAAGATGGAGAGATACAGGGATACATGAATTAAAGAAATACTCGATATACTCCAGCGGTAATGATAAAAGTCGAGAATTTGGCACAGGTTTCATAGTAAAAAAGGAGACTGACCAACCAAGTCATTGGCTTTACACCAATAAATGAACAGATGTGCACCCTGAGAATTAAAACCCAAAGCAGTAATTTAACTCTAGTCAATGTGCATAGCCCAACCGAAATTAAGGATGACGAAGTTAAAGATGATTTTTATGATTTATTAGAGCGAACGATAAATACAGTACCAGCAAATGATGTACTGGTCATATTAGGAGATTTTAACGCTCAGGTGGGCAGAGAAAGAATATACCAGGCAATAGCGGGAAACCAGAGTTTGCACGAAAGGAGCAATGACAATGGTAACAGACTAGTGCAACTAGCGGCAGCAAAGGGTATGGTGATATGTAGCACGTAATTTCCAAGAAAAGATATCTACAAGGTGACGTGGAATTCAAACGATGGAAGAACCAAACCTCAAATCGACCATATGCTCATACAAAACCAATTCAGAACATGCATAAGTAATATCAGAAGCTATAGGGGTACAACGCACGAGTCAGATGATGCACTAGTCAAAATTAGCCTGAAATACAAACGGTACCGTGTACAAGTAGAAAAGGAAGGACAGACAAGACAAAAGTATGATACAGCAAAACTCATGAACGAGAAAATAAACAAAAAGTATCAAGAGAAAATTGAGAAACAGCTGGAGCGGTACGAAAACCGAGAAGCAGGGGTAGACGAAAAACTCAAGCAAATAACTAATGCTATATTAAACACTGCACAGGAGACTCTGGGAGAAGTTAAACGGAGAAAATACAAGGTTGGTTTGACGAAGAGTGTGAGCTAAACATAGAAGCAAAGAAGAAAGCCTTTCTAAAAATGGGACAGAGAAAAACAAGACAAGCCGTACAGGAGTACACAACAGTAAGAAATGAAACTTATAGACTATTGCGAAGAAAGAAGCAAGAGTTCCTTGATAAAGAAATAAGATTGTTAGAGGAAAAGAATCAAAACGGAAATATGCGAGAGTTTTATAGAATAGTAAAGAAAGAACGGAAAGGTTATCAAGCAAGAACCAATAAGATAATGAAAGAAAACGGTTAACAAGCGATAAGGCGGACATACGTCAAAGATGGAAAGAGTACTTCCAAGAATTGTTGAACCAACCACAATCATGGAACCAACAAGCAGCAATATGGACAACAGTGGAACAAGAAGGTGAGCGACCAACATATGAGGGAGGTGCAGACAGCCATCCAAAGTCTCAGCAACGGAAAGGCAGCCGGAGAAGATAACATTACATTGGAGATGGTAAAGGCCGGAGGAGAACACCTATGGAAAAAAATACACACCCTAATAAAACAAGTGTGGGAACAAGAACAATTACCCAATGAATGGAAAACGGGATTAATAATCCCTATACACAAGAAGGGGAATAGGACAGTCTGCAGCAATTACAGGGGTATAACCCTTTTAAATACACTGTACAAGATTCTAGCTAAAATTATTGGCAAAAGGCTAAATGTGTATTCAGAAGAAGTCCTGGATGAATACCAGTGCGGCTTTAGGACGGAAAGATCAACGCCGACCAGATATTCACCATAAGACAAATACTCGAAAAGTCATGGGAATATAATGTAAACATACATCAACTGTTCGTAGATTTTAGGCAAGCATATGATTCCATAGACAGAAAGGCACTAGGACATATTGTGAGAGAGTTTGGGATTCCAGGAAAACTAATCCGAATGGTGGAGCTAACTCTAGAAGGCTCAACGAGCAAAGTGCTTCTGCAAAATGCAACATCCGAGCAGTTTGAAATAAAAACAGGGCTTAGACAGGGAGACGCCCTCTTAACAATACTTTTCAACTTTGCTCTAGAAAAGGTAGTAAGAAGCCTATCGATTAACTGGAAAGGCACTATAATGAAGACATCTAAACAAATATTAGCTTTCGCAGATGACGTGGACCTAATAGGAAGAGGAATGGTAGAGGTAAAGGAAAGCCTCGTAGAAATGGAGAGAGAATCCCAAAACATTGGTCTAAGAATCAATGAAGAAAAAACGAAATACTTAACAGTAGGAAGGCAGGGAGGAGGCAGAATTGGCCAGAATATAACTATGAACGAATATAATTTTGAAACAGTTCGAACCTTTAAATACCTTGGCTCCATAATCAATATTGACATTGATATGGAAGAGGAGATCAGAGCAAGAATTCTACAGGGAAACAAAAGTTTTTACGCCCTGCAACATATGTTTAAATCCAAACTCCTCTCCAGAGAATCAAAAGTTGGTATATATAAGACAGTAGTGCGTCCAGTAGTATTATACGGAAGTGAGACCTGGACAATGACACAAAAACAGGAAAATATGCTAAGAACTTTTGAAATTTAAATAATCAGAAATATAGTGGGCCCGGTCTGGGAAGAGAACAACTGGAGAAGAAGAACAAACCAAGAAATAAAAGAAATTTTGGAAAATAGAACCATTATATCGATGATCAAGGGAGGAAGGATAAGGTGGGCAGGACACGTCATAAGAATGGACAGCGATAGATACGCAAAAAAGGCAATGGAGGGCAACATGCAAGGGTCAAGAACAAGGGGAAGGCACAGAAAAAGATGGAAGGATGGGGTAGAGGATGATATTTCCAAACTGAATATTAACAACTGGAGGAGAGTAGCGCAAGATAGAACTGCTTGGAGAGCTGTTGTGGAGTCGGCCAAGACCCAGTTAGGGACATAAAGGCCATTGAATAGTTCCTGTTAGTGTATAACTAATAAATGTTCCGTATTAATAGTTCTTGTGTTGTTGTAAATCGTTAAGATAAATTGCTGTAAATAAATGCTTAAAACAAGAAGCGGCGTATAATTTTTAATAGCCCAGAAGATAAATCGTAACAATATATTGAAGTGAACAATCGGTTTGACTTTTTATCAAGTTTAAGAACCATTAGTCCAAACGAGTTGCACGATATCTGTAAAAAGTTTGCTGAATATTATCGCCTTGATATAAATGGAGAAGAATTAGAAACAGAATGTATTCATTTAACGCTGTATTTAGGAACTAACGATGTATATAAAACTGAACAAATTGATAATTCGCTACTGTATAACATTTTGAGAACTGATAAATTAGAAGAAACATTTCCTAACATTGCGATATCACTTAGAATTTTCCTGTCATTAATGATCACTAATTGCAGTGGAGAACGTTCATTTTCTAAGTTAAACAGGATAAAAAACGAACTTCGCAGTGCTATGCTACAAGAAGGCTAAACTCTTTATCATTAATGTGCATAGAAAGCGACATATTGTTGAATTTAAATTTTGAAGATATCATGCAGGACTTTGCCCATACCAAATCTAGAAGAAAAGTCTTTTATTAGTGAGTAGCAATAATTATGACCTATTTGTTAATTTTAAGGTTTCTTATGTTCTATTGTGTTTATATTCATTTTACTAGAATTTTAATTTCGTTTCAGTACATAGTTGTATAAAAATAACGGCAGGTATATTAAAAATATATATTGTATTGTATTGAGTTACTTCCTTTCTAGAACGGCCCCGTCGTTACCTTGGGCCCGGGGCCTCAATCATATAAAAGACGGCACTGGTGGTAGAAGAACCGATTGTAAATCGACGATACGTGCTAATAACTAAACTGCGAATCGAGAATGCCTGCAGGGTGCATGTTTTGTGAAAGATGCAAGTCAAAAGTGGGCATGTGGAAAGCCGGTGATCAGCTTGATATCATAAATAATAACAGCACCGAATTAAATTTCAGCACCTTGTGGTTAAAACCGGTTCAGCAAAAAGATCTGCACGTAAAATTAGTGCTTATCTGCCAAATTTGAGAGAATTTTCAGTAATAGCCAAATTATCGTACATTTTGCCATTATCGTACATCGTACGATTGATAAAATTATCGTACAAAAACAATAATTATCGTACGTCTGGCAACACTGAAGACAACTCTGGCTTTGCACGCTATCATTTATCTATGAGCACGCTTGTAAAATTTTACTGGCTAGCCAGTTAAGAACATTTTTAAGGTGAATACAGTGACTTGATAAATTGATGTTTACAAGTGAGGAACAAATAAAATCCTTAATCCGGCTCGCGCAGACAGAGTCGGAATATGGACAAATTGATGCCATCTCATTTTTCAAAATTGTTGGAAATCAGGCGATATGCGGACAATAGGAACTCGGTTTGTGTCGGTTCAGGCTGGTTGCAGTTTGTATCACTGGCCCAGTTTTATCACTCGTGTTCGAATCGAAGCTCCGATGATCTTGTGGTTGGGTTATCAATTTTCCGGTCAGTAAAATCGATACTAGATCGATTGGCTCTGCTTTTTCTGGTTGTTTGTAGTACCATCTGTTTACAACACAGATTGATAACTGGATGAGTCGTGAATAATATTTACTACCGACATGACCGCCTTTTGTCGCAATTAGGAATATCTGGAGATATTAAAACCGTCGTTATCAATTCATTGAGGAAAAGTCGCAAAATTCTGCTTTGGTAACGAGTAAATAATTGAACTGAAAGCAATAAAGATGAAGTGTGAATGAAGAAATAGTTATATAAAAAAACGTACACTGAATCTGAAAAACAATGACCTATTGGATTAGTAGTTCAAACAAAGTAGAAAATAGCACAATAGTTCATTTTGTATATAATGATATCGTCCCACTTTTCGTAGTATTTAAGATGATAAAGTTCTGTATTTTTACTCACTTGTCAGAGACTTTAGTAAAAGATTACAGCCGCCCAAACTATACGAAATACACAAACTAAATTAGTAAGAATTCCGCTTTTATACATCCACCATTTCTTCTACGAGAGCTGGGCCTATATGCGTCCAGATGTGGAATGTTCGCATAGTCATGAGTCTGATAGGCAAGTGCAAACTATGAGTCGGCGGCCATTCCATTTACTTCAGTTAATCACATCAACAAACATTTTCAAATTTCACTATTGTATCTTACCTCCATTTTTATTTCAAGGAAAGAGGAATGGTAGTATTTGTGGAAGCCTCCGTCATGGATGAGTCGGTCGGCCTAAACCATTTCCGCAAATTCAAGACAATAGAAAAGAAGCTCAAGACCTTCAGGGACAACCTCAAAATTGACTTCATAATCTGCCTGGGTGGCGATGGCACCCTCCTACACTCGACTCTCCTCTTTCAACAGTCCGTACCCCCCATCATGGCCTTCCACCTGGGCTCTCTAGGCTTCCTCGCGCCGTTTCGCTTTGACAATTTCGAAAACCAGGTCGACAATGTCCTGAAGGAAAATTTGCCTCTCATATTGCGGAGTCGGCTAAGGTGTACCATCACCAGAAAAGGCGACAGGAAACCCTCTATGGATCTGCAGGTGTTGAATGACGTTGTGATGGACAGGGGGCCCTCTGCCTACTTGACAAACATCGATGTGTTTCTGGACGGGAACCGTATCACCAACGTGCAAGGGGACGGGTTAATAGTCAGCACTTCTACGGGTAGCACAGCTTACGCGGTTGCCGCTGGTGCCTCCATGGTACACCCAAGCGTGTCTGCCATCATGGTTACACCCATTTGTCCCCATTCACTTAGTTTTAGGCCCATCGTTGTTCCTGCCGGTGTCGAATTGGAGGTGAGTTCATATTTGCTATTGTTTGAAAACTAGTAGCTATATATTGTGATCTATCGTTTTCAGTACGTTAAATTTTAAATCATTTGTCGTTTTAATTTTTGGAAAAATTGTAGAGATTAGAAATTATTAAATTTTGAATATTTTCCTCATTTGGGAAAATGGAAAAAAATTAAATACAGTTCGAAAGGTGAAGATGTTCTTTTGTTTTGCAGATGATATCAAACTTAATTTTATTATAGTTTGGTGTGACACTACTGAATATAGGTTAATTCTTTACTTTTTAAAAATATACGTACCTACTTTCTTTTTGTAATAATCAAATGTTGGTGTTTTTACCATAGTAAAAGCAAGCTTTGATCGAAAAGGCTTTTAAGGTAATGTGCCCACAAATTGTGCTCAAGTGATGCCAACAATTTTCTGTTTTACACATTTAGGTGTGCTAGAATTTAGTTTGAATAATTGGGAGTTAACAAATTTTCTTTTTTAACGCTTCAGAAGGCACACTCAAACTGTAATATGCTGCAGCACGTGTGGACTAGGGTTTCCAAGTCCCGGGACCAAAAGTGTTTTCGGGACTTACGAGCTAAATTTCAAGTTCCGGGACTAGTCCCGAAGATCCCAAAAATGGTCCCGAAAGGGAAATAGTGTGAAATTTCCAAATGCAATTTCCAAAGAAAAACAAGTGTTTTAAGTTAAATAAAGTATTTCTGTGTTGTCAATCTGCATTGGGGCTCGTCTATAACTTCATTGCTTTCTTCTAGTACTATAAATGTCTGTTGCTCTTCATCTTTTGCTGTTTGAACTGCAAAGTGCTTGTGTAATCTTTTCGTCAAGCTGCCTTTGATTATGATAATTTTATAGGAACAAACTTTACATTTTGCCAATTGTGTATCTTCCATATATAACATTGTTGCCTTATTGACTTCAAATCGTTATTTTTTTTTAATGTAGAATGAATTTAAAACCCAAATATATAAATTATTCAGCTTCTTTGCACATAATTTTAAAAGTCTACAAATTTAGTTACCTTACTGTTACTACGTACACACACAACTACGCGTAAAATATATCTAAATCCAACAGAAGAAACAGACAAATACATAAATAGAAGAAGATATGCTGTTACGTGTAATTTTACATTTAGATGCAGTCGAGAATTGTTATGTATAATTTCTCGCTTAAATAGTTTAGAGCGTTAGATTGACCTGTAGTTCCTAGGTGTAGATTTGGTTGCATACTCTTTTTTTTGGCCTTTTTGGGACGTTTTGGAAAACCTTGATATTTAGGGGATTTATAGTAACAGTTGTCAAAATACATGGATAGTACGATTTCCGGCGGCCATTTTATGAGACTGATTTCGTGAGATAATTTCCTTTTTTTGGGGCTGCATGTGATTTGGATACTTCACTTATGTGGATCAAGTAATTTCCAAAAATTATCGGTAGATTCTGTGATCAGCCTTAGGAAATGTTGTGTTATATTGCTGAAATGAAGCCAGTTATACTGGCATAATTATGTATTTCTGCAAATTACTCACTCGAGGCCATCCGACAGCTCTGGCTTCCTAATTTGGTACGTTAGTACTCCTGTTTCGTTCCCGACCTTTTTGGGTTCCATTACCGCTTGCCAAGCACCTGGAGGACCCCCACGTAGTCTGTGCACCCTCAACTCATGTGGTAGTCTTCGCATGCACGGCTTCTCACCAGTTCGACAGCCACGAGGTTTTTCTCCAGTGCAAGAACCTGTTGTGCTCGAGGTTATTTCCAACTAGTGGACAGCATGTCCGTGTGGCTAACCTGCATGGCTGTTCTGTCGACGCCGCTGTGCCCTGTTGTGCAACTACAGGTACCTCCTAGCGTGATAGTCATCTCATCGTTTAAACTATCGTAGAAATATCGTTCGGACTAGTTTTGTGAAAGCTTATGCACTGCGCTTACCTTGTTTGATGGTAATCTTTATAACCGATGGCACCGAGAAATTACGGAAATTCTGTGTAACTGCGCTGTTCACCTCGTGCAATGTGTATACGGAATAGGTTAATTTCATTTTGTACATTTAATATCTTCTTCGATTGGCATTACTGCCTTTTTCCAGTTTGGTTGCGTTCGAGTAGATTAGATTAGATTAGATTAGATTCCACGACTGCCTTTTGCTGACATGCGCACGTCAGCCCTTTGGGCTTTTTGTACTGTCGGGAGTTTTCAAGTTAGCAGGCCGACATCCGTATCTTTTACTAGACTTGCAATGTCCCCTACTAGCTTGCGGTTGTCAATAGAGTTAAGGCTCCAATCGAGTTGGTGTCTTTTACGCTCTAATGCTGGGCATTCAAAGAGGATATGATAGGCTGTTTCATCATCCTCTTGGCATAGTCTGCAAACAGGTTCATCTCTATAGATATTGATCCTGTGCATAAATTCTCTGAATGCTCCAGTGCCTGTTAGTAGACTGACTACTTGCTTGATTCGAGTTCGGTTCAGTCTCAACAGGGTTTTGGTGGTTTGTGGATTCGGAGTTTTTAGCAATCTTTTGCAGTGTGTTGCTTGATTGTAGTTTCTCCACCTTAGTTGGTGTGCGGTATTGACCCATTCATTAATGGCTGAGCGGGCTTGGTTTTTCTGAATGCTTAGACCAGGTTCTGGACCGGTCATTGCATTACGGGCTGCTTCTTTTGCGAGCTTGTCCGCCTTCTCGTTTCCTTCAATACCTTGGTGACCTGGGATCCAGCATAATTTTACTGTATTTCCCTGGCTTAAGGTTTGAAGTTTGGATTTGCATTCCTTGACCAGTCTCGATGAAGTACTGAAAGCTTTTAACGCTTTCAATGCTGCCTGACTGTCTGAGAGAATGTGTATGTCTCGATTGAGCAGCTTCTTTTCTATGCTGATGTTTGCGCATACGTTAATAGCTTGTACTTCAGTCTGAAAGATGTTACAAAACTTTCCTAGACTGACTTTTTCGTTGGTTCTAGGATTGGTACTGTACACACCGGAGCCTGTACCCCCTTCAAACTTAGATCCATCAGTATAAAAAATGATGTTCTTATTTGTTGGGGTTGGTAGTTGGTCCGGATTCCAACTTGTGTGTACAGTAAAGTTCTTTTCAAAGTCATAGGCTTTGGTTATAAGATCAGAACCCATTTCTAATATTGGGTTGTTGATGTGTGACATGATCTTGCCATGTCCTAGATTATTAGCTGTGGTCATCCAGTGACCAGTACTTTGTAATCTGTAGGCTGCCATTCTGGCTTCACCTTCCAAGAAGATGTGCAGAGGTGGCAGATTTAAAATAGCATTCAGTGCTTGTCCTGAGGTGCCTTTAAAGGCTCCAGTGATTAGCTAGATATTGTATTCTGCTAATTTTGTGGATCGCAGTTGCTTGTTTTATTTTGGGCCACCAGGCGATTATTCCATATGAAATTATTGGTCGAACCATGGTTTTGTACAGCCAGAAGGTCAGTTCCGGTTTGAGCCCCCACGTACTACCTATGGCTCTTTTCCCAATAACTAATGTTTGTATGCACCTGGTGATTGTTTTGTCTAGGTGGGAGTTTCAAGTTAGTTTGGAATCGATGGTTAGACCTAGGTACTTAACCTCGTTCTCCCAGTTGACATTTGTCTCAAACAGTTTTATGTTGATTCTGTTTGTGATGTTCTTTCTACGAGTGAAAGCGACGAGAGTGGCTTTGCTGGGATTAATTCTAAGATTATTCTGTAGACACCACTCTTCGGTTATCTTTAGTGCTGATTTCATTACATTGTCTACGGTTCTTTGGTATTTACCTTGAATCAGTATGACAATGTCATCAGCGTATCCTTGAGTGTAGTAGCCTTTGTTATTGAGTTGGGTCAGCAGTTCATCAACTGTGAGGCACCACAGGAGTGGAGAAAGAACTCCTCCCTGTGGACATCCCCTTGTCGCCTGCACTGTCTTTTCCTTGTCAAATAACTTGACTTTTACAACTCTAGTGTTGAGCATTGCCATAGTCCCTCTTATCGTGGTGTTATCGATCTGGTGGTTTGTCATTGCGTTTTCAATAGAGTGGTAGGAGGTGTTGTCGAAGGCACCTTCTATGTCTAGAAATGCTCCGACTGCGTACTCCTTGTACTACAAGGTTCTCTCAATTTTCCCCACTAGTTGGTGTAGGGCGGTTTCACATGACTTCCCTGTTTGGTAAGCATGTTGATATTTGTGAATCGGGAGTGAAGTTAGGGCTTCCTCCCTCCAGTACCTGTCTACTAATCTTTCCAACGTTTTAAGGAGGAATGACGTTAGGCTGATAGGTCTGTAAGATTTAGCTTCTGCATAGCTGCTCTTACCAGGCTTAGGGATAAATACTACTTTAGTCACTCTCCAGGCTTGGGGAATGTAGCCTAAGGCAAGACTTGCTTGGAACATGTCTTTGAGTGGGTTCAGCAGTATATCTATCCCTTTCTGCAGCATTACGGGTTGTATGCCGTCGTTTCCAGCAGATTTGAAAGGACTGAAGAGGCTAGTTGCCCATCTAATCCTTTCTTTGCTGACTATTCTCTTAGCTGTTTCCCAGTCTTCCCTCCTAGGGGTATGATTGGGTTCAGCCAGAGTAGGTTGTTCCACTGCTCCGGGTAGGTGAGTTTTTATCAAAAGAGATAACGTCTCCTCTTCCGTTGTAGTGTATTCTCCGCTTTCTTTTTTAAGAGTGCCTACTGGGTTCATGGCTTGCTTTGAGATGATTTCGTGGAGTCTAGCTGTTGATCGCGTGGTCTCCACCTCCTGGCAAAACTTTTTCCAGGCTGCTATCTTAGCTGCCTTGATCTTTTTGCCATAGTCTGTGAGAGCCTTGTGATAGTTCTCCCAGTTATTTGTGGCTTTAGACCTGTTAAACAGATGTCTGACTTCTTGTCTGGTCTTTTCTAGGTCTTTATTCCACCAATTTGTGTGTTTGTTTGCTCTTTGCTGACTTGGGTCTATTAGAGGACAGCTACTCTGAAAGGAGTCAATCATGGCCTCTCTTAACCGGTCAGCATTTGAGTCTAAAACTACTTTATTGGGAGATCTGAACTTTAGGTGTTCTATCTTCTCTTGTAGTTTTTGTTTATATAGGTCCCAGTCTGTCTTTCTTGGGTTGTTGTAAACTCTTTGGCTTACTTCCCGTTGAGACAGTTCAAAGGTTATATAATTGTGGTCAGAGAGTGATGGTTCGTCTGAAACTTGCCATTTATTCACTGATTGACTAATTCTCATAGTGGTTATGGTAATATCAATAACTTCATGTCGATTAGAGTTATAAAAGGTTGGAGTGTTACCTTTATTGACTACTACTAAATTGTTAGTTAAGATAAATTCTAAAAGTGACTCACCTCTTATGTTGCAGTTGGTGCTGCCCCAAATGGTGTGGTGTGAATTTGCGTCACAGCCTAGGATGAGGTCTAGATCGTCTTGGGAGGCAGATGATACTAGGTTCTCTAGTTCCTCGCTAGGCAGTGGGTCCCTGGGATCGGATGGAAGGTAGACGGAGCTTATAATGGCTTGGTCACAACCTTCATCGTTATTCCATTTTATTTTAATTGTGGTTATGTCTCTAGAACAGAATTCCATTAGTGGTAAACAGTCTAGATTATTTCTTATAAGTATGCAGGTTCTAGGACTTGCATGATTATAAATAAGCCTACCTTTAGCACCCCCTAATCCACGGACTTGTCCCTTAACTATCCATGGTTCTTGGATCAGTGCTAAATCGATGTCATCTGCCAGCAGCTTTCTGCTTAGACTTGCAGTGGCTGCTTTGCAGTGGTGGAGGTTAATTTGAACTACCTTCAGGTGCTTCTTTCCTATCCTTGGAGCGGATGAGGAGAGTGACCTTGTTGAGGCCTAGGTGCGGCCTTTTTCTGCTCGGCAGACTGTCCTTGACTGGAAGTCTGGACTGTCAACTCTGCAGTAGAGGCACACTGTTTCATTTTTGTCTCGGTCACCGAAGTCTGAGCATCAGTGATCAGAAACGGTGATGACTCCATCAGTGTGTCGTCTTCACCATGTGAAAGAGCAGTTGTTAAATCCATACAAGTGAGTATTTAATGCAACTGTAACAGGTTTGGCTAAATACTTCTGGAGGGCGCCTGGTATCCAGAAGGCTCCGTTCATGACGCATATTATAAGCCCCTGCGCCTACACCTGCTGGTGCTCTGTTTTGCACGGGTCGCATAACACATTCGAAAAGGGGATTTTGGAACCAGAAAGGCTGATCTTCTAGACAGCCATGCATCTCTTGAGCCTGGTCCCCCGCCGTGAGATTTAGGATTTTTATTGAGGTTTTCTCCTCTTGGTCCAAGCGGTGAAGCCAAGACCCCCAGCACAGATATCTCCCGTAATACATGCCTACAGCAGAGATATCCATGTATGGTATAACGGCAATGACGTGACCAGAGGTTCGTCTTTGCCGGCATCGTTATCCCAAGTGCAGACCCTTAGCCACGACACGACAGCTGGGCTTGGGGGATGTTTATCGACTTCCCAGTCTAGATCCACAGGGTTCAGTCTCAACAGGGCCACCACGAGAAGGATGCAATCGCTAGGATCGCATATCACTGATCGTTGCCAGTGATACCCTGCGGTCTTCCTTGTTGTCAGGCGGAGGGTGCAAGACCTGAACAACTTGGCTGCACTGCCTCGGCATGAATCTTCACAGCGTTTATAGCCGTTCAGTTCAGCTGGCAATGCTCGGACCCCTGCGTTCGAGTAACTCAACATTTTGAAATTTAACAGAAATCTTTTGCGAGGGTTTTCGGGAGCTTGAATTTTGCAAATAACACCTTGTGAGCGCCGAAAATACACAATTTTGCGTGTAATAACCCCCTATGCGAAATGGTACACTTCGAATGAATCGCGAGTAGGTAAATTATTCGAGTGTTGAAATGATTTATTGAGAACTCCCATATTCCGTTTTCGCTGTTTTAATGTTTGTTACTACCGTACAGTTGAGATACGTGTACTCGAGCGAATTCCGAGCTAAGTTCGTAGAGTTCTGTTTTGGATTTCAAATTTATTAACATAAAATCTTGTACATTTTATACGTAAAACTAAAATTATCTACATCTAGGTACTATTCCATTTACAAACAAACTATTTATCACAGATTTGTGTTGCCTTTTTCAAGTATGGTGCAGAGTTTGTACGTGTACATACTGTAAATAAATAATTAGGTTACTTCAAGTTATGGTGTTTTCTGTCTTTTATTATTTTTATGACACAGCTAAGTGGTTTAGGAATTTACACGCCCACCTGTAGGTTTTCTGGTTTGGACCGTCTCGAACCAGTGGCGCTTCCGGACAACCCCCCCATTCCTGCTCAGGAACTAGCTGGCGAAAATTTGCTACACTACGAGACAATTTCTGAACCGCCGTGCTGTGAAGTATATATATTATTTTCTTTTTCTTTTGCGTGCAAATAAATTCCCTTGTGTAGCAAATAACAATGCAAATGTGGCTGAAACAACACACAGGTGTAATTCTAACCTACCGAAAACAATATCTCTCTTGCCTATGCAAAACGCAAATAATGCAGAATGTGCAAGAGGCATGAGTAATACGCTGGACGTCGGTAAATACGCGTCCTAATTCTCTGATATCGAGTGTACGCATGCATGTTGACATCGTCCTGGGACTTCGCCTGGGCTGGCTGTGGTCCCGGGACTCGGTTTTTGTGGTAGAATCCCGGGACTGGAAACCCTAGTGTGGACTGAGTCCGTGCTCAGTTTTTATTAGAATTTTATCATTTGTAGAGAACTGCGTTAAAAAATGTACCTATTTTCTTAACTTGCGATGTACAAACAATTTATGGAAAAAAATAACTAGAATTAAAGAGTTTTTGATTATTTTTCGTGTGTTGCCTTGACTTATTGATTCTTTTTTATCTTTTTTTATTAATATAGTCGATCTTCGAAAAAGAGAAATTTAAATCGGAAATTCTGAAAGTAATTTTAGAAAAGAAAGAAGAAACCTACAAATATATGGAAATGTATTAAAAAAAAGCAAAAGTATACAAGAATGAAGAAAAATTAAGCTACAAAACAAAAGGATTGATGCGTAAGATAGAAGCTAGGAAGAAAAAGCAAAGAATAGCAGAAGCAGAATAGATTTGCACAGACTGACAAAGTGACTAAAAGAAAAATATGAAAGGACATCAGAGAATTTTAAAGAACAAAGATAGAAGCTATACTAGAGGAACAAGGTTCAACACGAAAGCTAAAAACGGAACTAAACAAAGGATTTTGCTGGATAACTGAACTAAAATGAACCGTTATAAGAAAACTAGAAACTGGAAATCCTCCTCTCCCCAAATCTATGATGCACTAACCATAAATGACAAAATACCAGACCAGAAAATTATAAAAACCATAAATAGCTCCAAACTAGGCAAAGTACCAGGTAAAGGTTTAAAGAATGCAGCAGATGAACTAATTGACATCTAATTGTGGAAAGAGCTCTGATTTTGGACCAATGGAAAACAGAAGAAATTATAGTTCTCCATAAAAAGGCAATACAGATTTGCTACATTAACTACAGTCTTTTAACCTTATTATCAACATTTTACAAAGTTTTTGCTACAGTTGTTAAAAACAAAATTCTCAAAACACTGGAAGATCATCAACACCCCTAAACAGGTAGGCGTTAGACAAATATTGTCAATAATGATCCATCTGCAAGCAGTTAACTAGATAATCAAACCACTTCATCTTGTTTTCAAGAATTTTGATGAACATTCCCATATGTTTTGAAAGGAATGTTACTATTTAATATGTGCCTGTATACCTGGAGATTAACTTACAATCTTTATCATAAATTGAGAGTGAAATTAAACCAAATATTTTCTAAGAGGGAGACTACAACAAAAATTGAAAAAATTAACATAGAATCAATCCAGAACAATAAGTGCCACAGAAGAAGCATTAGGAAAAAGAAAAACCAACATCAAAATCTCAAACTAGAACATGTTGGTTCACAAAAGAGGTAAAGGATATAACACAAGCAAAAAAACAAGCATTCTTTCGCTTCAAAAATAGCAAGAAACTTGAAGATTTTGAACTTTATAAAAGGGAGAGAAATTAGCAAATGTGAAGATCAGAAGTTTGAAGGGAGAATACTGGGAAAGGTTTACAAAAAATATGGAGAGAGATTTATATGGTGCTCAAAAATGAGTCTGGGGAATGCTGAGAAACAGAAAAGCTGAAATAAGTGAGACAGCTAGAATTAAAAATATCCAAAAGTAACAGTGGAAGCAATATTTTGAAAGACTATAAAGAGCAAAATGATGACATCAGAGACGATTTCAAAGAAGAAATACTATTAAATACTCAACAGCAGCATAAGGCAGGAAAAATTGAAGAAACTATAAAAACGCTCAAAAACAGAAAAGCCCCTGGTACCTGATGATATCAGAAATGAATATCTGAAATATGGGGGTACTGCTGTTATAAAAGAACTGCAAAAATTGTACAGTAAGGTACTTTACTCAGGAACTGTACCGGAAGAATGGACAGTATAAGAGTCCCAATATATAAAAAGGGCGACAAAAGTAACCCAGACAATTACCGTGGAATTACACTACTGAATACTGTACAAAAATTACTATCTAAAATAATATTAAGTGAGCTGCAGCCCTATTTACAAATCAGCGAAGAACAACAAGGATTTCGCACCAATAGATCAGTAACTGACGCGATATTTATAGTACGTCAAGTTGTCGAAAAAGCGATTGAATTTAATTCGCCAGCATACATGTGCTTTGTGGATCTTACCAAAGCGTTCGATCGCGCAAGACTACAGAATGTACTTTCAATATTAAGAGAAAGGCATGTACCTTCAGATATATTAAAAATTATCTGCGAAAGGAACAAAAATACAAAAACAAAAATGGAGGTAGAAAAGGGTCCTGCTTTGTTTAACATAATAATGGACAAGATGGTATACAACGTTAGAGGTCTTCCAGGATACCAAATGGGCAACCAAAAGGTGAACAGAATTTGCTACGCTGATGACGCGGTTCTTATAGGACGAACTCAAAACGATTTACAAAGACTTCTCCATTCTTTTGTTACCACTGCCAAACAATACAACATGCAGGTATCGACGTCTAAAACAAAAGTTATGACAGCCTCAAGGGAACCAACACGCTGCAAGTTAGAGATTGAAGGAAACATAATGGAACAGGTTACGAAATTTAACTACTTAGGAATACATCTGACAAGCGATAAAAACTCATACGAAGAAGTAAGGCAACAAGTTTGGAAAGGAGCCAGGGTGTCTGGTTATTTACGTGACGTAGTCTGGCGCAACACATATATGACCATCGAAAGTAAGACTAAGATCTACAAAACTGTAGTTCGTCCAATTATATCCTATGGAACAGAAACTCGGCCCGATACAACATGTACGAAAAGATTGTTAACAACAACGGAAATGAACAGTCTCAGAGCTATCACAGGCAAAACGCGTTGAGACAGGATAAGAAATACAGATATTCGAAATCATTGTGGAACATGCGATATAATTAAGTTTTTAAAGAGACAAGAAAGAAAGAATGGCTGAATCATGTCCAACGAGCAGAAGACAACAGAATAATTAAGATCGTTTACCAGTCAAATCCACCTGGCAAAAGAAACCCAGGGAGACCCATCAAACGATGGAGAGATAGCTGGCTTACTTCATCGTCTGAAGTATAAGCCATTCACGACCTTTTTGGGACAGGGTTGGCTATGATTTTTTCTTTTCATGTTGGACTAACTGATTCGGTGATGTAGCAGATGCAACATTTTTCTTCTGTCAGTGTCTGTTCGACATTTTCTTGCTACCACATTGCCAGATTTATTATTTTAATCACGGCCTGCTGAATTGTGTGACAAACGTCACATTATACGGCCTGGGCATTTTGTTGAAATTCATTGTTGTTTCCACTTATGAGAAATTGCTAATTTTGGCCGTTTTGGCCACGATGCTATTTAAATTAGAGTTGGTGTCAAGAATAATACGTTTTTCAACAATTATTTTTTAACATGCAGTATCAGTACAATAAGAACTTATTGTCTGGACTTTAATATAATATGAATCGTATAATCTAGGTATAGTATCGTGTAAGTACATTTCAGAGATTTACAGTTTTAATAATTTTCTTGAGAGGTTTTGAAGTCCCAAGAATTCGTAGTAACTGAATCTGTCCGTGTAGCTCCTATGTTTGCTAGAATTGGTCTGAGTAACTTATCAGGGATTATTATAGAAGTTTTCTCTCTGTGATCCATACAAATGAAAAACTTTGATGAGGCAAGTGGTTCAAGAAGTAGCGTAGTTATAATTTTAGATAAATTGCATTGTCCAGATAAATACTGAAGTACCTATATTTAAAATTAGATCAACTAATTGATTTATTAAAGCTGTAAATCTTCTAGTAGGGTATTCCAACGCTCCCTTATCTTGTAAACGTATAAGAGCTAACAATGGTTTTGAGGAAGTTAACTGTTTCTTCAACTGTTCGTGCTACATATCCGCTCAAAAATGCCACTGAAGCAGAAACAATTCCATATTCGATGTGTGTGGACACATTTTTAAGGTCATCTATTGCTTCTTTAGTATTTGCAGCTGCGATTACATGTGCTTTACCCAGAAAGGACATTAGTCGCCGACTTATGACCTTTTTGCAAGAAATTTGTTTTTCCCTGCTTGCTTCGGTCATTATGGCGTTTAGTTTGTATTCTGTGATTCCTGCTGATAGAGCAGTTATTGTGGATCTTCGAGTGTATTGTAATAGGCAGTGTCTACCTTGAGTTAAAAATGAGTGATATTCCTAGAAAAAGTGTTAGCGGAAATGCATTTCCCAAAGAGGCAAGATTGTGTATGAGAGAAAATATCGAATCATTCTCTTAAAAAGTCATTATTCTGGTTGTGAAGTATATTACCTGGGTAACAACTTAAATATTGAAAAAATGCACCAGCTCTTTAAAACTAGATATTCTGCATTCCAAAATATATCCTATGCTACCTACTATAAATTTTTTGTAGAAAATTTCAAACTGTCTTTCGGGAAACTACAGGTTGATGTCTGCGCGGTTTGCGAAACATACAGAATTGAAATAAATGAAGTGAATTTAAACGAAACTGCCAAGCGGGTAGCTGTTGCAGAGTCTATAGTCCATAGGAGAAGAAGCAAACATTTTTACTCAAAACTTTCTAATGAGGTGGAATTAAAAAAGCAAGAACTTCACGTACTTTTTCTTTGTTTTCATTACATGCAGAACACTCAACTTCCAGTTACGTCAGTACGAGATGTTTTTTTATTACAATTGCTCTACTAAATTTATTTGGCATCAGTTTATGATGTCTTTATCCTTCCACACCACCAAGCGAGGAAGCATGTAAAATAAAGTGGCATATTCATATCATGTACACAATTCTTATCCAAATTGCAATAAACATTAATATTGAATGCTTTTCTTATAAATTATTTCTTATTTTTGTTTCTCCCGTCAATTATCAAATCATTTAAATTTTTCAACAGTAATATCCCAAGTGCATTAAAATAGCCGATTAAATTTTGACGTTTTCTGTCAGAATGTTTTGCTAAGAAATATGTCAAGTAAATTTGCCGCTCAACAAGAATCCCGAGTGCGTAGCACGAGGGATTTTGGGGCGGAAAATTTACGAGATATACGTATTTCTTCAGAGCAAAACATTCTGACAGAAAATCGTCAAAATTTATTCAGGCTAGTTTACATGCACGCGGGATATTCGGCGTGATTATTTCCTGAATAAATAGATAAAATTCAGTTGGTGAAGGACCTTTAATAATCATGTTAAAATTATGCACAAGCGATTAAATTTTGACACATATTTAACCGCGGTTAAATTTTGACGTTTGAATATTTTCAGAAGTAATACTATAAGTACTTCGATATTATCGGGTTATATGTCGACAACTTGTTGCACAATAATAAAAGAGTGTCAGTTTGACAGGTTAAATAGTCCGACCGCGTTAGCGGGAGGATTATTCTGTCAAACTGACACGATTTGTTATTGTGCAGGAAGTTCAAATGGTTAAACATGAGGCTGTCAAAGACCTTAGGGATAGATGACACTATGGATACGCTACGGTAATTTTTCACATCATTTCTTGACCCTGATTTAAAAATAGGTGAGATATAATTTTCCTTCCACAAGTCTGGAAATATTCCAGAAGTGAGAGGTAAGTTAAAGAGCTTACACAATGGCTGAGATAGTGAATACTTACACTGTTTTAAAAAAATATTTGGGATGCCATCAGGCCCAATCATCAGTTTATTAGGCAGAGATCCCAGCTTCTCAAATACCTCAGATAGGCATATAACAGGACTGTCTATGTTAATTTGGCTAATAGATTTTAAACAGAGATCCGGCAACAATGTACCTATTTAGAAAATATAACCTTAAACTGAAAACAACCTCACCTAGAAAGTCCTTCAGTTTGTAAAGTACACCGCGTCATAGATGCGCAGAACGCTAGAAACGTCCGGACGAGTCCATTACGTTCAACAAGGTGATTTCCGCTGTTGTATTCAGTTCATTGCCGTTTGTCGTGTCATTTTGTTTACATGTTTCCACGACTATTAACCCGTTAATAATATCAAAAAGGGGTTTGGGCGAGCACCTTACAGTCTGGTGGCTACATGACGCATTGGGGTTAGGTTAGTCATTTATTGTCCGTAGCGCCATATTCGAACTTTCTCAGGTCGCACGCGTATTCAAGAGCCTTTGGCCTGCGCCCTCTGCCAGATTCTCAGCTGTTGTATAAAATGCTGCCACGACCAAATGGCAAAGTTCCATGCACAGCTTTGGCAAAAATTCATAGCAAAACGGGCAAATTTAGTAATAATTCCTCGCGCGGAATGGAGCGGCTGACGCACGGCGAGTCCTACGGCCGCGGAAAGCGTTTAGCGGAGGGCGGCCTCGCGAGCTTCTGGTAGAGCTTGTACTTCTTATGACATGCTAATTTATTTAGCATTTGAAACCAAAAATAAATCAGCATGAAAAGTTTTCCTTTAAAATGGGAATTTTAATGTGCCTCCCTAAAAATACCTGTTGCTACGCCACTGATACCGTCTATTGGCGCATAACTGTAGCCACGCGTATGTACTTCTTGCTTTGAAGCCACTCTAACACAAAAAGTGTCAATTTCCATTAGGGAGTTTAGTTGCCACAGAGGTACTGCCAATAAAATTACTAGATGGTCACCTGACCCAAAAAGATCGTGAACGGCATATAGAGTAAAGAAGCATGAAGAAACACAGGCGCGAGCCTAATATAAAAGGAGCAGAAGAGAAGAGAGTGAGATAAACTAAAACGCTAAACCTAAGGCTAAAAGACAAAATAAGGATAGAAGAAATTAGGAAAAGATCAGTCGCCCTCAAACATATTCAAAGATGTAAAACATTAAAATGGAATTGAACGGGACATATAAGTAACATGCCAAGAGGCAGATGCAGTAGGTATGTCACCAAATGGATGCCAACAGATGGTAGAAGACTAAGAGGAAACCAAAAGAAACTTGGAAAAAGGAAATTGAAATGGCTGCAAGGGTACAGTGGTGGGAGCGTTCAAGACAGAATAAAATGGAAAATAGAGGGAGAGGCCTGACTGCAAGGTTTTTGATAAAAAGGTAAAGGTGACTTATAAAACTGCTAGTCTTAGGACAGAACACCTGCAGAATCACATATTATACACTGTAATGCTACAATATGTTTTGCCTCTAATGAACGGAAACGTGCCACTGACTAGCTACGAAGAATGGATTGGGATCAACTTATCTTCGAAAAGGTGAAAACTAACTTAACGGGCGCCAAGTGGTTCCAACAGGCACGTTTGTTGCTGATTTCTTGAAGCAACGAACCACTAACTGACTCAATTGTAGCAAAAATTTCTTCTTTTTTTCTTCTTCTTCTTCTCTAATCCTTGATGTCTTTCGGCGTCGGATAGCGGTCTCTAGTCCTGTGTCCATTTTTTCCATCTTTTCCTGTCTCTCGCTATTGTTTTCATTTCCTCCATTGTCGCTCCTCTTTCTGCTCCTATTTCTCTGATTTGTTCCAGCCATTTCTTTCTTGGTCTGCCTCTTTGTTTTTTTATGGGCTTTCCTGCTTCCATTATTCTTTTTGCCATTCTGCTCGGTTCCATTCTTACTGTTTGTGCATACCAGTTTAGTTGCTTCTTTTTTATTTTTTCTAGTATAGGTTCCTGTTTAGTTATTTCTCTTGTCTTAATTTTTTTATTCTGTCCCACTTTGTTTTTCCTGCCATTTTCCTAAGGTGTTTCATTTCCATTGCAGTTATTTTAGGTTCGTCTTTCGTTCTAAGTGTTCAGCTTTCGCAGGCATAAGTTATTGTTGGTATTGTTATCATGTTGTGTATTTTGTTTTTCACCTCTATGTCTATATCTTTGTGTTCTAGCATCGTTTTATTTAATGTATAGTAAATTCTTGTCGCTTTGTTTGCTCTATTTACTATTTCAGCCTCCATTTTTCCGTCTTCTGTTATCATACTTCCTAGGAATTCATACGTCGATACTCTTTCTAGTTTCCTGTTTTTACATTTTATGTCCTTATTGTTTTGGTCCCCTTTTTATTTTTCATTTACTATCATGGTCTTGGTTTTACTAATGTTTATTTCCATTTTCATGTTTTCTATCTCCTCGGTCCATGTAGCAAAAACGAATGTATTGATATCACAGATCTTACAAGGAATGGCTTAGATCAGGGGTCGGCAACCTTTTTCGGACGGCGGGCCATTTTCAAAATAAATTTTTTTATGCGGGCCGCACATTCAAATGTAACTTAAATAGTGCTTTTATATCATATACGAGTATAAATATTATTAAAAATAATTATAGAAAAAATTTATTTTTTATTAACATGCTATAATAACAATAATGTTAGAGAACAAAAATTTTACAATTCTTAAAAGGGAAAAAAAAAAGAAAATACAATTCCAATTAAATACGTATAAATATGTAAATATAAAATATATAAATATAAAAAATATAAAATATTGTAGTGAAACGTCATACGGCTGTCAACATACAGTAGCAAACTGGCGAAATGAAAGAATTAGTGATGGGCCTATCTGGAATGAATAATCGGAAAGTTTCCGACTGTTCAAAAAATCGGAAGGTTCCTATTATTTCGGAACTTTTCGGAATTCGATTATTTTACTGTTCGGCGCACAAAATTCGGAACTTTCGGAATTCGATTATTTTACTATTCGGTACACAAAATGAGAAAACGAAATGCTAATTTGAACTGAACGGAATACGGAATGTTGTATTGACTCACTTGACTGCTATATGCTGGTTGGCGAATGTCGACGGGTCGCGCCGTGTGCGCACGTGTATCATGCGTGAATGGCACTAATGGCAGTGGTATTTCGTAGATTAATTATTAGATAGTACACCTACAGACTTCAAATTCAATTATTGTTTTATACTATCTATTATGTACTTTATGTGCTATTAAACTTTAAAATATCACTACCATTTTCCGAAAGTCTATTAACGTAACTACTGTAATAATTTGAAAAAATATTTTATTTACACTGTGCGACTCAAACTCATAAATTGTTTTTTAGGATACTGCATTGGTAACTAGCGTCTACATAGTTACAAACGAGTCCGGTAGATAAAATTTACCGGCCTAGACCAGTAGTAATAGAACTACTACTGGTCTGGGCTGGTAAATTTTATCTACCGGACTCGTTTGTAACAATGTAAACGCTAGTTACCAATGCAGTATCCTAAAAAATCTTATACGATACACGACCGGTAGAATTCTTATGGCCTTGCCAAACATACAGGTCTCGCCCTACGGTTCGACCTGTAAAGTATTGGCGTGGCCATAAAAATGTTGCTACCGGTCTAATAACGTAAATATCTATTACTGACCGTCCTACAAACCCAAACAATAGATGCCAACGCAGATAAGGGCTTACGGCGCGGCGGCGAGTGCTCTCATCGTAAATTTGCACGCACTTCATCTTCCTTCCGCTTGTTGTTATTTTGCTCGTTTTCCCTTGCTTGCATTTACGGAATGTAAAATAATCGGATGATATTCCGATTTTATAAACATTCCGAAATGGAACATTCCGATTATTGAAATCATCCGATTATGATCATCACTAGAAAGAATGCTACACTTGCTCAGCGAGACGTCGTATTCGCTGGAGAGTGGGGATTAAACTTGCGCAGTAAAATAGGTTTCCCACTATGCTTCTGTTTGTCGCGCATTTTTGTCACCGGCCACATTTCGGCACGCTTACACTCTGAGTTTGTTGATTTTTCCTAAAGTTATATTGGTGCTTTGGCGGGCCGCGCAAAAAGTTGCAAAGGGCCGCATGCGGCCCGCGGGCCGCAGGTTGCCGACCCCTGGCTTAGATCCAACACATAAATTGGTATGGAAGCTTCACTTCCAAAACGCTATTTATTCAAAACTACATAGGAGCATATATTTATACTACTATATTGTTAGTAGGGCCTGGGAACGGCCGAAAACATTACTGCGCCGACATAGTCTCACTGTGAGTACTACGCGTCTCGTGCGCATGCCTGAGAATTCAAACTCCGCCTTTAGAAGCGAATTTTAAACTTGACCGTGAGGTTCACTTTCTCACCGCGCGGACGACGCGCTTGCGCACAGCTCACCAAATACATCGAAGAGTTGGTTGTCTGTCTCACTTACGCTGTGACCTCCCCACTCATAGCCGCTAGCAATATAGTTCTTTAAATATATGCATAGGAGTAATTGCTGTATAATGCTGCTGAGTAAAGGTCCTAAAAATTATTGTATTAAGTAGTAGTGCTAACCAAATATTTACATACATGCATACATACATAATCCTGAGCCTTTCTACCGTAAGGTGTAAGAATTGGCGTCGATTGGTTGTCAGTCTTCATTGTTTGGAATTTTTCTGCACCACTTTTTCCATTCCTTTCTATTTTGGGCCTTTTGTCTTGCTGTGTTCCATTCTAATCCCTTCTGCTGCGCTGTCTTTCTCACCTCTTCTGTCCACGTCCTCCTCGGTCTTCCCACTCTGTTCTTTCCTCCTGATCTTGCTTCGAAAGTCTGTTTCACCAGTCGGTCTTCATCCATTCTATACACGTGTCCTAGCCATCCTAATTGTCTTTCTTGTATCATTTCGTTCACTGCCTTTACACCTAACTGCTCGCTGTACGTTGTGTTCCTAATCCTGTCTTCTCTTGTTTTCCTTCTATTTTTCTCCAGAATCTCATTTCTGTGCTTGTCAGTCTACTTCGTTGTTTATCTGTGACCACCCACGATTCACTTCCGTACACTAGAGCCGGGTACACTACTTTTTTCACTACTTCCACTTTGGTTTCTTTCGGTATTTCCGCTTTTCTCAGAAAGGTGTTTTTTATAGCGTTGAAAGTTCTTCCTACAACGGCTGCGTATCTTTCCGTTGTTACTGACATATGACCCTAGGTATTTGAATTTGTACACTTGCTCTTTCATTCCCTTCTATTGTAATGTTGTGCCTTCTTTCTTCTGCTGCTATAACCGTCGTCTTTGTCTTTTCTATGTAAATTTTCATGTTTGCTTTTTGCATTTCCCTATTGTATATGTTTATGTTTTCCTGAAGTTCTTTCTCTGTTCCTGCTAAAATCACCATGTCGTCTGCATATAGTAATTCGGACATTTGCACCTTTTTCCATTCTCCACCTCCCTACGTTATATTTCCTTGTCTCCTTCTTACTCTCCTTAACTACTTCATCCATAATTACTGTGAATAAAAACGGGCTTAGTACACAAACCTGTTTTAAGCCTCTCGTTGTTGCAAACTCATCTGATTCCTCGTGTCTGGTTCTCACTACATTTGCCGTCTTATGATATAGTGATTTGACCATCTCTATCTCCGTTGTGCTTGCACCTCTATTTTGTAGTGTTTTCCATATGTCTTTTCTTCTAACTCGGTCGAAAGCCTTACTAAGATCCATAAAGCATAGATGAACTTCCTCCTAACACCTTGAAATGTTGCACCCATCTTTTCATTATGTCCTCTTCCTTTGTAAGTAATTCACCTTGTTTATCTCTAATGTTTTTTAATATGCTGGTTCGTTTTTTCCTTGGTTGTTTTAGTGTACTGTACAATAACTTTTGATTTTCATTAAAGTTGTCTTTCATTCTGTTTCCGAATTTCACCCATTATTTTTGTTTTGCCCTATTTACCACTTCTTTTACCTCCCTTCTTTTGTTTTTGTACTTTTCGTAGTCTTCCCTGATCTTAGTCTGTAGGTATACCTTCCAAATATTTTTCTTTTGTCTTACTTTTTCTTTTATTTCCTCTGTCCAGCAAGCTGTTTTCTTTATATCCTAATTAACTGCTTTTGTTACTCCGCAGCTTTCTACTGCAGCTTCTAGTATGCTTTGCTTTAAGTAACTCCATTCTTCCTCTGCGTCTCTTCCTCTTGGTTCTATATTTAGTTTCCTTTGTATTATTTCTTGGTACCCTTTTCTCGTTTCTTCTTTCAGTCGATAACTTCTAATGCTTTCCTTCATTACTTTTCTTCTTTTTTCTTTTGGTGCCTCTCTTTCTATTTTCATGTCCATCCTTACTAGGTAATGGTCACTGCCAATTTCCGGTCCTCTTTTCACGATTACGTCTTTTATTCGGCTGCTTTTTAATTAGATTAGATTAGATTAGATTAGATTTATTAGCCAGAGATACAGTGGAAGTACATACAATTGTAATCCAAAGTCCTATAGAGACAAAACCAGTTGTCTGTACATAGGGCTGGCGCAGAACAAATCATACAAAAAACATAAAATGTAATATAACATAAAATATAATATAACATAAAATATAATATAACATAAAATATAATATAACATAAAGTATAATATAATATAATACTCAAAAAATAGAAATAGAAATTCAAAATAATAAAATATAAACGTAAAATTGCTTTTGTTAATTAAACAATATTTTTTCTTGCTCGTAAGTTTATTACTGTGTTATAATTTCGCTCGATCCACTTTGACAATTTCTTTTTAGACTTTTTTGATTTACGAATGCTTTTCAAGTCAATCGGCAGCAAATTAAAGATTTTAAGTGAGGTAATGAAACTACTCTTAAAATTGACTGTCCTGAATATCAGAGGCATTAGCAAGCTTTTGTTTCTGGTAATACTGATAGAGGTCTCAAAATTAGATTTGTGATATTCATGAAATAGGTTTATAGACTCAAGGGCAAAAATACTTTTTATATCGAGAGGCAGTTTTGATCTGCAGAAGTTGTCTTTAAAAATTACCTTTAATATGCTTCTCTGTAGTGACATTAATTTGTTGATGGTATTATCATAAGCGCCGCCCCAAGCAATTATCCCATATGAAACAATACTATTAAATAGCCCGTAGTATAGAATTAGCATTGAGTCAGTTGGCAAGATTTTTGATAGCTTTGCGAAAACAAATAATAGGTATCTTGACTTCTTAATTACATATGTAATATGTTTATCCCACTTAAAAAAACAGTCAATCATTACCCCGAGATATTTTGTGGAATTTACTCTTTGAATTACTTGATTATTGATGCGAATATCTGTATCTCTTTGTATACTTGATTCATAAATCCCAAAGACGACATAAACCGTTTTGGTTATGTTTAACGAGAGCTGATTCACACACAGCCAATTATATACAATTCTCAAAAATTCATTCATTTGATCTTCAGCATCTTTCCAATTATCACCGGAGGTAACGATAGCTGTATCATCAGCATAGGACATAATTGATTTACTTGGCACCAGAGTCAACAAATCATTAATATATATGATAAAAAGTAAAGGTCCGAGTATTGTGCCCTGCGGCACTCCTACTGTGATTAGCCTCTCTGTGCTGCAGTCATTATTTATTCTAACTACTTGCTTACGATTTGACAAGTAATCTTTAATTAAGTTTAGAGCCATCCCTCTAATTCCATATGTATCTAGTTTGTGTAATAATATATCATGATTTACAGTGTCGAAAGCTTTAGCGAGATCTAGGAATGTCGCAATTGTTCTGCTACCGTCATTTAACTTTTTATAAATATAATTTGTAAAGACTGCTAAGGCATCATTCGTTCCCAAATTTTTCATAAAACCAAATTGTCTATGTGATAATATACCCGAATTTACAAAAAAGTTATACAGCCTTTTGTGTACTATTTTTTCGAAGATTTTTGCAAAATTTGATATTAATGAAATGGGACGATAATTCGACACGTTACCTCGTTCCCCACTCTTATAAATGGGTACGACGACAGCATTTTTTAGCATGTACGGCCAAGTTTCCTTTTGGATACACAAATTTAAAGCAAATTCTAGTGGCTTAACTAAATTATGAGCTATTGTTTTAATTACTTTCACACTTACCCCATCCAAACCTCCTGCTTTAAGCTTAAGATTTGCAATTACTTTTAAAACTTCATGACTGGAGGTAGGATATAAATAAATAGATTTTACATTCCTAGGAATGGAAACTCGAGTAACCTCTTGTGGGACTACAATTTCGTCTGCCAGATTCTTGTCAATATTGCAAAAAAACTCATTAAAAACATTTGCTTTATCTTTTGGGTTATCAATTTCTTCTCCCTTTACTAAAAGAGAGCCAATTTGATTTTTTTGATTATTGCGGCCTTTATTTAGCTTGGTTTTAACAAAATCCCAAAGTCCCTTGCCAAATATAATAATATTACTATTCTGTAATGCCAACTACAAGTTGCACTGACTTTCACAAGTTGCACTGACTTTCACGAAATGGCAGCATATGTAAGGAAAGATCAAGGCGTCACGATATGGCAGCATATATAAGGAAAAATCCAGGCCAACTAAATAGTTGGCCATGAGAAAAATAATAGAGGCGAAGGTGGCAATATGGAACTCCTGTTTATTTTTGTTGTTATAGAAATGAAAATAAAAATGCAATATTTTCCCTCTATATCCGATATAATGGATTTTCCAGAGCTGATTGATTGGTATCAGAGCTGCTTTCCTGTGCCCGGGAAGTACTGGGACATGCAGATTTACCGCGGCCTCTGCGTCCACCATGACCATGTGTACTACGACAACCTCACCCACGGCCGGGTTATCGTACTGAAATTCTTTCTATTGATTGCTGCAAATCGTTTTTATAGGGCGAGCTGGTTATCACTGCTGCTTTACCAGCTTTTCGTCCTCTTGTTGATTTTTTCTTCTAATCTATCGGAACAGGTAAAATATCAGCAGGTAAGGCTTATGGAGACAGATGGATGATGTTGCGGAACAGGTAAGTTGTCAACAGGCGGTGTTACGGTGTCTGTGGGAAATGACGTATTGACGCCATTGATGCATCGAGCATCTTTTGTATTTTTCCCATCAGGCTGAGTGCTTGGTCCGGAATTACTGGGTATTAAGGCTTCACTAAAAACTCCTCGGTCAAAGGGATATAATCCGGTGGCTTTGAATCCATTAACTGCTATACTTCCTGTTTGACATTTTAGGTAAGCCTTACCGAATAGTTCAGCAATATCATAGGGAGTCAATGTGCGCTTGGAGTGCAGCATCCACTGACGAATCTCTTCACTGTAATATGCTTTCAACGCTCCCCTAAAGGTCTTCTCAAGTGGCTGCATGCGGTGGGTAGAGCGAGGGGTTAAGCAAACTATCACGATGTGGTTTTCCGATGTTTCTTGTATGCGTGTTGTGTCCATCAAGTATTAGAAGAATAGGGGAATCTGCTGTTCGTTTGGTCTTTTCAATGAAATGTCTGAACCAGTCCGTGAATAGGTTCGCTTGTATTCAACCGAAGGGATGGTATTTGCCCAATGACCCAGGTGGGGCCCCTCTCATCAAAGTGTGTGTCACATTTTTGTGAGGAAAAATAAGCATGGGTGGAACAAATGTTACCACAGCACTCATTTCACAAATAACAATCACGAAAGAACCATGTTCAGCTGCTGTAAGGGATCCAATTTGACGTTTGCCTTTTGAAGCAATTACCTGAGGCAGCTTGGTCTGGACTATGGAGAGGCCAGTCTCGTCAACGTTAAAGATTCTATCCGCCGAAAAATGCGTCACGTATTGCTCTTCTAAAATATTGAAGAACTCATTCACTGCTTCTCGATTGCTCAGGGCACGGGCATAGGAAGTACCGGTGGGCTTCCGTAAAGAAATTTTATCCTTATGGCGATTAAGAAAATGGTCTAACCAGGCTCTTCCTGCAATTCCATTCTTAAAAACGTCGTCGAGCCCATTCTTGACAGTTAGTTAATAAGTCATTCGGCGCACATAAAACCTAGTCAGGCCGTACTATTTACTTTCCATTAACAATAAGTGTGACACCAGCTGCTCCTCTAATAGGTTTTGTAGTAATGGCTTCCGTCCCAGTTTCTTTGTAACAACTAGATCTGGTAGTTCATCACTTCTAGCAAGCTTCTGCAACATAGTTTTCGGGACAGCAAATTGTTTTGCAGCTTTCTTCAGACCCATCTGCTTCTCTCTGGTGGCCTTGACTGCCTTTGCCATCGATATTCTGTCTCTTTGGTTTCGGTGAAAGAACGATGCGTGGCATAACTGCAACCATTTCAAAATAAAACACATATAGTACATGTAATATGGGCTCAGGACCCATAATACCTACACCTATGAGGTTCCATAATGCATGCACCAACACCGCTAGTACTAACAATAACGGAAATAGTGTTGTTTGTCTCATTTACCTGCAGAGTTACGAAGAACCGTCCTTTATCTATCGTTCATCCCTGGATGACCTCAGCAGTAGTCCGGTATATCATACAAAAAAAAATTTACAAACAGCTAATCAAAATTTCCAAGCATCACTCGCCAACTGACCTGTCAAAACTCAGAAAATGCCATATTGCCAGCAGGTTCCATATTACCATCTTCTTCTCTATAATATTCGATATTAAAAGGCTAGCCCATATTTGCACATTCTCCCCTCGTTATTTTCCTTTAAAAAAACCTACAATGGCCCGCATATATTTAGTTACAAAAGTCACAAATATATATTTTTCCATCGAAGTCTGCACATTCTATGTGAGCCAAAAGAAAGGAAATTGTAAAACGTGTCCATAATTCTGTGTTTTTGCCAAACTTACCGCATATAAGATAAATATCATTTACGTCTTTGTCTTGATCGTCACTACACTCACTAGAAGAGACTTCTTCATCTTTTTGTAAATGTTGCCTATTACAGTTTCTTCTGGGTTGAATGCTATCAGTCAAAGTTCTTTTCTCGTCGATAGCAAGCTACTGCAACATAGTTTTCGGGACAGCAAATTGTTTAGCAGCTTTCTTTAGACCCATCTGCTTCTCTCTGGTGGCCTTGACTGTCTTTGCCATCGATATTCTGTCTCTTTGGTTTCGGTGAAAGAACGATGCGTGGCATAACTGCAACCATTTCAAAATAAAACACATAGTGCATGTAATATGGGAGCAAGACCCATAATACCTACACCTATGAGGTTTCATAATGCATGCACCAACACCGCTAGTACTAACAATAACGGAAATAGTGTTGTTTGTCTTATTTACCTGCAGAGTTACGAAGAACCGTCCTTTATCTATCGTTCATCCCTGGATGCCTCAGCAGTAGTCCGGTATATCATACAAAAAAAAATATTTACAAACAGATAATCAAAATTTCTAAGCGTCACTCGCCAACTGACCTGTCAAAACTCAGAAAATGCCATATTGCCAGCAGGTTTCATATTACCATCTTCTTCTCTATAATAATCGATATTAAAAGCCTAGCCCATATTTGCACCTTCTCCCCTCGTTATTTTCCTTTAAAAAAACCTACAATGGCCCGCATATATTTAGTTACAAAAGTCACAAATATATATTTTTCCATAGAAGTCTGCACATTCTATGTGAGCCAAAAGAAAGGAAATTGTAAAACGTGTCCATAATTCTGTGTTTTTGCCAAACTTACCGCATATAAGACAAATATCATTTACGTCTTTGTCTTGATCGTCACTACACTCACTAGAAGAGACTTCTTCATCTTTTTGTAAATGTTGCCTATTACAGTTTCTTCTGGGTTGAATGCTATCAGTCAAAGTTCTTTTCTCGTCGATAGCAAGCTTCTGCAACATAGTTTTCGGGACAGCAAATTGTTTAGCAGCTTTCTTTAGACCCATCTGCTTCTCTCTGGTGGCCTTGACTGTCTTTGCCATCGATATTCTGTCTCTTTGGTTTCGGTGAAAGAACGATGCGTGGCATAACTGCAACCATTTCATAATAAAACACATAGTGCATGTAATATGGGCGCAAGACCCATAATACCTACACCTATGAGGTTTCATAATGCATGCACCAACACCGCTAGTACTAACAATAACGGAAATAGTGTTGTTTGTCTTATTTACCTGCAGAGTTACGAAGAACCGTCTTTATCTATCGTTCATCCCTGGATGCCTCAGCAGTAGTCCGGTATATCATACAAAAAAAAATATTTACAAACAGATAATCAAAATTTCTAAGCGTCACTCGCCAACTGACCTGTCAAAACTCAGAAAATGCCATATTGCCAACAGGTTCCATATTACCATCTTCTTCTCTATAATATTCGATATTAAAAGCCTAGCCCATATTTGCACCTTCTCCCCTCGTTATTTTCCTTTAAAAAACCTACAATGGCCCGCATATATTTAGTTACAAAAGTCACAAATATATATTTTTCCATAGAAGTCTGCACATTCTATGTGAGCCAAAAGAAAGGAAATTGTAAAACGTGTCCATAATTCTGTGTTTTTGCCAAACTTACCGCATATAAGACAAATATCATTTACGTCTTTGTCTTGATCGTCACTACACTCACTAGAAGAGACTTCTTCATCTTCTTGTAAATGTTGCCTATTACAGTTTCTTCTGGGTTGAATGCTATCAGTCAAAGTTGTTTTCTCGTCGATATCACCTTCACTAAATACTTTACGCTTAGTACGTTTATTAAGTTTTTGCTGTAACTTTTCTTCCTTTCTAATGTTTCTCTTCTAATACTTACTTTATAGGTGTAGAAGTGATAATTTTTGAATACTATTGTTATTCTTTCTACAAGTAAAGAGATTATATTAGCAAATATTACCTCATGTACATCAGCTTCTCCTCGCTCTTTATTTTCTTCCTGGCTTTTTTCTTTTTCTTTATCTTTCACAAAACTCCCAGCGACAGCAAAGTAAAATTATCTGGATTTACAGGAAAGAATCGTGTGTTTTCGAAGTCTCGAATGGCTTTCACTGGTGTAGCAACACGTCCATAGGCATTTTGAAAAATTTCGGCTATTTCGAAAGTTGTTATCCGTTCATGTGAATGGCTCCATACATAATTTCCACATTTAACATTGCAAGCCGATTTCAAAGAATAAAATGTCACATCCAGTGGTTGAAGGCGATGAGACGTATGGAGCGCAAAACTACAATTCCTTTTTCTGGACAAAAATTATACGCCTCCAGTGTACAGTGGCTTGCGTGATTATCGATTATTAATAAAACTGGATCCTCGTTTGAAGCCTTTATATCACAAAAATGTTAGAGCCATTCTATAAATGGCTGTTCGTGTATCCACCCATTTTCTGAACAACGGTACAGTACACACCTGGTGGCCCATTTTCCCTTAATTCTGGTTTAATTCTCTTACGTGCATAAATCTGTAGAGGAGAAACATAGGTTCCCGAGGCACTAATGCAGCACATGACGGTAGTAGTCTGTCCTCTTTCGGCGCTTGTAATGAAACCCACTCTTTTCTTACCTTTTTCGGCAAGTATTTTCGCGGGGCTTTGGACAGTAGTTATCCCTGTTTCGTCTGCATTAAATATTTTAGACGCTGAAAACTTATGTTTGTCCATAAGAGTTTTGAGGTTGGAGAAAAATAGGTCTACTTTATTTTTGTCGAATGCAGATGAAACACGATGTTTCCTTAAGCATATTCGGATTTCGTTTGAGAAACCCATCGAGTCAATCTCTACCTGCAGTTTTCTTGTCTTTAGAGAACGGATGTTGTAAGTTCTTCTCTCGAGGTACTTCAAGGCACATTTTTAAATGTCAGTGGGAGGTATTCCATAAACATTTTTCGACAGTGTTATAACCTGCTTTGCTAAAACTTCTTCATATTTTTTAAAGACAGATGTACGCCCTATTGAAGCAACGGATACATTATTACTTTTTAGTCTCCTTTGTAGTGTTGATCTGGGAATTGAAAAGCGTCTTGCAACATCTTGCGTACTTCTGCCAGTTCTTATTGTATTCAAAGCCGCAGTAAGCTGTTCAGAAGTGCGGCTACAGTTTGTGTAAACATTTTATTACGTAAGCTTTAATTAACTATTTTAACTTATTTTTAAAATAAGAAGAATTATACATCATACCGAGCACAATGGCATTTATTAATAATTTTCTACTTTACCGACGTGGCAATGCGACCGCTTTCAGTGCATCATGAATTACATGCACGCAGATGGCATACAAATACTAATAAGGAAATAATAATATACACAATATTATATATTGAATGGCCACTATTACCCCAGCGGCCCCTACCCCTGCCTTATTCATACATACTTAAGTAATACTTGTAACTGAAAAAAATGTAAAACTTAAAGTACGAACATGGGCGGTAGTTCAGCTGCAAGAATATAAAAAAATATTCATAGGTAGAGCAAATAATTCCATCGTACGTAGTCATGAATCGAGGGTACATGTTATCCACATATAAAATTAAACTGTTACAACTTGATAATATATATTACTAAATATACCACCTGAATTAGAATATACCAAATTGCATTGAGTAACAGATCTATAACGTTTTCCCGTCAATTATAATAGTTTATTTTCAATATTGTCACTGAACCGCTGTCGTTCTACAATTTTGTGTCATTCTACAGTTTTGGAATACTATATCAGTTTCTTGAAATTGCTGACGTTTTGGAGTTAATAATTTGAAAACTAGAGAACGCTACTAATCGTATATTGAGTTAGACAGAGAAAACCCTAAATGCGACGGCCTCATAGGGACTTTGTTCCTATATATTTAGTTGGCCTTGACATTTCATAGCGTTTGTCGTCCTCTATTGTCAAAACCACATCACTGCAAAACAACTACTGCTACAGAGTCATTGCCTGCGTTGATTAACAAAAACTGCGTCTTAGCAAACGTACTAACCTAATATATCAACGTAGGTGATGTACAGAGTCAAAGCATATCAAGAAATTTACGATAGATGGCAATAGTTCGTCTTTATTCCAATTAAAGTGAAACTTTTCAAAAATTTGTCAAATTTGAAAAATATTCTTTCTGATATATTTTATAAACTATTGACAGTACTACCAAAATAAAGTCAAATTCTAAATCAGTGCATTGAAATTAATAAATAAACAAAAAAATGTTTACCTAGAGGAAAGTGCTCCAATATTGGATGCATGTATGTGTGCGAGTTTATTTCTACGGCTGGGGCCGTCTTGGATACCTTTTCTAAAAAATTTATAAATTGAAAAATAAAAAGCAAAAAATATTTTATTTCTGATATTCACATTTCTAGTTATATTGTGTACATGCGGAAACAATTGTGCATGAAAAGATACTCTATACAAAAATGTATATAAATTTTAATGTTTTTTTGTAATATTTACGTGATTCGAAATTGGTCTCCTAATATTGGATACTCTCATGTTCTAATATCGGATGAATCTAATATTAGGTCCTAACAACTTAATACACCATTGCTTTAAATGAACGAAAATAAATCTTTGTTTGTAAGTGAAACTGTTTAGTTGTGTAATGAATAGATACAAAAATAAAACTAAAATCTAGATAGATATTAACAATTTAGGCATCTATGCAATAGTCACATATATAATTTTTCTTTTTCGTTGTACTTGAACAAGCCTGATGGCACCATCTATAACATGACACATACTTAATCCATATCTCCCCTTTGCGGTCGTTTGAATACAATTCTAAACAAAACTTACACTCAGTATCATCATTATCGGTGACAGGATCTTCTTCGTCATCTGTATTTATATATTGCACAGTTTCTTCACTATCTGCTGAAGAGTCGGACCTTTCGCATTTCTTCTTTCTTGTGTTCTTCTCATTTTCTGTTGTCTTACCTGGTTTCTTGTTTAATGTTTGTTTTCCTAAAACTGATCTGCGCATTTTTCCCTTCGCCTTAATTTCTTTCAATCTAGTTTTTTCTAATTGTGCCTCTAATTCCTGTTTGTATGGTGACCCACTAATTAACTCTGATTTAGTAGTACGCCGTTTGGTTGTAGCTCATAATCTAGACGGCCCAGCTACAGTAGGGGGCTGACTGATATCAGCTGGTACCACAAACTTTTTTCCAGAAAGTGCAGCAGTCTGAACTCCATTTCCGTCTTCTACATTCTTTCTTAAATTTTTGTCTCTCTTTTCTTCCGTCTCTCTATTTGCTTGTCTTTCTTTATTTTCTTCATGCACATCTATATTTTCTTGGACATCTTCAAGCGTATCATGGATCGCAGTCCTGAAAAATGTCACAATTTAAAGGTAAAATGCCACATTTTTTAAAGCCATTTATGGACACTTCCATGGTAGCTGCTCAAATGTATAATTTTCTAGTCCAAGCAATGGGGCGAAAATAAGGGGTGTACCACGCAAAAGGTCGTAACGAGATTAAATTTGGTAGGATCGTAAAATTTACTGTCCTGATTATAACCCTGAGTTTGCGACCTTGGAGGAAGACCGCTCGCATCGCCATCTTGAAAATCAGTTTTTTTGCAAATATCTCTGTTCTTATTGGTCCTACGAAAAAAAGTAAAGTAATAAATTGAAGAGCATAAAATGGTACACAAAACATGGTCTATGATTTTTTTCCGTCAGACCAATAGTTTTTAAGATACAGCGCGCCAAACGCAAGCAAATAATGGTAATGTGGTGGAGCGTTTTTTCTTGCACCTGTCTCTTTAAATGTGGAGTAAGTGATATGTGTTTTGACGATGTGGACACTCGGCTTGGTGTATCTGTATAATGTTTGCAATCCAATTGAGCAATTTGCTGCATTATCAATGACAACAACTGAACAACACGTCGACATGCGACGATCTCGTCTAAATCGTGATAAAACGGATCTATTAAAATTTGAAGAGTGGTTATCTCAGTACAACCCGTTTCCAGAAGTTAACCGCTTAATGTCTATACACACTGGGATGTTCGCGGATGACACTATCAATTGTCATGTGGTACTACAGCGCGGAAAGATGGGCATTGCGAAGATGATAGTCTAAACGTTTAATGGAGTTAAATTCAAATGGAAGGAAAGAGTTCTACCTCTGCAAAACATGACAAGCAGTGTCAAAATCATGGGTGTTTCGACTTCCATCTACCCACTTTTGTTATTTCAGAGAATTTGCATAGTAAAAAAAAACGACGAAGAATTGTGTGATTACTTCCAATACCAATTATCACCATATCCGCTTTCATTATTTGATGAGCATGGTGTATGCGCAAGGGGATCAAATAATCACTAATAATGGGTACCAATTCTAGTTCGATTGAAAGGATGGCTTCTATGGGATGAATTATTTTAAGTTGTTCTTGGATTCCGCGTGCCATATTTGCCAATATGTCACTTATTTTCTTTAAATTAATTGACAGAACTCTCCCCTTTGTTGGCGTTGGCATTATGTAGGTACAAGTTAGCAATATAGCTTCGCGACCAAACGATTTGGTCAAAAAACTGTTGTTTATGAAAACAAATGTAAATATCTAACGGTTGTATTTAGTGTTTAGAGCGTGGCAGCAAGCAAACAAGGCCCTCTCTGCTGATGTAAGTGCTCCAATTTGTTTTTTCCTTTTAGGATAATTACTTGTGGGTTTTATATTGAACAGACGTCATCCCAGTTTCATCTACATTATACACCCGTACTGGATTAAAAAGCATTTTAGCTAGCTAGCTAGCTAATATTTCAACAAATATTTGAACAATCTCTTCAGTAAGCCATTTAGCCCTAGCAGCGGAGACTCCCTGTGGCTTTCTAAAAGTAAGCTGTACATTTCTTCTCATACATTTATGCAGCTATTTTTCCACAGCACCTCCTTTTTCTTTTGGAAAAGGGTTAGGTATATTAGTCTTTATAGCAAGTTGACAGGCAAGACGACGGATGTCTGCAGCTGTTAGTCCGTAATATCGTTTTTCCATATCTCAACAATAATCCACCCCTCTTCTAATTCAGGTGGAAAAACCGGTGTTCTACCGAGTTTTGTTTTAATTAATTCCTCGATTTCTCCATCTTTTTTGCAGTAGTATTCCAACTAGTACGAGGAACAGCACATAACTTGGGAGCTTTAAGATATCCCATTTGCAGCCTCCACTGCATTCTACATATTTGGATTCCAGTTTTTTGCGTTTGGGACTTGTCTCTGATGAAGACATGCTGTTCAAGAAATAAATGTTTATTTGTAATTTGATTATGGACAGTTGAAGGATCCACCAGTAACACGAACAGGGTTTGAATATCACTGGAGGGATAGTAAAAAACACCAAACCTTCCCCATGTAGAACATTTAATAACAAGCAATAAGCAAGTTTGTTACAGCAGTATGTTTCGACTAGGTCGTCATCATTAGGCTACTAAAATATGACTAGATATTAGTAAAAGCGAACCAAAACGGAAGCTAGATCTTACTTAATATAAAGAAGCGGTCACTTATTTAGGTGAAAGCGTTACATAAGAAATGCGAGTTGGACCTTGAAGAGGAACAATTTAAACCATGTGTGGACAAAGCCACATGGTAGTCGAAAGACCTACGTGGCCAAGATACATACTAAAATAACTTATGTAATTAGTTAACAATAAGTGGTTAAAATATAAGCATAACTTATGGGAATATAATACACACAAAATTAATTGACAACAAAAGTAAAGAAGGCACGATCCGTGACGCGGAAAGTGAAAGAATGAACCGGAAGCGGAAAACAAAGTTTGAAATTAAGCGTTCCGGTAAAGAATACTGTAAATAGTAGGTCGCTATAATTGAAAAGCGGCGTCCGGGGGAACTAATGTAAGAACAGAAAAATAGTATTCAGGTTTAGGACTTCCGTTAAGTGACGACTCCGGGTCTTTGTAATAAACTTCATGAATCTCTTTAGTATCTAACAGATTTAATTTAATACCTTTATTATAAACAACATGTAAAATATCAAAATTAGTAGAGGAATTAAAGGAATGGGCCAGTGTCTATGTGATTAGCAAAGGTCGATTTGGAAGGAGATATAGGTAAATTGTTGTTTTTAATGCAAGTTAAATGTTCATTAATTCTAGTTTTAAACTTCCCACCTGTCTGACCAACGTAAGAAACATCGCAATCACCGCAATTAAGTTTATAAACTCCTGACTGATCTAAAATGTTAAGTTTCGTAGTTACTAAATAAGATTTGACATTATGTTTGGAAGAAAAATAAATATTTAATGTTAAAGTGTTTCAAAATATTCTGGAATTGGGCCAATGTATGGTAGTGAATGATATTTTATTGGTAGTTATTGAAGGGGTTAAAGTGGTAAAAAGTTTTGGTTTAAGAGAAGTAAAAATTATATTTTGAAGTTTTTGAATAAGTTCAAACGGGTAACTATTGTTAAGAGCTATTTTGTGTATAATTTGAATTTCATTTTTGAAAGTGATATGGTTAAGAGGTAAGTTGTAAAGTCTATTGAATATAGATCTAAAGGCAGCACGTTTGTGAGACATAGGTTGAAAGGAGCAAAAAGGAATGACGTTATCGGTGGTGGTGGGTTTTCTATATACAATGAGTCCATAAAGTCTTGCACAAATTCATTTAAAATTCAGAAATTTCATTATCGGAAAAACGCTCGAACATGTCAATTAGTATTTTTAGTTGCGCATTTTTTAAAGTAAAAAGTTAGTATACATGGTGTCCCAGGTAAGAGATATGACGTCATGTAGGTTTTTTTAAATGGAACGCCCTCTATATTGTATCATTTTCGAATTCTACGTTGAAAACTGAACATTTTTTGTATAACCAACTATATCTCTAAATTCAGCGGTTTTCGAAATATTGACTTTTGAGCATGAAGATTCGGAACATTTACGCAGCTGTAAAAACCAAACGGTTTCAATTAATGCGAAACGGCTTGCACTTTCGTATCTCAATTTTCTATGAGCTATCACTGGATGCTATTTTTCGATTCAACCAGAAATGTAAATTTTTTTGACCGGAAGTCAGAAAAAACTATCAATGTTTTCAAACGTCAATATTTCGAAAACCGATGAATTTAGAGATATAGTTGGTTATACAAAAAGTGTTCAGTTTTCAACGTAGAATTAGAAAATGGTACAATATAGAGGGTGTTCCATTTAAAAAAACCTACATGACGTCATATCTCTTACCTGGGACACCCTGTATACTAACTTTTTACTTTAAAAAATGCGCAACTACAAATACTAATTGACACGTTCGAACGCTTTTCCGATAATGAAATATCTGAATTTTAAATGAATGTGTGCAAGACTTTATGGACTCGTTGTATACCAATAAACAGTGAAGGGTCACCCCTGGTGATGGCCAGATTCAAAAAGTGTAAGACCTTATCAGTTTTAAGTACTAATGTAAATTTAATATTGTTATGGACTGAATTGAGAAAATTGTAGCAATTATTAAGGTCAAAGTCATTACCCTGGAAAACCACAAAAATGTCATCGACATACCTCTTAATTATAAGTGTTTTTTAATAGTAGGGTTAGTGAAAAAGTGATTGACTTCTAAATTGGTGAGAACAATTTCTGATAAAAGTGGAGAAAGATTATTACCCATGGATAAACCTGTATTTTGTTTGTAAATATTATTAAATAGAAATAAATTTTGGTTGTGACATCATGTTAAGGATTGTTTTAAAAATTCACAAGCAGTATCTGATAAATTACTAGTTTAGATGTAATTGTCGAGGGCATCTAAGCAGTCAACGAAGGGAACACTAGGAAATAAATTAATTATGTCAAAAGATACAAGTCTGTAGTTACTTTGTAAATTTAATTCAGTAAGTTCTTTAGCGTATGACTGGAATGAGGAAAATTAAATTGAATATTAGATCTAAGAGTTTGGTTAAGCCAGCCCATAAGTTTAGAAACCGGAGTGTTGGAAAAGGATACAATAGGTCTGACTGGTATGCCAGGTTTATGAATTTTAGGAAGAGCTTAAAGGTGGGAAGGCAAAGGGTTCATAAGTAAAAGTGTATAGTAGTGAGTATCAAAATGCTCTAATAAAATATCATTGTTGGCGACTACAATTTTTTGACTTCAATAGTAGAATTATTAAAGTTCAATTTGGTAGACTCAAAGTCATCGGATTTAAGAAATTTCTCAACCTTATCAATGTAATCGGTTTGAGACATAATAATTAAGGCATTGCCTTTGTCAGCCTTAGTGGAGATGAGATTATTAGTCTTAATTTTGGTTTGATTTTTTTTGAAAACTAATTTGTTGAAATTACCATTATTAATAGAAATTTTATTAAGTTTATTGTGGCAATTCTTTGTATTAAGCATTCAAGATCAAGAATGAATTATTCTAATAGTTTTTTATCCAGGTTGTTGGGATTGCGTTTGAACCCAAGGTTAAGAGCTAATTTCTCATCGGCACCAAAGTCGACATTACTTAAATTAATGAAACGCTGATAAAAGCTGAAGCTAGCATCTGGCGTATAATGAAAAGCTTGAACGTTAGGTGTTTGACGGCATTAAGCTTTTTTGAGTTTTTTTAATTTCAAAATTAATTTGTTAAAAATTTGAGTGCCATATAGTGCTGAACTTCATCCCTAATCAGGCGATCTAAATAGTCAAATTCGAGGTTATAAAACGTGAGGTAAAATATGCAAGTTATATAACGGAAGGTTCAGGTCATCCCTCATTGCGTACCAGTGGTTAGTTTCATTGTTGATCTAGGCAAGTTTCCCTTTCATAGTGGCGTCTGACGCTTGACGGCTGTTGTTTTTCCTCTTAAGTTGGATGTATTTCGGAAAGGCTTTCTTTACGGCAAGTGCTGTTAAACCATATGTCCAAAGTTGTTCTTTTCAATTTTAGGCTCGTTTTACGGTAGTTATGGATATGATTGGCTCGGTGGGCCTAATCTTCAGTTGAAGGATCCATAGGTAACTCAAAATGGGGTTTAATATAACTGGAGGGATGACGTTCTAGTCGAAAAATGTTGTAACAAACTTGCTTATTGCTTGTGATTAAATATTATACATGGGAAAGGTTGGGTGTTTTTTTTACTATCCCTCCAGTTTGATCATGGGGCCGAATATTGGATATCCAGTAGTAGGAACGATGAGATTGCTAATATTAGGAACTGAATGTCAATAAGGTTACAATATTCTTTTGAAAACCTGTTAAAACCTGTAGCTACTATAAAGCATGTAACCATTATCTAGTGCACTTATGCTTATGTTTTTAATTTAGACAAAATTACTCACATCTGCATATATCAAAAACAGGTTTGAAAACAAGTCTAAAAATACTTCACTACCACCAGATAACATTCTTTGACATAACCTATTTGACCATGAAATTATTTTAATCAAATTTTTGGGGTGCGTTGCTCTACTATAAATACATCTAAAAAAATAGATGGCGCCGTAAACAATAACCAAATGCGAGAAAGCCAGGTATCCCATATTAGGAGTCATCCAATATTGAGGCACTTTCCTCTAGTGTAATGAGCAGAACATATCGATGATGGAAATGCAATAGAGGAAGTATGGCTGTGATGGCACACTTTTTTTAACGGTCTGTAACTTCCGTTAATCTTGTGATAATTAAGATATAATTGCATTTGTATGTGTAATTGAATGTCTACTATATGTTCACATATAGATTATTTCTCAAAATGTACATATGCCAGAGAAAATTAATTTCTTGCAAGTTGTGTAGTGTGCCATCATATCCGCACTGAAAACATATTTAGGATACAATATCTCAATTTACACAAGTGCTGAAAAGTACAATATTAAGATATTAAGAAGAAAATACAAAGTAACTGTCATTACGACATAGTTGTCGAAAAAAACAATGGATAATACATTTTAGCCACTGCATGATTCACAGGTGATCATCTTCGTTTTTCTGTCAATACCGGCACATGCATATTGGTACCACATCTTGCACCGTTGGCACTGGATCCAGGGTTCCTTTAACTTTGATAATGAAAATAAACCATTTCAATATATGCAAGCCGCAACATCCTCTTCCATCATCGGCTACAAGTGGTTAATGTGGCTCACTATCATCCTCTTCTATTATCAACACTTTCTTCGTAGAACGAGCAGGTTTTCGTAGTTGAACTACTTTTTTGTCAGCAACGTTTGCTGTTTCTATGTTAGGTGTTGTATTTAGTACTCCCCCCTCACCACCTTTTCTTTTTCCCTTTGGACGAGAAGTTGCTTGGGGAACAGGAGATATTTACGATATTAGGACACGCTTTGCGAGCTCGAACACGTCTAAGTGCTTGTGACATTAATGGCTATCGAGAAGTAATACAATCTTCCTTTCAGTTGAGGGTTTTGCATGGTTAAGAAAATGTTTAAGCCACAAATGGAAAATCGGCCCTGTCATCAAACCACTCTTGCGAGAATCTTACACACCCCGGGGGAGTATTATCCAACAACTCCTGCTTCATATTTTTTCGTGGGTACAGTAAAATGTTGCCCTCTTTCTGCACTCGTCAGTGTACAGTGTCTTCCTTTTGTGGCTAAAATTTCATCCATTATTGATTGTACGGTTGATAATCCCGACTCATCCATATTATAGATCTGGTCGGGCCTAAACTTGCTTATGGTAACTTTATTAAAGGCTTGCGCGCGAGCTAGTGACGTGGTTTCGGGTTGTCTTAAACTAGTAGATGGCTGCCTATTCAAAAAAGCATGAATCCAGTCCCATCCAGCTATACGCCTTTCTTGGTTAAAATTGTGTTTACATTTCAGCTTTTTAGTTAATTCAAAAGCAAGTTTTCTTAAATCAGAACACTTTAAGCCAAAAAATCTGGATTCCAAGCATTTTACGTTATCAACTAGTTCCGTTTCAACTTCGTTGAGCACTTCAAGGCTTCCACCTAAGAAGCCCTTTTTGCCACCACGTAATACTTTAATTTTTCCTCTACTCTTCGCCGTAGAGTACTGTTTGGAACACTAAATGTTTTGGAGGCCAATAATCTTCCCATTTCTTTAGATCGAATAGCTTTGATTGCTTGGTTCATATTCTCCTGAGACCTGCTCTGCCTTTCGGACTTTTGTTTTTTTTTGTTATGCTCCCAAGGGGCAAAGGACTATAATGCAATGGAAATATTCGTCAGTAAACTACTTAAGGATATTTTACAATGAATTCTGATGGTCTGGCTTGGACGGCACAATATGCCATCATAACCAACTAGTTAGCGTGCCGTGATAGCCGAAATCCTCAAACTTGAGAAAATTGCATTCAGTCTGGCAACTATGCAAAAAAATGTTGCGCAAACAAGCCACTTTATAGGTTAGACACAACTGAACAATTTAGTTGCTATAAAAACATTTTGAGTGAATTATCACTCATACCGAAGCATGTAAATATAAACTTGGAGCTTACCAAAATATATTTTGAGTTATAGAAAGCTTATAACTTAAACTATTACAACCGAAATTGAACAGTGAAGGTTTGGTATCACACTAATGAAGTAGAGCACAGATCTGTACAGCTGTTTGCATAAGAAGTGGTAAATATCACAGCCATACTTCCCCTACTTCGTAGCTGCTGTTTCACTAATTTTACAGTGTCAACAAAAAACCTCCAGATTGATTATTTGCCTACATTTCAATGATTTTATGGTTTCCAGTATATTATTTTCACTTGGAAATTGACTTATCAGTAAAATAAATTTGATATTTTAATTTTAAGTTATTTTAAATGCACATACGTGGTATTGCACCAGGTAAGTTGAACGATGATAACACTTAAGTGTTATTGCAGCTACATAAAGAGATAAAAAAGAAAACAAATAATTATTTGTCCAAATAAACTTTATTTGAAAAGAAAAATAAGGAATATTTTAAATACATATTAATATAAAAAGTAAAGTACAAGTTTATAACAAAATACCAGAAACTAGTTATCATAATAGGGCCAAAAGTTATTGTCAATACATTTCTTTATTTCCTGCAAACGGTCGCATTTTTTCTCTTTATAGGTAGTCTATTATTAAACAGATTTGGAACTTCCCCCAGCATTTTATATGTACTATTAGTTCGTTTAGGTAGTGACTGTATTTTATCGTCAAAATTAATTTGTAGAGCACTTCTCCATCCTTATATTTAGGAACTTGTATGTCATAGACTGTAGCGTCATTTTTTTTTATCACCTGGCCTTATTGAATCAAGAACCATATTGGTAAAAAAGTCATATTTTATAGATATCACTTCATATGGAAACGGCATTTTTCTTGCTTGTTCACTTAATGTATGATAGCAATTGGAATTTCTGTCATCCTTCGTTCTACCCTGTTTTCAATAGTTGCATGAATGCTGTTGCACTCCATCTGAGTGTGAGAAATGTTTGAATTATTTCTATGCTATATTGCTTAGAACTGCAAGAAACGCGTTATCTAGAACTGCAAGAAACGCGTTATCTAGAACTGCATCGCGGTTTTGATAAGTGCAACCGTCCGAGAATATAATAATTGGTAAAGAGCGTTTCTCAGCTTTTAAATAATGTCTTCAGAAAGCTACTATTAATGATGCAAATATCGATGCCTGAAGATCTGTCTGAGTCTCGTCAAATCAGTAACATGTTGCTTTTTTTGTAATAAGGTCATACATTGTAAAATTGTGACACAGTAATTTCGCTTTAAAATATAAACTACTTGCGTTTATTGCTGGACATGTTTTTACGGGCACGGGCCAACTCGTAACTTTTTAATCCGGGATTTAATTTAGCAATTCACACAATAGGCCAACTCGTAACCGAGGTACCTTCGGCGACCGGTTATCTCGTAACCAGCGATTGGCCAACTGGTAACCCAGGAATTTCTAAGAATTACCTACATGACTGAATATACTTCTTAAAGCTCTATATATACAGGGTGTAGAAATGATTTACGCACCATAGGGATTTCAATGGTAATTTCTTCATATGAAAATATTTGCTTCCCTAATTATTTTAGAGCAAACTTGTATGGAAGTTTTTTGTAGAGAAAAAAATTCTGTATCCATTGAAGCCAGAATTTGTCATTTTACATTTCGGAAAACCGAAAATTTAAAGAAATAAAATACCATTTTTAGACACATCAGCGGTGCCTTGAAATTACTAAATCATCTCAAAGCATCAACAAATTAATTTGCTGTTTATTTGGTTGCCGTTACATTTGACAGATGCAAACAAATAAACAGCAAACTAATTTGTTGATGCTTTGAGATGATTTAGTAATTTCAAGGCACCACTGATTTGTCTAAAAATGGTAATTTTTTTCAATAAATTTTCGGTTTTCCGAAATGTAAAATGACAAATGCTAGCATAAATGGATACAGAAATTTTTTCTCTACAAAAAACTTCAATACAAGTTTGCTCTAAAATAATTAGGGAAGCAAATATTTTCATATGAAGAAATTACCATTGAAATCCCTATGGTGCATAAAGCATTTCTACACCCTGTATATGTAAAACACGATCACTTATTTTATACTTGAAAGAAACACAAATAAAATTTGAAACAAATAACTTTAGCACGATTTTATTATTATTCTTAACAATACATGACAATGCCCTATTTAAGTACTTAAATCTAAAACTTGCACTATCCTATGTCGAATTATTAAAATTATAAATGTCATTCACAAATTAAAATTATTTTCACCTTATACCTATGCGCAACTGATTTAACAAACTCGTATTGACTAATACTACCCGACTCTAATTCGTGCAGTTTTTGTTGTACAAACATTTCTGCTCGACGCACAGCTTTCTTTTTAATTATGGGTCTATTTGTAATACTTTGAATTTTTATGTAAACGGAAGTTTGAAAACGTACGAGAGTAGCAAGAACGAAGTTAATATTAGGGTGGGTATGATAAAAAGAATCAGAAAAATGAAAATAAAATATTCACATGAATTGGTGGTAAGGTATAGATGAGAAGAGTTGGAAGCCCATAAAGAAGGTGGAAATGTGGCATCTTCACTAATGTAGTTATCTACTAGCTTGGAAAAAGAAGAATATAAAGGAATATCAGCCATGAAATGGTTTACAAAACAGTCACCAACTTGTTCCGGATCAAGAGAGGGTAAACCAAAAAGATGTTGCAACCATGGTGTACGAGTATATGCATTAACTAAGCCCAAATTTTGGATTTTTCTGTACCACGCTTGTGCTAAGTGGAATCTACAACCGAAAATTTTTGCTGAAGGCCAAACAATATTCACCGCTTTATGAATAGCGCTCTCGAAATCAACTACAATTAAAGAAAGGCGCAGGCATATGTTAATTTTCGAAGAGATACGTACAATACTATGTAAAGCTTTGCAATAACTGGAATAATGCTTATTTGGCAGTAGACAAAAAATTAAGGGAATGTAATGGCCATTTCGAACGCAGTGAACAGTAAAAAGTTGATAAAAGAATTTAGAACAATATTTGAAAGTGCCGTCCATATAATAGTTATCTGAATCCGCTAGACATTTTAAATTGCTAACACATCCAAATATTATGATATTATTTTCGGCATCATTTTCTAATATAAACGACTCCTGTCTATCTGTCAACGTAGGAGAAGACTTGATGACTTCGTGTACCTCTTGTGTTGTACGAGGTGTTTTGAAGGTAGTCCGTTGACGATTTCGGCAAATGTTGTGTCTAATCAAATCCACATCCCTCAACGTCAGGTTCTCCTTGTACGAGGAATGGGCTACTTCTAAATTGATAATTTTAGAAGGTTTTTCGCAGATGTTGTCTGCCGCTTTCCGCTTGCAAGAATTGCTGACAGCCTCCCGGCTTAATTTTTGTAAATCACACCGAGGATTATGGGAAACATCTAATAAAATGTTTTCCCCGTTTTCTGAAACACACATAAAAACTTTTTTTTACAGGTTGTTGTAATTATATACTATTTTATTCACGGTCTAACTAAGGTTAAACTCGAAAAATGTTGTTTTTTTAAATCTAATTTATTGACATTTTAAGTTTGACAGATACAGTCAGTGTATTTCACTTTACATGAAGACAGCTAAATAACGTTTTCTCCCGACCGGGTATAAAATGAATTTTACTAACCTGATTTTCAACACTTTATTCCCTCGGGAATAATGACATACATTAAGTGTCAAAAATCACAAGATAAACGAAATTGTTACCTTGACAACATTACAGTAGTTGCTGTATAACATGGTAGGTAATTATTAATTTATTGAGAATAAAAAATCAAAAAAATTAGATTTACTGTCGAGATAAAAATTTTGTATGCCTCTGGAGTAAACTTCGTTATTCCCACCACTGAAAATTAGTTACAGTCTCTGGAATAAAACCTTAGTTTGCTCCCTTGTTGCATAAATAAATATGTTATTTGAAAAGCAATCAATATAAAATGTATTCTCCTTAGCATAGAATTTCGGCTTAGACCGCGTAGTATTTGTATATGAACACCCAGCATTTTCTGGCTTAATGTGCCTTGCACCTTGTGAAGTCGAGCAAAAACCCGCTCGATGGCCATGCTCATTGGTGGCTCGTGTTGTTTGAGTATCTTGAGAACGAGGATACTTAGGCAGATTTGGCCGTTTTGCTGTTTGTGCATCCATATTCACTATTCGAGTAACCGCGAAAGCCTCAAACAATATAAAATGTAGCCAACTATAATTGAAATAAAAATTAGTGTATCAAGTAATGTTATAGTAGGGATTAAGATAGAGCAAAAACGCATTAAAAGAAGTTGTTGGAAATCACAAAAAACCTTAAAATACGAATTTTGCTCCAAATTTCTTTTTCAAAATTTTTTATGCAAAGTCCGTTTGAATTACATAGTTCGGTAATTTGTTAAATCTGCTTTACTTATGGTTGAATAAAATTTGTGCATTTTTCTGAGCTGACTTCAATAACAAATTCCTGATTCCTGCCTTCAAATAACAAATTCTTACGGCTTTGCATAAACGCGGTTTAAAAAATTAAGATTTTTTAGTATTTGCAATTTTGCTCTTGTATCTTAATCGCTACTGTGACTACTTGAAACGCTACTTTTTATTTAATCATAGTTGACTACATTTTGACTTACAAAATTATATTGCTACAAAAAGATACATCTTAACGGCCTGCATAGTGGGTAAAATAGATATTTATGCATTAAGGGAGATATGAATATGTTTTTCCCTGAGGTTGACATGTGTTACAGACCGAGGGCCTCTGGCCCGAGGTTTGTAAGTCAACCGAAGGTAAAGAACATGAATATCTCCCGTGGTGCATACAATATTTTATCTACTAGCATATTCCTAAAAAATAGTATGAAATTTCATAATGACATTTAAAAGCAGAATATGTAAGTCACATCAAGGATTGCCTCATTGTATGGTTGCTAAGACGTTAATTGTAGTTGCATTGTTACCATGAGTTTGAGGGAGAAATAATTTGACAAGTCCCTTGGGAGTTATAAGTAGCTTTTCATATTTTGTTTCTATGACGAAAATATACAATATCATGTTGCTAGTAGATAAAATTTATGTTGATTGCTTTAAAAAAAGTTATTTAGCTGCCTTCATGTACAGTGAAACCGCATTCCAGTGACATGCATATACTAATTATCAATGATACCTAATAAATTAAAAAAAAATCATAATAACGGTTGTTGTTTAAATTTTTGGCTCATAATTAAACTCCCTAGGGAGAATTTTGAATTATAAGAATAATGTAGGGAAAAATTTGTTATTTCTGTTACGATTTTTGTTCCATAGAAATTGATAAATTCTCCCGGTCGTGAAAAAGTACTCTAATTTTTTATTTTCATCTTTTCACAATAATTCCAAATTTGTTACAAATGGTAATTGATAGTCAATAAAAAATTAGTTTAAGTAATAATACCAAAAACAAACTTACCGCCGCTGTAACATTTCGCAGCACAACCGGACTCAGTACCACAAGATCCTCCCGTTTTTTAAAACTTTTTGCTTCTTAAATTTGAAGTCATTTACCACAAACATTTTTTGACCCCGTTGGCTGTAGATGAAGTCGATAATTAAGGTTTGCATTTGGAACAACTTGCTGAACTAACGAATTGTGACAAACTGATGAAATCGAAGGGTAAACGAGTCAATTTATACTTTGGGGTTTGTCACTAAATACGTTTTGTCTTTGAAGAATGCATATCATTAACGGGAATTATCATTAACGGGAATTATCATTAACGGGCATTAACATTAACTTAACATTTTCGCTGAAACTTACTTTGATGTTGCGTCCGCAGATATTACATTTTGTAATGGATTTGAGTGAAAATCCCTGTGAAAGCAAAGAGCACAGGGATTTCTGCCGATAATCGCAAATGACATGTAATTAGGCAGCAGGTAGTCGAGTTACGAGTTCACCGGTGTCGTAAAGGTACATTCAAAATTACTTGACTTTTTTCGGTTACCAGTTGGCCGGTTGATAAGCCTAAGGCTCTCCGTCCACTGGCCCGACTCGACTGCGATGCGATTACGACGCAACTACGACATACCTACGATGCGATCGCGACGGCAACTTGTGTTATGCACATCAGAGCAATTTATTTTCAGTCTGGTGCAAAATATTTTCGAGTGATGATGATAATGACGTGGTTGTAGCTTACTGATACATACGAAATCAGGACAGGGAACCAAAAAGGAAATCCACTTTCACCCCTATATCAAAAATAATAAAGAGGGCAATACCTTTATTTTATTGCAGCAAGGAAGCTCACCCAACCTGAGCAAAATCATGTTACCGAATGTCAAAAGAGAACTTTAATGTATTAGTGGAAGAGTTTAAGTCGTCGATTGAATGACGCGGCATTAATATAAGGGTATTTTTGTACTAATTTGACAGTCCTTGCATTTTTACCCCGCAACTTCAATGCAACTAATCGCTTCGCGATTGGCACTGACAGTCGCGAGCAATTATTTTGTGCAAGTTGCATCGCGATCGCATCGCAATCGCAGCAGTGTGCAGTGAAGTACATAAACCCATAAGACAATCGCCTCGCGATTATCGCGTATGAGTTTCCTGTCAGTTGCGTCGTAATCGCGTCGTCTCAGTGAGCGGACGGCCTAAGGCTTAAATTTTGTTACGAGTTTACCGCCGCCCGTTTTTACAGCTTGTAAATCCATACAACATCCTTTTTCGGCTTCTAATTTATCCTTTAATTTTTCTGCATGCGCTCTAACGTTTGCTTTTATATGGTTTTTCCATTCTTTTAATTTAAATTTTTACTTTCATATTGCACACAAATATCACATCTGTTTTTTGACTAAATGTTCCTATATTCAAAAGGTTTTGTTTAATTGTTGCATTTATGCTGTTCGTTATTTCAGAACAGTTTTCCAAAACCTCATTCACGGAAATATCTGCTTTTTCGGTATCTTAGATTCGATTTTGATAAATCGCCATGAAAAAATGGACAGCCCAAAAGTAACCTTCATTGAGGTCATTTTCGAAGAATTCCCTCCCAAGTTCTGGATACATTATTCTGTGGTGCCAAAAAATACTATTTTAGAGGCTCAAACATTTGTAAAATTCTCTCTTGCTGGAAAGAAATTCAACCAGCTCGTTTCGAATGATACAATATCTGTCTAAAATGAACTTCTATTGCAATTCCAAGACAATACTTTCGAAACACAATGGCAAAGAATTAATAGCACTGTGGACAGAATTATTAAAAATATGTGCAACGCAACCGATTCCAATCATGTTCTGATTGTGAGAGATTTTAGTTTGTAGTAGACATTATTTTAGCTTCTGTCTTTACCGCCAAAAGTTAGCAGCAGCGTTATCAGCCGAGAACGCTATCAATTTGTTCGAAAGGTTGTTGTCACGCAAAGTGTCATATACGTAATAAGAAATAATTTCCGATGTCTCATTTTGTGGTGATTGAATATCTATTAGGCAAACTTGTATTCCATATTTCTGGGGATCAAAATATTGAATCAACAGTGGAAATAACTTTACAGCACCATGGTTGCTTGCGTCAGTTGAAGCGCTAGTGTATTTTATGTTAGAAACTTTGTCCACTAAAGTTTTGAGAATATATGATGCAAGAACGTTTTTTAAAATGGCATTCGATTTTGTTCGTGCACAGATTATTTTCTTGGCAGTATTTTAATCAGGGTAGGGTACAGTGTTGCCAACTCTTGATTTTTTTCCGTAATAGAAATTTAAAAAAATAGTAATAGATTTGGCAATTTGGGTAATAGACTAGTAATAATTTAAATTCTACCCAAATTATCAGTTTTTTAAGTTAGCATTAACTTTTGAACTCGATCTTTGGCATCTGTACACTAACTAGGGAGAGTTATATTACACATTTTTTTTATATGCAAATGCAAATAGGGAAATTCTAAGGAAACAATTGGCAACAAGCATTATTACTAGATTGATTTGTGTTGGTACATCAGTTTTGCAGTGAGGTTAGTTTACATGTTGAGTGGTTGACATTTAATTTTTTATATTTTAGTTATGCGTATTATAAACTTGAAATATGATTTTATAATTGAGTTTTAACTAGAAAGGTATTATAACAAGCAGAACTACAATTTAATAGTATATTATGTATCAAGTTTTATAAACGTCATCTTAGTCACGAGTTTTATTAATCACGAGCGAAGCGTAGCGGAGCGAGTGTTTAATAAAATGAGTGACTAATAAGTTTATAAAACGAGTTGCATACTATACTTTTTCTACGACCACAAATTTAGAAAATATGACATCATATTATTTCATTAAAATTTTGACATTTATTATATTAGGTTAAATTATGTTTGACAAACGTCAAAGTGACGGTTGAAAACTAACTTGATTTTAGTTTTGGCTGTGGCTAATAAAGCAAATACTATTTGAACCTAAGTTCACCCCATGACTAAAACATCGTTGCCAACTTCAGCTCATGACTAAGAGGCTCTTTAGTCATAGGTTATGAAGGCATGATTAAAAGGTCACTTAGCGACGTGTATGTTAGTATGTTAAATGGCATTTTAGTTACAGGAGTAGAAAAAGTAATTAAGATGTCAGCATGAAACCTAACCCTACTGCAAAAATTATAACCAGAACCGTATGTACCAACACAATTCAATCTAGTGACAATGCTTGTTGCCAATGGCATCCCTATATTGCATTTCCTTATGAAAAAGTTGACCATAATTAGTCTGTTCAGTAAACATAAAAACACAAGGTGGCCTTTGATTTCAAAATTTCATGAAGGTACAGTCGCGGAATTAAAAATCCGGGCACTGAAAATGAATTTCTGTATATTTTTCTATTTAAGACCAATATAGTTCAATAGTATCAATGGCTAAATTTATGGGAATATTAGTATATAGTGAAACAACATCCAAAGAGAATAAAACTTGATTTTTAGTTAGTAAAACAGTATCAATAAATTTTTTAAAAGTCCATGAATCTTTTACACTGTGTTGGTTTTTTTGAGTGATATTAATTAATATGTTTGATAAATGTTTTGAAAGTTTATATAATGGGATCATATAAGATGCAACAATAGGTCGTAAAGGGATGTCTTTTTTGTGTAATTTAGGCAAGCCATAAATTTTTGGTATGAGTCCATCATGTGTTATTAGTTTTTTATAAGTAGTTTCACATATGTATTTATTGTCATTCCAGTTTTTTAAAGTTTTGTTGTTAAAGTTTTGAATTTTATTTGTTGGATCCTTATCAACTTTGCTGTAAGTATTTTCGTCGTTTAAAAGGTTCATCATTTTATTAATATAATCTGTTTTGTTAATTATAACTGTGGCTTGTGTTTTATCGGCTTTAGTGAATAATGTAATCATTTTGTTTCAAAAACTTTTTAGTGGTATTTAATTTCTGAAGAAGGATGTTATTTTTTATGTTTTTATCTGAATTTAATGAAATCTTGTTTTTTCTATTTTGGTGATTGGTTAAAATATCACAAAGGGCCAAACTTTAACTTTTATAACCCTACAAATAAAATTCCAAATGAGAAAATTATTGTAAATATTGAGAGTGCAATTAGTAATTTAAATTCAGACAATCAAACCAAAATAAGAGATTCCCTTTGTAATATTTTAACCAATCACCAGAATAGAAAAAACAAGATTTCATTAAATTCAGATAAAAACATAAAAAATAACATCCTTCTTCAGAAATTAAATACCACTAAAAAGTTTTTGAAACAAAATGATGACATTATTGTCACTAAAGCTGATAAAACACAAGCCAAACCTTTTAAACGACGAAAATACAGCAAAGGTGATAAGGATCCAACAAATAAAATTCAAAACTTTAACAACAAAATTTAAAAAAACTGGAATGACAATAAATACATATGTGAAACTACTTATAAAAAACTAATAACACATGATGGACTCATACCAACAATTTATGGCTTGCCTAAATTACACAAAAAAGACATCCCTTTACGACCTATTGTTGCATCTTATATGAGCCCATTATATAAACTTTCAAAACATTTATCAAACATATTATTTAATATCACTCAAAAAAACCAACACAGTGTAAAAGTTTCATGGACTTTTAAAAAATTTATTGATACTGTTTTACTAACTAAAAATCAAGTTTTATTCTCTTTGGATGTTGTTTCACTATATACTAATATTCCCATAAATTTTGCCATTGATACTATTGAACTATATTGGTCTCAAATAGAAAAATATACAGAAATTCCTAAACAAGAATTTATCAAAGCGGTTGAATACATTTTGAATTCTACTTTTTTCTCTTTCAATAATCAAATATATAAACAGAATTTTGGTGTTGCAATGGGACAACCCCTATCAAGCACAATAGCAGATTTAGTTATGCAAAGGATTGAATCTGAAATTTTAAACAATTTAAATGATATTAATTTTTATAAACGATATGTCGATGATATAATTGGTACAAATAAAAACAACATAAACAATATTTTTCAAACTTTTAATAACTATCATCCAAGACTACAATTTACAATTGAAAATGAACAAAATAAATCTATAAATTTTCTCGATTTAACACTAATAAGAACTGATTCTGGTATAATTGAAACAAACTGGTTTAGAAAAGATATTAAAACTGACAGATATTTACATTTTGATTCTCAAACAACAGTTAAATATAAAATTAGTGTAATTAACAGTCTAACTGATCGTGCAATCTTACTCTCTACCAATAAATACCATAATGAAAACATTATAAAAATTAAAAATATATTAATAAATAATAGCTACCCCATAGAATTCATAAATTCAAAAATTAAAATGAGAATTAATAAACTTAAATTCAAAAACACAAATAACAAAAATGATTCTTTTGACTTATACCCTGATTGTTTAGGAAAAACTTTTAATAACGATCAATATATAGAAAATTCATGTTACATATCTCTTCCATACATACCTAAATTGTCACAACAGTTAAGTAAACTTTTGAAAACTTTTAATTTTAATGTTTCTCTCAAAAATAATAACACCATTGGTAAACTATTCTTTAATAATTTAAAAGATAAAACTGAAATTCTATCAGAATCTAATATTGTCTATCAAATCAATTGTAGTGACTGTGATGCTAGTTATATTGGTCAAACCAAACAGTACCTCAAAAAAAGAATATCACAACATGTAACATCTATAAAAAAGAAAACTTTAACTCCGAATAAACCCAATACTGCCTTATCAGATCACGCTGTTGATAATTACCACAATTTCAATTTTAATTCCCCAAGAATATTACAAAGAGAGTCAAACCTAAGTAAACGATTTTTTTATGAAATGATAGCAATAAAACAAAATTCAAAATCTATAAATTATAAAACAGATATTGAAAACCTACATTCCATTTATTTTAATCTTCTCTAAATATTGATTTTTTTAATATTTTTATATTTACCTGTTTTCATAATAACTTTTGCTTTTTGTTTATTAGTTTTTTGGAAATTTTCTTTCATATAACAAATATTTATAATTTCTTTTCAGGATTTATCTCCAATAAAATATTACAAAGATTATCAAACTTTAGTAAATCGTTTCCTTTGATTCGATAACATAAAAACAAAATTTATATTCTATAAATAATTTTAAATAATTGAAAATATTTGCATTTTTGATTTTTTTTAATAATTTTCTCTAATTTATAAACTTTTTAATAGTTCATATTAATTTTATTCATTATAGTATTTTGTCTGGATAATTGAAAAACATTTGAAATCTCTGTCATTAATTTTCAAATTTGAATTTGGCCCAATTTTGGAAATATTTTCATATATCAACATTTTGAACCAACGGGATTTCTTCCCAGATAACTTCACATCAAACTTTATATTAATCTGACGTGACCGGCATAATTTCCTTATTTTGCTTTCGCATAAAATGTGCTATTTAAAAACCATGAAGGGGAGTGTTAATTCCTCCCTTTAAAATTCTATCATATATATTTAGTGTTTTTATTCTATTCATAATGTTTTAAATAATCCAAGGTAAGATTTGTTATCAAAACACATGTTTAATTTTTCTAACCTAATTCTCTCATTCTAGGAACCCTTAATCATGTAAATATACAAATGTAAATAATTTTGAATCTGAAGAAGTTTGCCAAGGCAAACGAAACGTAATTCATTCCATTAAAGCATCCTGGATTTTTGAAATTAATTTTGGCTGTTATCTTTGTTTTTCTAACCAAATTATTATGTGTAATAATAACATTTATTAGTAATAACTGAAAGTGAAGTGACAAGTATCCGATGTCAAATGTCAAAATTTAGCCAATCACTTGACGGCGCAAAATCAGGAAGTTGAGAAATCACGTTTGTGGAAGTGGCTAAAGTTACAAACCGCCATTTATGAGCCAAATACATTGGCGATACCAATCGCGTTACTCTCTCAATCTAGTAACTCTAGGCTTTGTAACGACAATACGACATCTGTCTTACAATGCCTAAACTATTTATACGCTATTTATGTGAAAATTTATCAGGTGTTTGCAAAAACAGCACCGATAACCGACATTTGCCGTTGAATATTCGCCCTAAATGACAACAGCTTGAATTTGTTTAGGAATCACGTACTATCAATAATTAAACGTCAGAAATAGTTCACTGAGGTCTTAAATGAAAGATCAAAAATCGTATCTTCCTGTAAGCTATATTACAGTTTCTGTTTTCTATTTTTCACAAGTAAATTTTACTGTTAGATGACAGAAATACAAATGAAAAATGCCTACAATAGCGTCGATATTTTGAATACAATTTTACAGCACAAGCGAATCTGTTACCATTTATAAAATAGCTTACGCTTAGCAGCCAACATTCGTCTTTGAAATGAAGCCTTGTTTAACTTCATACGACGCGTGTGAATGGATAATACGTGATTCCTATGTATCAATCTATCCCTATTATTTCAACATAAGCCAAACGCCAGCCTTGAGAATATTATGCAAATACTGTGTTAGATACTATTGACGTAGCGTTTATTAATAGGTGTATTTATTACATTTTATAAAAGTTCAGGTGAGAATTTCCAGTAAATATCTACTTTGACACTGAAATAATGAGAAATATTAATTATCATCGATTGTCATTTTTAAATTAAAACCTGCCTTTATGCATTTGTGAAAACCTTTGCAAAACAAAATACAGAATCCCTAGTACAAAGCTTGTATGCATATGCCAACTTCAAAAAAATTTAAATGTTTTTGTGTTTATTGAATGATAATTTACTTTACACAAGAGCGGATAAATTTTTCAAAAGTATACTGGCGTACGATTGCCTCATGGCGAAGAAAGTTCAATACATCTTATAAGTACAAGATAATAGTGTTAAATTGACCCTTTATTATAAAAAATAACATACATTCATATAATCAGTTGTTCTTTAACTAAAAACTATTACAAAGAGATTTTGTTGCAACATCACACAAGATAAACTTAACAGAAACGTAATAGAATAGTAATAGAAATTGCAAAACGTAATAAATTTTGGCTTGAGACTAATAGCGTAATAAGTGCGGGTAAAAAGTAATAAATCTGTTACTATAGTAATAGGGTTGGCAACACTGGTAGGGTATATGCATTTTTGATGTGGCACTGTACAGTCTAATGAATGAAAAGACTGACTGTGCTTTGAAAAACCAAGGTTGCATCTGCCTGCACTTCTTTTTTTTGGACCTGGCTTAATTATTATAAAATTGGCAATTTTTACTAAGTTTTTCAGTAGTTAAATGCTTTTCAAGGTTGGCTTTCTCCCTTGCTAGCTATATGTTAGTCCAGGCAAAGTGCTTCAAAATTCGCCAAATAAAAACAAAAAAAGTAGGAGACTCTTGAAAATTTACGGAGTTCTAGAAAAATATGTAACATTAAAGATTCCGATGAGTCCCGAGCAGCACAAAGTGTGCTTGAGCCGCCATAATGGAAAAATTAGGGTAAAACGATTTTTCTATAATTTATTAAAAATGTTTCATGCATACAATTGTTTTAAAAGCTCGTCAGCGGCAGATAAAGTGTTTAGTTGCCATGGCAATGAAGTGACTAGCATAATTAAATAGGCAGTATAATGTCACATTTAACTGACGTTTGAAGAAAAATAAAATTTTACACTCGTAAAGCACTATGCGAATTATTTATATACACTTTTCCACGGTTACGACGCTGATTATCAATTTTTTATACTTTGAAGAAAAACTAAAATACAAATTACACAACTGGGGTACTGCACGTACACTGTCTACGACTAAACTGATCCTAGCAGATGTTTTTGGACCTACGGCGGCCGGTCGCGGCAGGGGTGCGCATAGGAACTTTATACCTGACTTTTACGGTCGAGCACACCTTGTGCTGCTGGGGACTCATTGGAATCTTGAATGTTATATATTTTTCTACAACTTTGTACATTTTCAAGAGTCTCCTATTTTTTTTTGTTTATTTTAGGCACTTTGCCTGGACTATGTATTAAGATGGTATTTAGCCCGTTACTCAACTTTGCTTGCAGCATAGATAAATAAAGCAAGTCAATAAAGCACAGAGAGGTGGGGTAAATCAGGCAACTGCAAGAAGTTACATCAGAAATTTTAATTCATAACTACATTGGTAAAACATTGCCGATATTAAATGGAATTACTTCAGAATAAATGACAATAAGGCAGAGCTCAATTTGTAAATTAGAGTCACAGAAATATCAATTAGCATAAATTAAGAGGTTGGTGCAAAGTAAAGCCAATCAAAATTCAACAAATCTATCACCAAAGGGTTTATTACATGCGTGTTAAATAAATTTACATGTCAGTATAATTGAATAAGTACAGTTCTATGAACTTTTTAAATAAAGGTAAGGACAGAATGTTCTTAATACAGTGCAAAAAGAGCACAATACTAGATCGAATAAGGCTATCAAAAATGGAACGGTAATATTTGAAGATTGGGGAAAAGTAGACAATGATTATCAAATACAAGAAATTCACACAACTGGAAATGAACGAGATTGGTGTTTTAAAAAAATGAGTCAATGAAGTGATATAAGTGAACAGACAATCCAAATAAAACATAGTGAGTGGCGCTATAACCTAGGTAGTTTAAATACGAACATAGACAAACAATAATATTATAATTAAGATTTTGTACACTTTTATAATATAAGTTAAGATTTAGTTTATAAGTAACTGATTTGTACTTGGTTAACATCCACAATTTATGAATTTAGATAGGCACTTGTTGTTAACTAACCGGGAAAAAAAACAATTGAAATAAAAATTATTTAATGACAGTCGTTTTTGCATCTCCAATAAAATTAAGTTTTTATATAGTAATTATTAAAATAAATCAATAAAGCGTCCACCGTCGTGCATTTTCAGTAACAGCAGACGCGCTATGTTTTCGAATAGCGTTCGGCGACGACAGTAACAGCAGACGTTCTAGGTCTAGAACGTCTGCTGTTTCTCACCTTAAGTTAACTTTCAAGTAAATGAGACTGATTTAAAAAAAATAGCAGAATAATATTATTTAGTTTGTTACTTACAAGGATATATTGATAAAATGATATGGCTTTTGCACCTATGTGCATAATATTATGTACACCAATTTTTGTACTAAAAAAGTACTTATATTATGTATATAAAAGTGCAAAAATACAACAGCAATAATACGACAAAAAAGTACTTATATTATGTATATAAAAGTGCAAAAATACAACAGCAATAATACGACAAAAAAGTTTTATTCAATACCACATCGAAACATCGAAAGACAAAATAAAAAAACTTTTTATTTATTTTAGCTTAGCAAATAATGACTTTGTTTTCGTTATTAATTTATATATAAAACACATTTAAAAACAAAAAAAAATAAAAATACATAACCTAATGTATAACTAATATTATGTTTTATTGATTTATAAATTATTAAAAAAATAACAAATCAACGTAAAAAAGGATCATTCCTTAAACTTATTTTCACCTAAGCCTATATTCATATTGACACATTCTTGTAGAGAATGGGGTGCTTTAGCCTTTTTTTTTTAGTAAGCTTTTCACTTTTCTACCAGCTGAGGAATGTTTTTTGCCACCCATTGCCGATTTTCTTCTAGCTGCACTTGTTGGCTGCACACTTATCATTTTTCCTTTTCTTATACCCAGGCGTTTATGCTTTGGAGTTGTTCCGTGGTATTTAAAAGAATTATGCAACCCTGATATAAGAGAGTTGTTACTTTTAGCACACTTTTCTCGATTTTTTAGGAAAGTGGAAATTGCAGGATAAAATTCTATTGGATTATTGTCAAGATGTGTCCGGATTTCATTAGAAAATGTTTTCCAATCTTCCTTTAAATCATCGAGTTCCTTGGTCGTGGGAACATTGACATTTAAAATACACGCGGAACCACTTGCTTCATCTTCATTTATTGAAATGCATTCAGTAGTAATATTGGATAAGTGTCGTGTAGGCTGGTTTATGGTTAAAGTATCCACATTGTCTCCTTGAAGTGGAAGAAATAGCTCAGGATTTGGATTTTCTCCACACGCTACTTCATAAAGCTTCATTTTCATGTCAAGAGATAAGGTGTTCACACAAGAAATAATAATTTCTTTTTTTGCTACAGCAGCCTGATGCTTACAGTGCTTTCCATTGTATCCAACATAACAACTGCATTGGAAAGACATCATATCAACTATGTATGTAACATCTTTATTTTTAGAAGAACTTACGCTAAATTCCAAATTACCTCTTTTGACAATACTTGACGGTAAAACATCTTTATCATCATGGATGTACCGTAATTTTGTAGACTTTGTCACTCTGTTTAAAACCACATCTAAAAGCCGTTGCTTATAATAACATTCAAAATTATTTACTATAAAATCAGACAACTGCGTTAAATTGAAGGCTTTAGTTCTTTCTAACGCTATATCTTTCAGCAACCTAAATGTAACTTCAATGTAGTTATTTGTGTTTGTTCCTCGAATCATCAAGTTACGTCTGTAAAATAGGCACCATAACTCGATCCGTTCTATCATTGATTTCACATATTCAGTAAATTTTGGATATTTGGAAAATTCTTCGAACTGCTTTTTTGCATCATTTAAGTTTTCTTCTGTTCGAGCGGTGAGAATATTGCGAAATATTGCGTATGCTTTTTGCGATTCTTCTTTGGGAATCCCATGTTTAGAAATTTGAATCCACTTCCAACACGCCTTTAAAACGTGGAATGAGCATAAAAGTAAAGTAGAATTGGGCCAAAATAATTTTAGAATATTACGTTCACCTAAATCGTCATCAGTTATTATGACTGAAGGAGCTACTTTAATAGGTAAGATTTCAAACAAAGCAGCAACACCTAAGCGAAACACATCTGCCTTTTGACTGCTGCTTAAAATACAGCCTAAAGGAATACCAGCAGCAGCTGACTGCGTCAAGAAGAAATAAACTTTATGTCCTTCCACATCGCAATTTCCAGACGCATCCACAAACATAATTTCAGAAGCTTGTGGCAACTTTGCCGCTCTTTGCATTATAGGTGTGCAAATGGCAACACAATAATCTCCTTCGAGGCAATTAATTTTGTATAAAGTGTTATTGGTTTCTAAAGCTACTTTAAGGCAATTTTCTAACTGTAACAATATACCCTCGCCTGTTCGAGGTCCGAAAGTATCTTTAAAATGCTTTCTCCAAAGTGTTTGAACATCAGTTTGGGTTGGAATGTTATTTCGGTCTAAAAGTTGATTTTCATAATCATTCCCTAGTTCTTCCATCATCATCATGCAAAAAGTATGGTAAGCTGAACTCACTGAATGGCCCTTTTCAAATAATTGTAAATTTTTTTTTTTGCTTCTGCTCCTAAAGGTCTCTCGCTTAGGTTGTCTACGCACAAAAGTCTGTGATTATGAGCGTTTTTAAATTGAATTATACATGGCCAGTCTGGAAGTAAAGGATCCGAAATGGTCGATTTTGATCCTGGGATAAACTGTTTTATAGTTATAATTAATTCTGCAGGACAGTTTAAATTTCGAGTTTTTTTCTTCGCTTCTGCAACATTAGTCTTAGTTTTTCGGTGGCATTTGTAAATTCTTTTAAATACATTTCGTGTCTGCTTTTTATCTTTATACAACCATGTCTTTACAATAGTCCATGTTTCCTTCTTTAAACCTTCTAGTTCACGTACCCAGTTCTACTAAAACAACGTAGGATGTTAGAAATGTCGATTTCAAAACCATTTTAAAAACTTTTGGGAAACGAAAATAAAAAAAATACATAAATTGAGACAGGCTACCCAGCATCGCAGCGAAAAAGAGGGCTGGATGGAATTACCATAAATATGGATAGAGAACCTAACCTATAAATGATGTATGCCAGTAGCAATAAAAAGTTAAGATAAAAACCTAATATAAAAACCTAATATAAGTACCGTGAAAACATCAAATATGTAAGTGGTCGTCACTTTATCTTTACAAAGGATTTGTAAAAAGGTTTGCCTAGTCTCTACCAGCCACATCACATTCAATTTTTGTTAATTTAATTTTGAAGTCCCCAATTAAAATTCATTATTTTATTTCATAAATTGATCATTTTGACTCAAACTTACCTCGACATCGTCTTTTGATTTTAAATTAGATCTTACAACACATTTATCGTCAAATTTCTTATAATTATAATTATCTGGTAAGCAATCCATTTTTATACATCAGCCAACACGTTTCAACTGATAAACAATTAAATACGACGACCGATTACCAACACGTTTCAACTGATAAACAATTAAATACGACGACCGATTACTCAGGCAGTCGTAGTGCGTCTGCTGTGTTAGTGTTAGTCAAACAACCGCGTAGTCTGTCGCCCATTACTGAAAAACCGAAAAAAGCCGAAGCACCGCCGATGATCTGGCGCGTCTGCTGTTACTGAAAATGCCACCGTCGTGACGAGCAATGACCACTGCATCTGGGGAAATGTGGGTTTAAGTTTCCCTCGATTTTAAATATTTTCCATCATCGGTTCATCCGAGCGACTTCCCGCAGCCCGAGTTCCAGCTACGATCACCAGCCACAGGCAGTTTATAAGATTCCTGAGCACGAGGGTATAACCGCTGCATGCCCGTCCAGCGCTTGCGCGACCTGCACGCCAGTCCCTGCATGCCAAGAGAAGATCTGGCCATTTATTTGGTTCCGAAGAGGAGGCCGCAGCCTGCAAGAATTTTACAAGGGTAGTTGTGAAGCAAATGTTAGCACTAGAAACGGGAAACTTACCAAACACCGAGAGTTCGACGCGAGGAAGCCGATTCCAGGCAGATTTAGTGTCCAGCGATAGCCTTAGATCGTGAAATTGAGGTTACGTTTTTTTCATTGGAACCGACGCGGATTGAAACAATCGACGGCAGATCATTTCCAAACAGGATCTAAAACAAAACATAGCTAGTGACGCTATAATTGGGCGCTAAAATTTAAAATTACCTGATAATTTGTTCATAGATTTGCATTAGAATTAACTTATAAATACACCAGAAACGAACCGCACGAAAATTCAAGTTGGTGATAGATAAATTTGACAGCGTAGTGAGTCTGCGCGTTGCTGCTTTTAAATTTCTAAGCCCAGTAGCGTAACACGGGAGTTTAAATATGAACTTATCGGTGAACCTAACTTGCAGATTTTGAGTCTACATGCCTACTGAAAGCTAGCCATAAATTATTTCACTTGCAGATGTGCGAATTACTATAAAGGGCAAAACACTACAATCACTGAACCCATTTATACAATTATTTATTTACTTTTAATCAGTAAAAATTTGATTTACATAAAACATATAGGATGTGTAGTGAGTTTGTTTATTAATTATAATTATCATCATATCTCTACAGTATATATTATCTGGTCACAAACCTCACATTTTACTTTCCATGGTTCTGTTGCCGGCCTAAACATTTTGTACGTCCGTAGTAGTGCTTCGGAAAAAATACATTTTCTCTTTGACATTATGAGATCTGAAAAGGAATCAACAGCTTATTAATTTACTTCATCTATCAACGCAACATAATAATTTAAATTTAGAATGAAAAATAAAACTTATCTAGTTTTACTTTCCAGTAGAAGATTTTTTTCAGCCAAAATAGGAATTTTGCTTTACTTTACTAATTGTTATGAATTAACAAATTAATTGTGCCAAAGGGTTACATATTAAAAGAAAAGCAAACAATTTTTTACGGAACGTTTCGCTAAATGTATTATAGCTTCTTCAGGCATATGAAAATCGGACAATTACATCTTAAATGACACATGTATCAAGGCATCTAAAAACAATACATTTAAATCAGATATGTGAAAAAATATGATTCCTCTTATTGTTTTGTTACCTTTTCAAATTAGGAAATTTTATTTATTTTGTGATTTTGGTTTCTTGCCAGGTACAACATCGTTGGGTTTCACCAAGATAATGTTCTTGTTATATTACTTTCTGTTGAAAGACTATTAATTTTATTAAAACCACATTAAACAAATTATTCACTTCCAGGTATTCTTCCTTGTTTTTCCTTTCGGGATTTTTGTACAAGGGTCTTTAATTATGGACAGTCACTGGCTACTTCACTGGCTTAATTGTTTTTTATATATTTGTTTTTTTTAGGTTAGGGTTGGTATGGTATTGTTGAGTATCTAGAAAATGATAGGAACACTATAGCAAAAATTGTATTATTCTGTCGATTTCTAGATTTCAGTAAAACACTCTTTTTGATTAATTAGATAAAGCTTGTTCACCTTTTTGGATAAGTAGTTTTTGATTTTATTCCTTCGCTTTGGTGTTCCACCACCCTGATTTTTAAGGATATTTGTGTTTTTTAATTCTAAACTACTCATTTTTAAGTTAAGTTGAACCATATTTTCTTTTTCCTATTTATTTATCATTATTTTTTCCCTCTTAATGATTTGAAAGGTTTATAAAACTGTTAATTGATTTATCATTTAATAATAAGTTACTAACCTTTATTCTTTTAAATTAATATGCTGTGTGAGGTTAAAATTTTTGTTTAATTTGTTTTCACACGTTCACTTGGTTTTTATTTCGGTGATATGTTTAACCATCTTGGTTCTATACGAATTTATAATGCTTTTTGAGACTTGGTGATGAGAAATTAGGTAAAATTATTTCTGCCACTAATTTTAGTGTGACAAAACATAATATATTTCTAGTTTTACTTACTTAAAATATGTATGTGATATATTTGTTCTGGGTTAAAGACAGGTGTCTTATTATTGTGGTTTTTCAATCGGCCGTTACAACTCAAGGCATTGGCGCATGCGTAGTTAAATAACATCGCATTTAAAAAAAATGGTTTATATTTTGGATATTGAAACGTTTTAAAATTTTTATTACTTTTGAAAGTATTGATGATTAGCGAAAAGTAAGTATTATTTATTTCTTTTTCTTCTTCGTCGTTTTTCTTCATTGTCTGAGGAATCGTAATCCTATGTTCTCCCTGTGCTTGTATGTTTTCTTTACTTGTAATGTCGCCGGCATGTCTTTTTGTATCTAGCCATACAAGCTTGTCTGCTGAACTTCATTCTTTGTGAGCGGCGCATAGAACACCACAATCTTGCCCCGTGTACTGTTAATTTATTAGCAGCCCAATTCCAATGCTTGGTGCGATAGATACGTAGGAAATTAAGAAATGTATTGTCTGTAAACCGACTGGGCTTCTTCCGTATTTTCGCTTGATGTATGGTGCCCGCCATGTGACGATTTAGTGTTTTATTTTTTATTTAAAAGTTTTAAAATCAATTGTGATTATTTTCTTAAATTATTATACGTGTAGAAGTTTCTGTGTCAGATTTATAATTTATAGCATTAGGTGAATTTTTGATTTCTATGCATTCTAAAAGCAAACGTTTTACAAATGTGTTTCGTTATGTAAAATTTTTGGGATTTTTAAATTGAAATTATGTAAAAATTTGGCAGCATGAGCTGATAGGGCGGTGTTAGGCTTATTGGGTGGTAATATTTTTGTTTTTATTGATTATGTTGCGTCATTCGTTTTTCTAAGCTATTGTTTGGTTTGGCCAATATATGTTGCATCAGTCATTACAATCTATTTATGTCCTCCAGTAAGGTACTTCTTATCTGCTGTAGATTGATTGGCAGTCATCATTTACCCTTGGCTTGAAAGGTAAAACTTTTGCTCAGTTGTATATTATTACGGAACATTTGAGACTGCAACGCCTGGAACAAGTAGGTCGCTATTCGGATCGTTGTCTGGCACAAGCCTGTTTATTATCTCCTCCAGTAAGAGACTTCTTATCTGCTGTATCATGATTGGCAGTCATCATTTACCCTTGGCTTGAAAGGTAATACTTTTTGCTCATAATCCTTTGCCAGGTATTTGCTCCTATGCTGGCGCTTTGTAGGGCGTGATGCGCGTTATTGTCTCGTCAGATCGTCTTCGGAGATTTCGCACTTTGGCTGATCGTCCCCTTTGCAGTTCTGATCCCTCGCTCTCGTTAGTCTGTGTGCTGGTAAGTCGCTATTCGGATTGTTGTCCGGCATAAGCCTGTTTATTATCTCCTCCAGTAAGAGGCTTCTTATCTGATTTATCTTGATTGGAAGTCATCATTTACCCTTGGCTTGAAAGGTAATACTTTTTGCTCAGTTGTATATCATTACGGAACATTTGAGACTGCAACGCCTGGAACAAGTAGCTCGCTATTCGGATCGTTATCCGGCATAAGCCTGTTTATTATGTCCTCCAGTAAGGTACTTCTTATCTGCTGTATATTGATTGGCAGTCATCATTTACCCTTGGCTTGAAAGGTAAAACTTTTTGCTCAGTTGTATATCATTACGGAACATTTGAGACTGCAACGCCTGGAACAGGTAGGTCGCTATTCGGATCGTTGTCTGGCACAAGCCTGTTTATTATCTCCTCCAGTAAGAGGCTTCTTATCTGATTTATCTTGATTGGAATTCATCATTTACCCTTGGCTTGAAAGGTAATACTTTTTGCTCAGTTGTATATCATTACGGAACATTTGAGACTGCAACGCCTGGAACAAGTAGGTCACTATTCGGATCGTTGTCTGGCACAAGCCTGTTTATTATCTCCTCCAGTAAGAGGCTTCTTATCTGATTTATCTTGATTGGAAGTCATCATTTACCCTTGGCTTGAAAGGTAATACTTTTTGCTCAGTTGTATATCATTACGGAACGTTTGAGACTGCAACGCCTGGAACAAGTAGGTCGCTATTCGGACCGTTGTCTGGCACAAGGCTGTTTATTATCTCCTCCAGTAAGAGACTTCTTATCTGCTGTATCATTATTGGCAGTCATCATTTACCCTTGGCTTGAAAGGTAATACTTTTTGCTCATAATCTTTTGCCATGTATTTGATCCTATGCTGGCGCTTTGTAGGGCGTGATGCGCGTTATTGTCTCGTCAGATCGTCTTCGGAGATTTCGCACTTTGGCTGATCGTCCCCTTTGCAGTTCTGATCCCTCGCTCTCGTTAGTCTGTGTGCTGGTAAGTCGCTATTCGGATTGTTGTCCGGCATAAGCCTGTTTATTATCTCCTCCAGTAAGAGGCTTCTTATCTGATGTATTTTGATTGGAAGTCATCATTTACCCTTGGCTTGAAAGGTAATACTTTTTGCTCAGTTGTATATGATTACGGAACATTTGAGACTGCACGTCTGAAACAAGTAGGTCGCTATTCGGATCGTTGTCTGGCATAAGCCTGTTTATTATGTCCTCCAGTAAGGTACTTCTTATCTGCTGTAGATTGATTGGCAGTCATCATTTACCCTTGGCTTGAAAGGTAAAACTTTTTGCGCAGTTGTATATCATTACGGAATATTTGAGACTGCAACGCCTGGAACAAGTAGGTCGCTATTCGGATCGTTGTCTGGCACAAGCCTGTTTATTATCTCCTCCAGTAAGGTACTTCTTATCTGCTGTATATTGATTGGCAGTCATCATTTACCCTTGGCTTGAAAGGTAAAACTTTTGCTCAGTTGTATATTATTACGGAACATTTGAGACTGCAACGCCTGGAACAAGTAGGTCGCTATTCGGATCGTTGTCTGGCACAAGCCTGTTTATTATCTCCTCCAGTAAGAGACTTCTTATCTGCTGTATCATGATTGGCAGTCATCATTTACCCTTGGCTTGAAAGGTAATACTTTTTGCTCATAATCTTTTGCCATGTATTTGATCCTATGCTGGCGCTTTGTAGGGCGTGATGCGTGTTATTGTCTCGTCAGATCGTCTTCGGAGATTTCGCACTTTTGCTGATCGTCCCCTTTGCAGTTCTGATCCCTCGCTCTCGTTAGTCTGTGTGCTGGTAAGTCGCTATTCGGATTGTTGTCCGGCATAAGCCTGTTTATTATCTCCTCCAGTAAGAGGCTTCTGATATGATTGATCTTGATTGGACGTCATCATTTACCCTTGGCTTGAAGGGTAATACTTTTTGCTCAGTTGTATATTATTACGGAACATTTGAGACTGCATGTATGAAACAAGTAGGTCGCTATTCGGATCGTTGTCTGGCATAAGCCTGTTTATTATGTCCTCCAGTAAGGTACTTCTTATCTGGTGTAGATTGATTGGCAGTCATCATTTACCCTTGGCTTGAAAGGTAAAACTTTTTGCGCAGTTGTATATCATTACGGAATATTTGAGACTGCAACGCCTGGAACAAGTAGGTCGCTATTCGGATCGTTGTCTGGCACAAGCCTGTTTATTATCTCCTCCAGTAAGGTACTTCTTATCTGCTGTATATTGATTGGCAGTCATCATTTACCCTTGGCTTGAAAGGTAAAACTTTTGCTCAGTTGTATATTATTACGGAACATTTGAGACTGCAACGCCTGGAACAAGTAGGTCGCTATTCGGATCGTTGTCTGGTACAAGCCTGTTTGTTATCTCCTCCAGTAAGAGACTTCTTATCTGCTGTATCATGATTGGCAGTCATCATTTACCCTTGGCTTGAAAGGTAATACTTTTTGCTCATAATCTTTTGCCATGTATTTGATCCTATGCTGGCGCCTTGTAGGGCGTGATGCGCGTTATTGTCTCGTCAGATCGTCTTCGGAGATTTCGCACTTTGGCTGATCGTCCCCTTTGCAGTTCTGATCCCTCGCTCTCGTTAGTCTGTGTGCTGGTAAGTCGCTATTCGGATTGTTGTCCGGCATAAGCCTGTTTATTATCTCCTCCAGTAAGAGGCTTCTGATATGATTGATCTTGATTGGAAGTCATCATTTACCCTTGGCTTGAAGGGTAATACTTTTTGCTCAGTTGTATATCATTACGGAACATTTGAGACTGCACGTCTGAAACAAGTAGGTCGCTATTCGGATCGTTGTCTGGCATAAGCCTGTTTATTATGTCCTCCAGTAAGGTACTTCTTATCTGCTGTAGATTGATTGGCAGTCATCATTTACCCTTGGCTTGAAAGGTAAAACTTTTTGCGCAGTTGTATATCATTACGGAATATTTGAGACTGCAACGCCTGGAACAAGTAGGTCGCTATTCGGATCGTTGTCTGGCATAAGCCTGTTTATTATGTCCTCCAGTAAGGTACTTCTTATCTGCTGTAGATTGATTGGCAGTCATCATTTACCCTTGGCTTGAAAGGTAAAACTTTTGCTCAGTTGTATATTATTACGGAACATTTGAGACTGCAACGCCTGGAACAAGTAGGTCGCTATTCGGATCGTTGTCTGGCACAAGCCTGTTTATTATCTCCTCCAGTAAGAGACTTCTTATCTGCTGTATCATGATTGGCAGTCATCATTTACCCTTGGCTTGAAAGGTAATACTTTTTGCTCATAATCCTTTGCCAGGTATTTGCTCCTATGCTGGCGCTTTGTAGGGCGTGATGCGCGTTATTGTCTCGTCAGATCGTCTTCGGAGATTTAGCACTTTGGCTGATCGTCCCCTTTGCAGTTCTGATCCCTCGCTCTCGTTAGTCTGTGTGCTGGTAAGTCGCTATTCGGATTGTTGTCCTGCATAAGCCTGTTTATTATCTCCCCCAGTAAGAGGCTTCTGATATGATTGATCTTGATTGGACGTCATCATTTACCCTTGGTTTGAAGGGTAATACTTTTTGCTCAGTTGTATATTATTACGGAACATTTGAGACTGCACGTCTGAAACAAGTAGGTCGCTATTCGGATCGTTGTCTGGCACAAGCCTGTTTTATATCTCCTCCAGTAAGAAACTTCTTATCTGCTGTATCATGATTGGCAGTCATCATTTACCCTTGGCTTGAAAGGTAATACTTTTTGCTCATAATCTTTTGCCATGTATTTGATCCTATGCTGGCGCTTTGTAGGGCGTGATGCGCGTTATTGTCTCGTCAGATCGTCTTCGGAGATTTCGCACTTTGGCTGATCGTCCCCTTTGCAGTTCTGATCCCTCGCTCTCGTTAGTCTGTGTGCTGGTAAGTCGCTATTCGGATTGTTGTCCGGCATAAGCCTGTTTATTATCTCCTCCAGTAAGGTACTTCTTATCTGCTGTATATTGATTGGTAGTCACCATTTACCCTTGGCTTGAAAGGTAAAACTTTTTGCTCAGTTGTATATTATTACGGAACATTTGAGACTGCAACGCCTGGAACAAGTAGGTCGCTATTCGGATCGTTGTCTGGCACAAGCCTGTTTATTATCTCCTCCAGTAAGGTACTTCTTATCTGCTGTATATTGATTGGCAGTCATCATTTACCCTTGGCTTGAAAGGTAAAACTTTTGCTCAGTTGTATATTATTACGGAACATTTGAGACTGCAACGCCTGGAACAAGTAGGTCGCTATTCGGATCGTTGTCTGGCACAAGCCTGTTTATTATCTCCTCCAGTAAGAGACTTCTTATCTGCTGCATTATGATTGGCAGTCATCATTTACCCTTGGCTTGAAAGGTAATACTTTTTGCTCATAATCTTTTGCCATGTATTTGATCCTATGCTGGCGCTTTGTAGGGCGTGATGCGCGTTATTGTCTCGTCAGATCGTCTTCGGAGATTTCGCACTTTGGCTGATCGTCCCCTTTGCAGTTCTGATCCCTCGCTCTCGTTAGTCTGTGTGCTGGTAAGTCGCTATTCGGATTGTTGTCCGGCATAAGCCTGTTTATTATCTCCTCCAGTAAGATGCTTCTGATATGATTGACATTGATTGGAAGTCATCATTTACCCTTGGCTTGAAGGGTAATACTTTTTGCTCATAATCTTTTGCCATGTATTTGATCCTATGCTGGCGCTTTGTAGGGCGTGATGCGCGTTATTGTCTCGTCAGATCGTCTTCGGAGATTTCGCACTTTGGCTGATCGTCCCCTTTGCAGTTCTGATCCCTCGCTCTTGTTAGTCTGTGTGGTGGTAAGTCGCTATTCGGATTGTTGTCCGGCATAAGCCTGTTTATTATCTCCTCCAGTAAGAGGCTTCTGATATGATTGATCTTGATTGGAAGTCATCATTTACCCTTGGCTTGAAGGGTAATACTTTTTGCTCAGTTGTATATCATTACGGAACATTTGAGACTGCACGTCTGAAACAAGTAGGTCGCTATTCGGATCGTTGTCTGGCATAAGCCTGTTTATTATGTCCTCCAGTAAGGTACTTCTTATCTGCTGTAGATTGATTGGCAGTCATCATTTACCCTTGGCTTGAAAGGTAAAACTTTTTGCGCAGTTGTATATCATTACGGAATATTTGAGACTGCAACGCCTGGAACAAGTAGGTCGCTATTCGGATCGTTGTCTGGCATAAGCCTGTTTATTATGTCCTCCAGTAAGGTACTTCTTATCTGCTGTAGATTGATTGGCAGTCATCATTTACCCTTGGCTTGAAAGGTAAAACTTTTGCTCAGTTGTATATTATTACGGAACATTTGAGACTGCAACGCCTGGAACAAGTAGGTCGCTATTCGGATCGTTGTCTGGCACAAGCCTGTTTATTATCTCCTCCAGTAAGAGACTTCTTATCTGCTGTATCATGAGTGGCAGTCATCATTTACCCTTGGCTTGAAAGGTAATACTTTTTGCTCATAATCTTTTGCCAGGTATTTGCTCCTATGCTGGCGCTTTGTAGGGCGTGATGCGCGTTATTGTCTCGTCAGATCGTCTTCGGAGATTTCGCACTTTGGCTGATCGTCCCCTTTGCAGTTCTGATCCCTCGCTCTCGTTAGTCTGTGTGCTGGTAAGTCGCTATTCGGATTGTTGTCCGGCATAAGCCTGTTCATTATCTCCTCCAGTAAGAGGCTTCTGATATGATTGATCTTGATTGGAAGTCATCATTTACCCTTGGCTTGAAGGGTAATACTTTTTGCTCAGTTGTATATTATTACGGAACATTTGAGACTGCACGTCTGAAACAAGTAGGTCGCTATTCGGATCGTTGTCTGGCACAAGCCTGTTTTATATCTCCTCCAGTAAGAGACTTCTTATCTGCTGTATCATGATTGGCAGTCATTATTTACCCTTGGCTTGAAAGGTAATACTTTTTGCTCATAATCTTTTGCCATGTATTTGATCCTATGCTGGCGCTTTGTAGGGCGTGATGCGCGTTATTGTCTCGTCAGATCGTCTTCGGAGATTTCGCACTTTGGCTGATCGTCCCCTTTGCAGTTCTGATCCCTCGCTCTCGTTAGTCTGTGTGCTGGTAAGTCGCTATTCGGATTGTTGTCCGGCATAAGCCTGTTTATTATCTCCTCCAGTAAGGTACTTCTTATCTGCTGTATATTGATTGGTAGTCACCATTTACCCTTGGCTTGAAAGGTAAAACTTTTTGCTCTGTTGTATATTATTACGGAACATTTGAGACTGCAACGCCTGGAACAAGTAGGTCGCTATTCGGATCGTTGTCTGGCACAAGCCTGTTTATTATCTCCTCCAGTAAGGTACTTCTTATCTGCTGTATATTGATTGGCAGTCATCATTTACCCTTGGCTTGAAAGGTAAAACTTTTGCTCAGTTGTATATTATTACGGAACATTTGAGACTGCAACGCCTGGAACAAGTAGGTCGCTATTCGGATCGTTGTCTGGCACAAGCCTGTTTATTATCTCCTCCAGTAAGAGACTTCTTATCTGCTGCATTATGATTGGCAGTCATCATTTACCCTTGGCTTGAAAGGTAATACTTTTTGCTCATAATCTTTTGCCATGTATTTGATCCTATGCTGGCGCTTTGTAGGGCGTGATGCGCGTTATTGTCTCGTCAGATCGTCTTCGGAGATTTCGCACTTTGGCTGATCGTCCCCTTTGCAGTTCTGATCCCTCGCTCTCGTTAGTCTGTGTGCTGGTAAGTCGCTATTCGGATTGTTGTCCGGCATAAGCCTGTTTATTATCTCCTCCAGTAAGACGCTTCTGATATGATTGATCTTGATTGGACGTCATCATTTACCCTTGGCTTGAAGGGTAATACTTTTTGCTCAGTTGTATATTATTACGGAACATTTGAGACTGCACGTATGAAACAAGTAGGTCGCTATTCGGATCGTTGTCTGGCATAAGCCTGTTTATTATGTCCTCCAGTAAGGTACTTCTTATCTGGTGTAGATTGATTGGCAGTCATCATTTACCCTTGGCTTGAAAGGTAAAACTTTTTGCGCAGTTGTATATCATTACGGAATATTTGAGACTGCAACGCCTGGAACAAGTAGGTCGCTATTCGGATCGTTGTCTGGCACAAGCCTGTTTATTATCTCCTCCAGTAAGGTACTTCTTATCTGCTGTATATTGATTGGCAGTCATCATTTACCCTTGGCTTGAAAGGTAAAACTTTTGCTCAGTTGTATATTATTACGGAACATTTGAGACTGCAACGCCTGGAACAAGTAGGTCGCTATTCGGATCGTTGTCTGGCACAAGCCTGTTTATTATCTCCTCCAGTAAGAGACTTCTTATCTGCTGTATCATGATTGGCAGTCATCATTTACCCTTGGCTTGAAAGGTAATACTTTTTGCTCATAATCCTTTGCCAGGTATTTGCTCCTATGCTGGCGCTTTGTAGGGCGTGATGCGCGTTATTGTCTCGTCAGATCGTCTTCGGAGATTTCGCACTTTGGCTGATCGTCCCCTTTGCAGTTCTGATCCCTCGCTCTCGTTAGTCTGTGTGCTGGTAAGTCGCTATTCGGATTGTTGTCCTGCATAAGCCTGTTTATTATCTCCCCCAGTAAGAGGCTTCTGATATGATTGATCTTGATTGGACGTCATCATTTACCCTTGGTTTGAAGGGTAATACTTTTTGCTCAGTTGTATATTATTACGGAACATTTGAGACTGCACGTCTGAAACAAGTAGGTCGCTATTCGGATCGTTGTCTGGCACAAGCCTGTTTTATATCTCCTCCAGTAAGAGACTTCTTATCTGCTGTATCATGATTGGCAGTCATCATTTACCCTTGGCTTGAAAGGTAATACTTTTTGCTCATAATCTTTTGCCATGTATTTGATCCTATGCTGGCGCTTTGTAGGGCGTGATGCGCGTTATTGTCTCGTCAGATCGTCTTCGGAGATTTCGCACTTTGGCTGATCGTCCCCTTTGCAGTTCTGATCCCTCGCTCTCGTTAGTCTGTGTGCTGGTAAGTCGCTATTCGGATTGTTGTCCGGCATAAGCCTGTTTATTATCTCCTCCAGTAAGGTACTTCTTATCTGCTGTATATTGATTGGTAGTCACCATTTACCCTTGGCTTGAAAGGTAAAACTTTTTGCTCAGTTGTATATTATTACGGAACATTTGAGACTGCAACGCCTGGAACAAGTAGGTCGCTATTCGGATCGTTGTCTGGCACAAGCCTGTTTATTATCTCCTCCAGTAAGGTACTTCTTATCTGCTGTATATTGATTGGCAGTCATCATTTACCCTTGGCTTGAAAGGTAAAACTTTTGCTCAGTTGTATATTATTACGGAACATTTGAGACTGCAACGCCTGGAACAAGTAGGTCGCTATTCGGATCGTTGTCTGGCACAAGCCTGTTTATTATCTCCTCCAGTAAGAGACTTCTTATCTGCTGCATTATGATTGGCAGTCATCATTTACCCTTGGCTTGAAAGGTAATACTTTTTGCTCATAATCTTTTGCCACGTATTTGATCCTATGCTGGCGCTTTGTAGGGCGTGATGCGCGTTATTGTCTCGTCAGATCGTCTTCGGAGATTTCGCACTTTGGCTGATCGTCCCCTTTGCAGTTCTGATCCCTCGCTCTCGTTAGTCTGTGTGCTGGTAAGTCGCTATTCGGATTGTTGTCCGGCATAAGCCTGTTTATTATCTCCTCCAGTAAGATGCTTCTGATATGATTGACATTGATTGGAAGTCATCATTTACCCTTGGCTTGAAGGGTAATACTTTTTGCTCATAATCTTTTGCCATGTATTTGATCCTATGCTGGCGCTTTGTAGGGCGTGATGCGCGTTATTGTCTCGTCAGATCGTCTTCGGAGATTTCGCACTTTGGCTGATCGTCCCCTTTGCAGTTCTGATCCCTCGCTCTTGTTAGTCTGTGTGGTGGTAAGTCGCTATTCGGATTGTTGTCCGGCATAAGCCTGTTTATTATCTCCTCCAGTAAGAGGCTTCTGATATGATTGATCTTGATTGGAAGTCATCATTTACCCTTGGCTTGAAGGGTAATACTTTTTGCTCAGTTGTATATCATTACGGAACATTTGAGACTGCACGTCTGAAACAAGTAGGTCGCTATTCGGATCGTTGTCTGGCATAAGCCTGTTTATTATGTCCTCCAGTAAGGTACTTCTTATCTGCTGTAGATTGATTGGCAGTGATCATTTACCCTTGGCTTGAAAGGTAAAACTTTTTGCGCAGTTGTATATCATTACGGAATATTTGAGACTGCAACGCCTGGAACAAGTAGGTCGCTATTCGGATCGTTGTCTGGCATAAGCCTGTTTATTATGTCCTCCAGTAAGGTACTTCTTATCTGCTGTAGATTGATTGGCAGTCATCATTTACCCTTGGCTTGAAAGGTAAAACTTTTGCTCAGTTGTATATTATTACGGAACATTTGAGACTGCAACGCCTGGAACAAGTAGGTCGCTATTCGGATCGTTGTCTGGCACAAGCCTGTTTATTATCTCCTCCAGTAAGAGACTTCTTATCTGCTGTATCATGAGTGGCAGTCATCATTTACCCTTGGCTTGAAAGGTAATACTTTTTGCTCATAATCTTTTGCCAGGTATTTGCTCCTATGCTGGCGCTTTGTAGGGCGTGATGCGCGTTATTGTCTCGTCAGATCGTCTTCGGAGATTTCGCACTTTGGCTGATCGTCCCCTTTGCAGTTCTGATCCCTCGCTCTCGTTAGTCTGTGTGCTGGTAAGTCGCTATTCGGATTGTTGTCCGGCATAAGCCTGTTCATTATCTCCTCCAGTAAGAGGCTTCTGATATGATTGATCTTGATTGGAAGTCATCATTTACCCTTGGCTTGAAGGGTAATACTTTTTGCTCAGTTGTATATTATTACGGAACATTTGAGACTGCACGTCTGAAACAAGTAGGTCGCTATTCGGATCGTTGTCTGGCACAAGCCTGTTTTATATCTCCTCCAGTAAGAGACTTCTTATCTGCTGTATCATGATTGGCAGTCATTATTTACCCTTGGCTTGAAAGGTAATACTTTTTGCTCATAATCTTTTGCCATGTATTTGATCCTATGCTGGCGCTTTGTAGGGCGTGATGCGCGTTATTGTCTCGTCAGATCGTCTTCGGAGATTTCGCACTTTGGCTGATCGTCCCCTTTGCAGTTCTGATCCCTCGCTCTCGTTAGTCTGTGTGCTGGTAAGTCGCTATTCGGATTGTTGTCCGGCATAAGCCTGTTTATTATCTCCTCCAGTAAGGTACTTCTTATCTGCTGTATATTGATTGGTAGTCACCATTTACCCTTGGCTTGAAAGGTAAAACTTTTTGCTCAGTTGTATATTATTACGGAACATTTGAGACTGCAACGCCTGGAACAAGTAGGTCGCTATTCGGATCGTTGTCTGGCACAAGCCTGTTTATTATCTCCTCCAGTAAGGTACTTCTTATCTGCTGTATATTGATTGGCAGTCATCATTTACCCTTGGCTTGAAAGGTAAAACTTTTGCTCAGTTGTATATTATTACGGAACATTTGAGACTGCAACGCCTGGAACAAGTAGGTCGCTATTCGGATCGTTGTCTGGCACAAGCCTGTTTATTATCTCCTCCAGTAAGAGACTTCTTATCTGCTGCATTATGATTGGCAGTCATCATTTACCCTTGGCTTGAAAGGTAATACTTTTTGCTCATAATCTTTTGCCATGTATTTGATCCTATGCTGGCGCTTTGTAGGGCGTGATGCGCGTTATTGTCTCGTCAGATCGTCTTCGGAGATTTCGCACTTTGGCTGATCGTCCCCTTTGCAGTTCTGATCCCTCGCTCTCGTTAGTCTGTGTGCTGGTAAGTCGCTATTCGGATTGTTGTCCGGCATAAGCCTGTTTATTATCTCCTCCAGTAAGACGCTTCTGATATGATTGATCTTGATTGGACGTCATCATTTACCCTTGGCTTGAAGGGTAATACTTTTTGCTCAGTTGTATATTATTACGGAACATTTGAGACTGCACGTATGAAACAAGTAGGTCGCTATTCGGATCGTTGTCTGGCATAAGCCTGTTTATTATGTCCTCCAGTAAGGTACTTCTTATCTGGTGTAGATTGATTGGCAGTCATCATTTACCCTTGGCTTGAAAGGTAAAACTTTTTGCGCAGTTGTATATCATTACGGAATATTTGAGACTGCAACGCCTGGAACAAGTAGGTCGCTATTCGGATCGTTGTCTGGCACAAGCCTGTTTATTATCTCCTCCAGTAAGGTACTTCTTATCTGCTGTATATTGATTGGCAGTCATCATTTACCCTTGGCTTGAAAGGTAAAACTTTTGCTCAGTTGTATATTATTACGGAACATTTGAGACTGCAACGCCTGGAACAAGTAGGTCGCTATTCGGATCGTTGTCTGGCACAAGCCTGTTTATTATCTCCTCCAGTAAGAGACTTCTTATCTGCTGTATCATGATTGGCAGTCATCATTTACCCTTGGCTTGAAAGGTAATACTTTTTGCTCATAATCTTTTGCCATGTATTTGATCCTATGCTGGCGCTTTGTAGGGCGTGATGCGCGTTATTGTCTCGTCAGATCGTCTTCGGAGATTTCGCACTTTGGCTGATCGTCCCCTTTGCAGTTCTGATCCCTCGCTCTCGTTAGTCTGTGTGCTGGTAAGTCGCTATTCGGATTGTTGTCCGGCATAAGCCTGTTTATTATCTCCTCCAGTAAGAGGCTTCTGATATGATTGATCTTGATTGGACGTCATCATTTACCCTTGGCTTGAAGGGTAATACTTTTTGCTCAGTTGTATATTATTACGGAACATTTGAGACTGCACGTATGAAACAAGTAGGTCGCTATTCGGATCGTTGTCTGGCATAAGCCTGTTTATTATGTCCTCCAGTAAGGTACTTCTTATCCGGTGTAGATTGATTGGCAGTCATCATTTACCCTTGGCTTGAAAGGTAAAACTTTTGCTCAGTTGTATATTATTACGGAACATTTGAGACTGCAACGCCTGGAACAAGTAGGTCGCTATTCGGATCGTTGTCTGGCACAAGCCTGTTTATTATCTCCTCCAGTAAGAGACTTCTTATCTGCTGTATCATGATTGGCAGTCATCATTTACCCTTGGCTTGAAAGGTAATACTTTTTGCTCATAATCTTTTGCCATGTATTTGATCCTATGCTGGCGCTTTGTAGGGCGTGATGCGCGTTATTGTCTCGTCAGATCGTCTTCGGAGATTTCGCACTTTGGCTGATCGTCCCCTTTGCAGTTCTGATCCCTCGCTCTCGTTAGTCTGTGTGCTGGTAAGTCGCTATTCGGATTGTTGTCCGGCATAAGCCTGTTTATTATCTCCTCCAGTAAGAGGCTTCTGATATGATTGATCTTGATTGGAAGTCATCATTTACCCTTGGCTTGAAGGGTAATACTTTTTGCTCATAATCTTTTGCCATGTATTTGATCCTATGCTGGCGCTTTGTAGGGCGTGATGCGCGTTATTGTCTCGTCAGATCGTCTTCGGAGATTTCGCACTTTGGCTGATCGTCCCCTTTGCAGTTCTGATCCCTCGCTCTCGTTAGTCTGTGTGGTGGTAAGTCGCTATTCGGATTGTTGTCCGGCATAAGCCTGTTTATTATCTCCTCCAGTAAGAGGCTTCTGATATGATTGATCTTGATTGGAAGTCATCATTTACCCTTGGCTTGAAGGGTAATACTTTTTGCTCAGTTGTATATCATTACGGAACATTTGAGACTGCACGTCTGAAACAAGTAGGTCGCTATTCGGATCGTTGTCTGGCATAAGCCTGTTTATTATGTCCTCCAGTAAGGTACTTCTTATCTGCTGTAGATTGATTGGTAGTCATCACTTACCCTTGGCTTGAAAGGTAAAACTTTTTGCGCAGTTGTATATCATTACGGAATATTTGAGACTGCAACGCCTGGAACAAGTAGGTCGCTATTCGGATCGTTGTCTGGCACAAGCCTGTTTATTATCTCCTCCAGTAAGGTACTTCTTATCTGCTGTATATTGATTGGCAGTCATCATTTACCCTTGGCTTGAAAGGTAAAACTTTTGCTCAGTTGTATATTATTACGGAACATTTGAGACTGCAACGCCTGGAACAAGTAGGTCGCTATTCGGATTGTTGTCTGGCACAAGCCTGTTTATTAGCTCCTCCAGTAAGAGACTTCTTATCTGCTGTATCATGATTGGCAGTCATCATTTACCCTTGGCTTGAAAGGTAATACTTTTTGCTCATAATCTTTTGCCATGTATTTGATCCTATGCTGGCGCTTTGTAGGGCGTGATGCGCGTTATTGTCTCGTCAGATCGTCTTCGGAGATTTCGCACTTTGGCTGATCGTCCCCTTTGCAGTTCTGATCCCTCGCTCTCGTTAGTCTGTGTGCTGGTAAGTCGCTATTCGGATTGTTGTCCGGCATAAGCCTGTTTATTATCTCCTCCAGTAAGAGGCTTCTGATATGATTGATCTTGATTGGACGTCATCATTTACCCTTGGCTTGAAGGGTAATACTTTTTGCTCAGTTGTATATTATTACGGAACATTTGAGACTGCACGTATGAAACAAGTAGGTCGCTATTCGGATCGTTATCTGGCATAAGCCTGTTTATTATGTCCTCCAGTAAGGTACTTCTTATCTGCTGTAGATTGATTGGCAGTCATCATTTACCCTTGGCTTGAAAGGTAAAACTTTTTGCGCAGTTGTATATCATTACGGAATATTTGAGACTGCAACGCCTGGAACAAGTAGGTCGCTATTCGGATCGTTGTCTGGCACAAGCCTGTTTATTATCTCCTCCAGTAAGGTACTTCGTATCTGCTGTATATTGATTGGCAGTCATCAATTACCCTTGGCTTGAAAGGTAAAACTTTTGCTCAGTTGTATATTATTACGGAACATTTGAGACTGCAACGCCTGGAACAAGTAGGTCGCTATTCGGATCGTTTTCTGGCACAAGCCTGTTTATTATCTCCTCCAGTAAGAGACTTCTTATCTGCTGTATCATGATTGGCAGTCATCATTTACCCTTGGCTTGAAAGGTAATACTTTTTGGTCATAATCTTTTGCCATGTATTTGATCCTATGCTGGCGCTTTGTAGGGCGTGATGCGCGTTATTGTCTTGTCAGATCGTCTTCGGAGATTTCGCACTTTGGCTGATCGTCCCCTTTGCAGTTCTGATCCCTCGCTCTCGTTAATCTGTGTGCTGGTAAGTCGCTATTCGGATTGTTGTCCGGCATAAGCCTGTTTATTATCTCCTCCAGTAAGAGGCTTCTGATATGATTGATCTTGATTGGAAGTCATCATTTACCCTTGGCTTGAAGGGTAATACTTTTTGCTCATAATCTTTTGCCATGTATTTGATCTTATGCTGGCGCTTTGTAGGGCGTTGATGCGCGTTATTGTCTCGTCAGATCGTCTTCGGAGATTTCGCACTTTGGCTGATCGTCCCCTTTGCAGTTCTGATCCCTCGCTCTCGTTAGTCTGTGTGCTGGTAAGCCGCTATTCGGATTGTTGTCCGGCATAAGCCTGTTTATTATCTCCTCCAGTAAGAGGCTTCTGATATGATTGATCTTGATTGGAAGTCATCATTTACCCTTGGCTTGAAGGGTAATACTTTTTGCTCATAATCTTTTGCCATGTATTTGATCCTATGCTGGCGGTTTGTAGGGCGTGATGCGCGTTATTGTCTCGTCAGATCGTCTTCGGAGATTTCGCACTTTGGCTGATCGTCCCCTTTGCAGTTCTGATCCCTCGCTCTCGTTAGTCTGTGTGGTGGTAAGTCGCTATTCGGATTGTTGTCCGGCATAAGCCTGTTTATTATCTCCTCCAGTAAGAGGCTTCTGATATGATTGATCTTGATTGGAAGTCATCATTTACCCTTGGCTTGAAGGGTAATACTTTTTGCTCAGTTGTATATCATTACGGAACATTTGAGACTGCACGTCTGAAACAAGTAGGTCGCTATTCGGATCGTTGTCTGGCATAAGCCTGTTTATTATGTCCTCCAGTAAGGTACTTCTTATCTGCTGTAGATTGATTGGTAGTCATCACTTACCCTTGGCTTGAAAGGTAAAACTTTTTGCGCAGTTGTATATCATTACGGAATATTTGAGACTGCAACGCCTGGAACAAGTAGGTCGCTATTCGGATCGTTGTCTGGCACAAGCCTGTTTATTATCTCCTCCAGTAAGGTACTTCGTATCTGCTGTATATTGATTGGCAGTCATCAATTACCCTTGGCTTGAAAGGTAAAACTTTTGCTCAGTTGTATATTATTACGGAACATTTGAGACTGCAACGCCTGGAACAAGTAGGTCGCTATTCGGATCGTTTTCTGGCACAAGCCTGTTTATTATCTCCTCCAGTAAGAGACTTCTTATCTGCTGTATCATGATTGGCAGTCATCATTTACCCTTGGCTTGAAAGGTAATACTTTTTGGTCATAATCTTTTGCCATGTATTTGATCCTATGCTGGCGCTTTGTAGGGCGTGATGCGCGTTATTGTCTCGTCAGATCGTCTTCGGAGATTTCGCACTTTGGCTGATCGTCCCCTTTGCAGTTCTGATCCCTCGCTCTCGTTAATCTGTGTGCTGGTAAGTCGCTATTCGGATTGTTGTCCGGCATAAGCCTGTTTATTATCTCCTCCAGTAAGAGGCTTCTGATATGATTGATCTTGATTGGAAGTCATCATTTACCCTTGGCTTGAAGGGTAATACTTTTTGCTCATAATCTTTTGCCATGTATTTGATCTTATGCTGGCGCTTTGTAGGGCGTTGATGCGCGTTATTGTCTCGTCAGATCGTCTTCGGAGATTTCGCACTTTGGCTGATCGTCCCCTTTGCAGTTCTGATCCCTCGCTCTCGTTAGTCTGTGTGCTGGTAAGCCGCTATTCGGATTGTTGTCCGGCATAAGCCTGTTTATTATCTCCTCCAGTAAGAGGCTTCTGATATGATTGATCTTGATTGGAAGTCATCATTTACCCTTGGCTTGAAAGGTAATACTTTTTGCTCATAATCTTTTGCCATGTATTTGATCCTATGCTGGCGGTTTGTAGGGCGTGATGCGCGTTATTGTCTCGTCAGATCGTCTTCGGAGATTTCGCACTTTGGCTGATCGTCCCCTTTGCAGTTCTGATCCCTCGCTCTCGTTAGTCTGTGTGGTGGTAAGTCGCTATTCGGATTGTTGTCCGGCATAAGCCTGTTTATTATCTCCTCCAGTAAGAGGCTTCTGATATGATTGATCTTGATTGGAAGTCATCATTTACCCTTGGCTTGAAGGGTAATACTTTTTGCTCATAATCTTTTGCCCATGTATTTGATCCTATGCTGGCGCTTTGTAGGGCGTGATGCGCGTTATTGTCTCGTCAGATCGTCTTCGGAGATTTCGCACTTTGGCTGATCGTCCCCTTTGCAGTTCTGATCCCTCGCTCTCGTTAGTCTGTGTGCTGGTAAGTCGCTATTCGGATTGTTGTCCGGCATAAGCCTGTTTATTATCTCCTCCAGTAAGAGGCTTCTGATATGATTGATCTTGATTGGAAGTCATCATTTACCCTTGGCTTGAAGGGTAATACTTTTTGCTCATAATCTTTTGCCATGTATTTGATCCTATGCTGGCGCTTTGTAGGGCGTGATGCGCGTTATTTTCTCGTCAGATCGTCTTCGGAGATTTCGCACTTTGGCTGATCGTCCCCTTTGCAGTTCTGATCCCTCGCTCTCGTTAGTCTGTGTGCTGGTAAGTCGCTATTCGGATTGTTGTCCGGCATAAGCCTGTTTATTATCTCCTCCAGTAAGAGGCTTCTGATATGATTGATCTTGATTGGAAGTCATCATTTACCCTTGGCTTGAAGGGTAATACTTTTTGCTCAGTTGTATATTATTACGGAACATTTGAGACTGCACGTCTGAAACAAGTAGGTCGCTATTCGGATCGTTGTCTGGCACAAGCCTGTTTTATATCTCCTCCAGTAAGAGACTTCTTATCTGCTGTATCGTGATTGGCAGTCATCATTTACCCTTGGCTTGAAAGGTGATACTTTTTGCTCATAATCTTTTGCCATGTATTTGATCCTATGCTGGCGCTTTGTAGGGCGTGATGCGCGTTATTGTCTCGTCAGATCGTCTTCGGAGATTTCGCACTTTGGCTGATCGTCCCCTTTGCAGTTCTGATCCCTCGCTCTCGTTAGTCTGTGTGCTGGTAAGTCGCTATTCGGATTGTTGTCCGGCATAAGCCTGTTTATTATCTCCTCCAGTAAGAGGCTTCTGATATGATTGATCTTGATTGGAAGTCATCATTTACCCTTGGCTTCAAGGGTAATACTTTTTGCTCATAATCTTTTGCCATGTATTTGATCCTATGCTGGCGCTTTGTAGGGCGTGATGCGCGTTATTGTCTCGTCAGATCGTCTTCGGAGATTTCGCACTTTGGCTGATCGTCCCCTTTGCAGTTCTGATCCCTCGCTCTCGTTAGTCTGTGTGCTGGTAAGTCGCTATTCGGATTGTTGTCCGGCATAAGCCTGTTTATTATCTCCTCCAGTAAGAGGCTTCTGATATGATTGATCTTGATTGGAAGTCATCATTTACCCTTGGCTTGAAGGGTAATACTTTTTGCTCAGTTGTATATCATTACGGAACATTTGAGACTGCACGTCTGAAACAAGTAGGTCGCTATTCGGATCGTTGTCTGGCATAAGCCTGTTTATTATGTCCTCCAGTAAGGTACTTCTTATCTGCTGTAGATTGATTGGCAGTCATCACTTACCCTTGGCTTGAAAGGTAAAACTTTTTGCGCAGTTGTATATCATTACGGAATATTTGAGACTGCAACGCCTGGAACAAGTAGATCGCTATTCGGATCGTTGTCTGGCACAAGCCTGTTTATTATCTCCTCCAGTAAGGTACTTCTTATCTGCTGTATATTGATTGGCAGTCATCATTTACCCTTGGCTTGAAAGGTAAAACTTTTTCTCAGTTGTATATTATTACGGAACATTTGAGACTGCACGTCTGAAACAAGTAGGTCGCTATTCGGATCGTTGTCTGGCATAAGCCTGTTTATTATGTCCTCCAGTAAGGTACTTCTTATCTGCTGTAGATTGATTGGCAGTCATCACTTACCCTTGGCTTGAAAGGTAAAACTTTTTGCGCAGTTGTATATCATTACGGAGTATTTGAGACTGCAACGCCTGGAACAAGTAGGTCGCTATTCGGATCGTTGTCCGGCATAAGCCTGTTTATTATCTCCTCCAGTAAGAGGCATCTTATCTGATTTGTCTTGATTGGAAGCCATCATTTACCCTTGCCTTGAATGGTAATACTTTTTGCTCAGTTGTATATCATTACTGAACATTTGAGACTGCACGTCTGAAACAAGTAGGTCGCTATTCGGATCGTTGTCTGGCACAAGCCTGTTTATTATCTCCTCCAGTAAGAGACTTCTTATCTGCTGTATCATGTATGGCAGTCATCATTTACTCTTGTCTTGAAAGGTAATACTTTTTGCTCATAATCTTTTGCCATGTATTTGATCCTATGCTGGCGCTTTGTAGGGCGTGATGCGCGTTATTGTCTCGTCAGATCGTCTTCGGAGATTTCGCACTTTGGCTGATCGTCCCCTTTGCAGTTCTGATCCCTCGCTCTCGTTAGTCTGTGTGCTGGTAAGTCGCTATTCGGATTGTTGTCCGGCATAAGCCTGTTTATTATCTCCTCCAGTAAGAGGCTTCTGATATGATTGATCTTGATTGGAAGTCATCATTTACCCTTGGCTTCAAGGGTAATACTTTTTGCTCATAATCTTTTGCCATGTATTTGATCCTATGCTGGCGCTTTGTAGGGCGTGATGCGCGTTATTGTCTCGTCAGATCGTCTTCGGAGATTTCGCACTTTGGCTGATCGTCCCCTTTGCAGTTCTGATCCCTCGCTCTCGTTAGTCTGTGTGCTGGTAAGTCGCTATTCGGATTGTTGTCCGGCATAAGCCTGTTTATTATCTCCTCCAGTAAGAGGCTTCTGATATGATTGATTTTGATTGGAAGTCATCATTTACCCTTGGCTTGAAGGGTAATACTTTTTGCTCATAATCTTTTGCCATGTATTTGATCCTATGCTGGCGCTTTGTAGGGCGTGATGCGCGTTATTGTCTCGTCAGATCGTCTTCGGAGATTTCGCACTTTGGCTGATCGTCCCCTTTGCAGTTCTGATCCCTCGCTCTCGTTAGTCTGTGTGCTGGTAAGTCGCTATTCGGATTGTTGTCCGGCATAAGCCTGTTTATTATCTCCTCCAGTAAGAGGCTTCTGATATGATTGATCTTGATTGGAAGTCATCATTTACCCTTGGCTTCAAGGGTAATACTTTTTGCTCATAATCTTTTGCCATGTATTTGATCCTATGCTGGCGCTTTGTAGGGCGTGATGCGCGTTATTGTTTCGTCAGATCGTCTTCGGAGATTTCGCACTTTGGCTGATCGTCCCCTTTGCAGTTCTGATCCCTCTCGTTAGTCTGTGTGCTGGTAAGTCGCTATTCGGATTGTTGTCCGGCATAAGCCTGTTTATTATCTCCTCCAGTAAGAGGCTTCTGATATGATTGATCTTGATTAGAAGTCATCATTTACCCTTGGCTTGAAGGGTAATACTTTTTGCTCATAATCTTTTGCCATATATTTGATCCTATGCTGGCGCTTTGTAGGGCGTGATGCGCGTTAGTGTCTCGTCAGATCGTCTTCGGAGATTTCGCACTTTGGCTGATCGTCCCCTTTGCAGTTCTGATCCCTCGCTCTCGTTAGTCTGTGTGGTGGTAAGTCGCTATTCGGATTGTTGTCCGGCATAAGCCTGTTTATTATCTCCTCCAGTAAGAGGCTTCTGATATGATTGATCTTGATTGGAAGTCATCATTTACCCTTGGCTTGAAGGGTAATACTTTTTGCTCATAATCTTTTGCCATGTATTTGATCCTATGCTGGCGCTTTGTAGGGCGTGATGCGCGTTATTGTCTCGTCAGATCGTCTTCGGAGATTTCGCACTTTGGCTGATCGTCCCCTTTGCAGTTCTGATCCCTCGCTCTCGTTAGTCTGTGTGCTGGTAAGTCGCTATTCGGATTGTTGTCCGGCATAAGCCTGTTTATTATCTCCTCCAGTAAGAGGCTTCTGATATGATTGATCTTGATTGGAAGTCATCATTTACCCTTGGCTTGAAGGGTAATACTTTTTGCTCATAATCTTTTGCCCATGTATTTGATCCTATGCTGGCGCTTTGTAGGGCGTGATGCGCGTTATTGTCTCGTAAGATCGTCTTCGGAGATTTCGCACTTTGGCTGATCGTCCCCTTTGCAGTTCTGATCCCTCGCTCTCGTTAGTCTGTGTGCTGGTAAGTCGCTATTCGGATTGTTGTCCGGCATAAGCCTGTTTATTATCTCCTCCAGTAAGAGGCTTCTGATATGATTGATCTTGATTGGAAGTCATCATTTACCCTTGGCTTGAAGGGTAATGTTACATCAACAATTGCCGATGGTAAATCGGAACATGCTCGCACTAACTCAGGAGAAGGGTCGTGGGCAACTTACCTTCCAAAAAAACTACAGATCGAACGGATAAGGGCGCCAAGGGGTTTGCAGCCTTATGTTCCACTCGTTCGTTTAAGCAAAAAAACCACTAAACTCGCTCAAGATAGCAATGCAACGTAAACAATAAAACAAAACCCACAGAGTGATAAATCGTATAATATTCTAATATTTAATGTATCGGATAACAGGGAGGCATGAAATTGTTTTGTAATTACTGGCATAAAGTACACAGACAAGACTAGCACAAAATAAATATATATCACAGTAGGCAAATATATATCACATTATTACTTATTTCACAAATTCAATCGGGTGCATCCGAAATCGCAGCTAGGCTGACGGCCTCGTAACTAATTTCTAAATGGACTTACTTTCAGCACTAAATTTGGCCAAAACACATTAATTAATAGCAACCCGAAGGCTAAGAGAATGTCACCGTTGTACTGCGTTCAATTTTTTTTTGTATGTATCAAGTTAATAATTTACGGATACCCACGTAAGCAATCAGATCTGTCTGCCCTATGGAAATAAGCAACTGCTGAATACTGTTCCAGCTATTTTAATTAATCCGAAGGAGCATGGAACTATCGCAACTAGGTTTGCCACTCGCTCAGCGAAATTTCAATCCAAAATGAGCTTCGGCGAATTTACTTTAACATAAGCACAGCGAAAGCTCGCACTTCGTGTGACCCTTGATTACAACAATTACTTGCGGTGAAGCCGCTAATAACAGAACCCTATATGAATTGCTAAACAAGATAACGCAGGCAATTGAAAATTCCAGTGCATCCTAGCAGTTAACGAACATAATACTATGCCGCACAACAAAATCGTTTAGAGAGTTCGTATAACAAAATGCAAAATAATCGAGGTAGGTTTCAAACCAAACTCGGCATCAAGAGGTCACTCCAAACACCAGGGGGCTGCTCCTACGGGAAGCTGTGAGCCACCACAAACAGGACTCTGCCTCAAATCTCTCCGAGGGGTGTGCGAAGAACTACAGCCATCGACTTTGGGATGATCTCAGCCCGAAGCAAGGAGCTGAGCAAACACACAACCAAAATTAGTGGTCGAATAAGAAAAGAGAAGCGTGCTTACCCAGGAAAGCCTGATAATCGCCTAACAGAAAAATGTGCTTCTACACTAACAGAGGTATTGGTAATCTTTCCTGGCCCATCGACGGAAAGGATGTTAAAATAACGACTGCCACAACCACTAGGTTCTTTGGGCGTCCTTTACGAACCCTTCTTTCAGTTCAGCTTCCTACATGGGAGACGATGCACCTCGAAGATTGTCCAAACAAACAATTTAGCGGGCAGACATCTTAGCAAGCAACTTTTCACCAAACACGGACGCTTCCCTAACGCCATCTCACGACAACAGCGGAAGTTGTTGGTGCCGATAATACAGAGCCCTGAACCGGTCTTTTAAATACGAACTTTCCAAAGAGAAAATAGAAACCTGTATTTCCACTAGAACTGTTTCAACTGCGATTTGAATTGTCCGAAAACGACAGGTTGCCTGCCAATCAGGCGGAGAGTACTGCATAATTACGAGAAAACAATTCATTGGTTTCAACTCCCCCCTTTCTTAAAGAGGTTTGACCCTCAAACATCCAAACTACCACCATAAAAACCACGAAAACCCGCACCTCAGAACAACAACTACTGGTGTGGACAGAGGTGACACCCAGAGGACCTCGAAGCCAGAACGACCCACACGACAGGGATCGAGTCTACTCGTCGCTGCGAGGTGGAGAGTGCTGCGCCGGTGAGCAGACCCGTGACGACCCATCGCGGAGCGGTCCCAGACCCGAGACCCCCCAAACATCATCCCAAGACCACACCAAGTACCCGCCCCCTTGAATACTTCCAAAACAAAAAAAACCCCAAGGTGGAAGATACCCCGGCAGTTATGGTACTGCTAGACCGAAATAGGACTACAAAAACAAACTAAGAGAACGATCAGGGTTCTTCTTTTGACGATCGTGAGGAGAAGGTAACCCCGGGAAAAGAGGATCTGAAGGAGATCAGTGAAGCGACAGGCAGAGCCACATTTATGCTCCTCACCAATCATACTGGTTGAGGGTCCCTCCCACACCGCGTACGGAGGGGACAAAGGTCCCTACAACCTTTACCTCATGCATTCCGAAGACTCCATTCACGCTCAAGTCACAAACATACCAGATCAAAGAGAAAGTCAGAAAAATAGGAAAGCAACTCATGGGCCCACCACATTCATACCAAAGACCATATACACTGAACGAAAAGGAAAAGGGATAGGTAAATGTCGGAAGGAAAGAAGGCGAAGAATGAAGGACTGATCGTCTCGACACAAACTAAATCATTCACCAGAAAAATCTGTGAACAATAATCCCGAACTATCGGAAACTCGCTCGTACGAACCAAAAGACGTTCACCAGGAAAATCTGTGAACAATGATCCCTCACTAACGGAAACTTAATCGTACAGCAAAAAAAAGGTTCACCAGAAGAATCTGTGAACGATAACTCCGTTTTAACGGAAACAAACCTAACACTGAACAACCAACTACTCGCGAATGTTAACCTAAACCCAACAAGGACTAGTGTCAAGCAACCCAAAATCCCTCAAATGACGTAAACGGTACATAACCTAAATAAATATTGCAAGACACCAGGTGCTAACCAAACGACACCTACAAAACTCACATTCGCAAGCATTCAGCTACCCTAATGCTAAAGAGACGGGGAGAACAAGATGATATAGCTCCCTATACTCTAAAATGGGGAAAACAAGATGATAATGATCCCTATAGTGACCTTCCCTGCGTGCCCAACCAACCACCCTAAAACACGCTCACTCTAAATCCTCATCTTCATGAACCTTTAAATCCTGTACATGCCACGAACCTAAACTCCGACGAGTCTCAAAATCCTCCAGCTCATACACATTCGGCGATACCTTTTGTCTAACACGGCATTTGATAAACTTGGGAGTCAGCTTGGCAGCCACGTAATCGGCCTTATTCGAGAGGGTATAATTCCTCTTCCACACAGTCTGACCTAACTCTAAACTAACTGGTCGACGCCTCAAATTATAACGCTGAGTGCTGGTATGGAAAGCCTTATCGAGACGCGCCTTAACAGTAGCATAAATGCTCCTCAAACCCTTAAGATGTTCGTTAAGATCGGTCCGATCGTGGAAATCAAGAGGTTGGTTGCCCTGGTCCCGAAGTCGATGCATCTTCCCCGACAGACACGGTTCTCTACCAAAATTCAAATAGGCTGGGGAATAACCTGTAACTTCATGTACCGCTGTACGTAACGCATAACCCAACTGTGGTAACTTCTCATCCCATGTTCGATGGTCGTTGTTAACATAGGACCGTATCATGGTCTTGATGACTCGATTCACCCGTTCACATGGGTTTGCCTGTGGATGGTAATTGGCATTATACACAATCTTGCTGTCATAGCGCTTGGCTAAATCCCGAAATGCCTTACTGACGTACTGCTTCCCATTATCACAAATTATCCTCTCGGGAGCACCGAAGACCAACATAACCTCATTCTCAAGATGTTTAACCACCGCCGCACTCGTAGCTGGTCTTCAGAGGGAACATCATTGCATACTTCGTGAAACAATCGACAACAACCAAAATAAACCGATTACGCTTAGCTGACACCGGAAGCGGACCTACCAAATCAGTACAGATAACCTCCAAGGAAGAGAAAGAATACGCTTGTGCATTTCACCATAAGGTTTCCTCTGGTCGGGTTTCTGGGAAGTACACACTGGGCATCTACGAACGTAACGGGCCACATCGACGTTCATCTTTGGCCAGTAATAACGAGCTGAAACACGCCTAAGAGTTTTGAAATAACCAAAGTGTCCAGCCGTCGGCTCATCATGATTCTCCACTAAAACTTTGGCACGTACAGATTTTGGAACCACCAGCTTCCAATCACAATCCCTATTCAAGTTAGGAGACCCTGCATGCGTTAACTTAAAGATGTTATTGCCCTCCACACGCCACTGGGGAAAATTGTGAGGGGTTTCAACAATTCTTGCCCTAAGCTTCGTATACCACTGGTCCTGGTCGGCTTCTTGAATCTCAATTGCTGCTATAGCCCTAGACAACGCATCCGGTACTACATTCTCAGATCCCTTACGGTAACTAATCGTGAAATCGTAACCCTGTAACCTTAACGCCCAACGAGCTAAACGACCTGATGGATTCTGTAGCTTCCATAACCACAATAGAGAATGGTGATCGGTGACAACATGGAATTGGACTCCTTCCACATACGGGCGGAACTTCTCGATAGCCCATACCACAGCGAGACACTCGAGCTCGGTTGCTGAAAACTTTTTCTTCTGGTGAGTCAAACTCCTGCTAGCATAGGCGATAACACGCTCTTCCCCTCCGATCTTCTGGGTGAGTACGCAACCTAAACCAACTTGTGAGGCATCAGTCTGCAAGGTGAAAAATTCCTTGAAATCCGGACAAGTCAAGATAGGGGCCGAAACTAGACACTGTTTTTTGTCTTGAAATGCTGCCTCGGCCTCAGGATTCCAGCTAAAAGTCGCCGACTTCCGAGTCAATCGATGAAGTGGTGCCACACGAGAAGCAAAATCTCTAACAAACCTCCTATACCACGAGATGAGCCCTACAAAACGCCGGACATCCTTACTAGACTTCGGAGTAGGATAATTCACCATACACTCAACCTTAGACGGATCTACTCGCAAGCCTTGCCTATCGATGACATAACCTAAATATTTCAGTTGCGATTTCACAAACTCACACTTCTCGGGATTTACCGTGAGTCCAGCCTGTAACAATCTGGTGAAGACCTTTTGCAAAATCTCTAAATGCATCGTGAAGGTAGGGGTGGCCACAATGATATCATCCAAATAAACTGACACGTAAGGTGTTAAGTCAGAACCCAACAGCTGGTCTACCAAACGCTGAAAAGTCCCGGGCGCATTATGCAAACCGAACGGTAATCTACGGAACTGGTAGAGCCCCTTACCAGGAACGACAAACGCTGTCTTCTCCTTGCTGCTCTCCTCCAACTCCACCTGCCAGTAAACGGACTTTAAATCAATGGACGACAAGTATTGGGCGTTAGAAAGCCTATCAAGAATGACGGACATATACGGCAATGGGTACGCATCCCGCTTGGTCACACTATTCACCTTCCTGAAATCTACGCAAAACCGATATTCCCCGCTGGACTTCTTGACCATCACCACTGGTGAACTCCATGGCGAAGAAGAAGGTTCAATGACTCCCAACTCTAACATGGTGTCAATTTCTTGGTCAATCTTTTCCTGAATATAGGGCGACACCGGATAGTAACGCTGTTTAATAGGAAGGGCATCTCCCGTGTCGATAACATGCTTGATTCCTTTGGCACAACCTAAGCCTGGCTTCATCTGCTGGAAAAAATGTGCCACCAAGTCATCTAAGGCTTGAGCCTCTCCACTGGTTAGCTCCTCTTTTATGCGGATGGCGTTGACGACCGCCTTATTACCAAAATCCCAAGTATTCTTCCTAAAGTGCGAAACCAGATCCATTCCCTTCCAAAAATCAATGCCTAAGATGATGTCCTCGGCGATATCCTGAATTACCACGGCCTTAATAACTTTGACTTTATCCTTCAACCTAAAGGGTACATAAATTTCACCCAACGCTGTGCAAGATCGACCGTCAGCTACCGTAACCGAAGAGTAACTGCTCTCTAATGTAAGTCCGATGTCCTGTAATTTCTTCCAACCGGCTCCTCCAATCACAGTTCGACTAGCCCCGGAATCCAACAGACACACGAATAATATTCCATAAACCTCCACCTGTAAGTAAGGACGAGGATCCCTTTTTCGATTAGAGAAAGCACTAAAAACTTTGGCCCTCCGGCCCTGAAAATTAACAGAACTCGAACTCCACGATGAATTGGCCGACTGCCCTCTTAAGATCGACGTCCGGCTACCCGACGACCTTGTACCTCGTTTCCCGAACACTTCGGACAAGTACTCTTCACTACACCTGTAGCGCCACATGAAAAACAAAAACGTCTCGTTCGAGGTTTAGAACACCTAGTAAAATTGTGACCAGTCTCCAGACAATTCCAACATTTCCTCGCTGGGACCACAGTATCAATAGATTCAACACGAGCCTTGGGAGTTTTACCATTAGATGGACAAGCTAAGTCGGGTTCCAAAAAATCAACCTTATTGACCGTAGGGGTTCGATAACTAGTTGCCAGATCTTTAGTAGCCTCCAACTTCTTGCACAACTGCAATAATTCCGAAACGCTATGATAATCCTGTAAAGCAACCCCCCTAATGAAAAATGGATCGATGTTACGTCGAATCACCGTTAATTTCTCCCGCTCTGATGGTGGGTGAGATAGCCTAGAAAACAAGTTCACCATACAAGCGAAATAATTTCCAACATTTTCTTGAGGACCCTGGACCCGCGCCGTAATTTCATTCCACAGTTCGACTTCATAGTCGAACGGCAGGTATTCCTCCCTCAAACAACGAATAAAGTCGTCCCACGAGTTGATCTGACCCCTAACAGAACGATACCAGATCAATGCGCTACCACACAGCAAGTCGATGATGGCATTCTTCAAGTCTGCTGGAGCGACTCCTCGGGCGACCCGTAACTCTTCCACTCTTTCAATGAAAGCGTTTACGCTAAGTCCAGTATTATCCCCACTGAAAGAAATACCCCACTTGTGGACTGGTACAACCTTACAGCTAGCATTAGAATTGCTTGAAGGCGGCTGAGTAACATTAACAGCAGCGGCAGAACTCCTCACTCCTGCTGGAACCAAAGGATCTCCCGCAGGTTGACCTAATTTGTCTAAATTGTCCTCAATGCAATTCAGTTGATCTACTACCTTGTTGATCGACTTCTCAAGGCCGACCTCCTTATCTGAAATGACCAACCTACTCAAACGTCCATATAAATGTCGAAGTTTGGATGAGACAACCCTAAACTCGTTTTGTTCAGGAGACCTAATTGCGCTAACAAAGTCTGTCAACTCAGTGGTCTTCTTATCGCAGACCTCAATCTCCTTCGCCACATCGGCCACAAAACTCGGTGCTAGTGGAAGTTCCCCAAACTGTTCTTTCCCTAAAAATTCCTTTAATTTCTTCCTCATAGTAGCAACAGTCTCTCCCTTCAAGCTGGTACAACCCCTAACCGATAATTCATAAATAAGTTCGTCGCGAGCTAGACGATGAGGATCCATGATCACAATCAATAAATACAAACGACTACTTAATACAGTAACTTCAACTAATCGATTAAATATTTATACCCTAACAATAGCATGCACCAACAAAGGTTCACCAAAATCCCCAATTACACCTAAATGTACCTCAATATACCTAAATATACCTAAATGCCAAAATCCAAAATCTATCATGCACCTAATGTGCCAAAAAAAATATGGCTCGAATGCCAAATATGCTACCAAGCAAAAATCCAAACGTTCGTAAGGTTGGAGAAAGTCCTACCATACGAATCCCTAAATCTCAAATAATGGCTTAAACGCCAAACTCTAAAATCCTATGCACGGATGGAGAATGTTCTAACAAATCTCGCAACAACGACACAACAATTCCAGCCGTACAAATATTCAACAATCGGTGCTTCGTAGCTCAAAAAAATATTCCAAACCAAATTCCCAAATTCGCACAAGACTCCTATAAACATATCCTGAAATAAACAAATTCGCCAAGACGAACAGGATGCAAGGAGTAACAAGGGCTAAAGTATAAACAATAACTAGTAATATACTCAATAAATAACATCAAACAATCCTAACTAAATATTTGCCAGTAATTACGGGATCCCTAACTAGAAAAGTTTCTCAAAAAATTGCCTTCACAGCGGGCGCCATTTTGTTACATCAACAATTGCCGATGGTAAATCGGAACATGCTCGCACTAACTCAGGAAAAGGGTCGTGGGCAACTTACCTTCCAAAAAAACTAAAGATCGAACGGATAAGGGCGCCAAGGGGTTTGCAGCCTATGTTCCACTCGTTCATTTAAGCGACAAACCACTAAGTTCGCTCAAGATAGCAATGCAACGTACACAATAAAACAAAACCCACAGAGTAATAAATCGTATAATATTTCCAATAGATAATGGATCGGATAACAGGGAGGCATAAAATTGTTTTGTAATTACTGGCATAAAGTACACAGACAAGACTAGTACAAAATAAATATGTATCACAGTAGGCAAATATATATCACATTATTACTTATTTCACAGATTCAATCGGGTGCATCCGAAATCGCAGCTAGGCTGACGGCCTCGTAACTAATTTCTAAATGGACTTACTTTCAGCACTAAATTTGGCCAAAACACATTGATTAATAGCAAACCGAAGGCTAAGAGAATGTCACCATTGTACTGCGTTCCACTTTTTAGTATGTATCAAGTTAATAATTTACGGATACCCACGTAAGCAATCAGATCTGTCTGCCCTATGGAAATAAGCACTGCTGAATACTGTTCCAGCTATTTTAATTAATCCGAAGGAGCATGGAACTATCGCAACTAGGTTTGCCACTCGCTCAGCGAAATGTCAATCCAAAATGAGCTTCGGCGAATTTACTTTAAAATAAGCACAGCGAAAGCTCGCACTTCGTGTGACCCTTGATTACAACAATTACTTGCGGTGAAGCCGCTAATAACAGGACCCTATATGAATTGCTAAACAAGATAACGCAGGCAATTGAAAATTCCAGTGCATCCTAGCAGTTAACGAACATAATACTATGCCGCACAACGAAATCGTTTGAGAGTTCGTATAACAAAATGCAAAATAATCGAGGTAGGTTTCAAACCAGACTCGGCTTCACGACGTCACTCCAAACACCAGGGGGCTGCTCCTGAGGGAAGCTGTGAGCCACCGAGAACTGGGGACTCTGCCTCAAATCTCTCCGAGGGGTGTGCGAAGAACCACAGCCATCGACTTTGGGATGATCTCAGCCCGAAGCAAGGAGCTGAACAAACACACAACCAAAATTAGTGGTCGAATAAGAAGAGAGAAGCGTGCTTACCCAGGAAAGCCTGATAAACGCCCAACAGAAAAATGTGCTTTTACACTATCAAAGGTCTTGGTAATTTTCCTGGCCCATCGACGGAAAGGATGTTAAAATAACGGCTGCCACAACCACTACGTTCTTTGGGCGTCCTTTACGAACCCTTCTTTCAGTTCAGTTTCCTACATGGGAGACGATGCACCTCGAAGATTGCCCAAAAAACCAATTTAGCGGGCGGACATCTTAGCAAGAAAATTTTCACGAAAGAGGACGCTTCCCTAACGCCATCTCATGACAGCGGCGGAAGTTGGTGCCGATAATATAGAAACCTGTATTTCGAATACAACTATTCGAAATAGGAATTAGAAACCTGTGTTTCCACTAGAAATGTTTCAATTCAAGTAGCAATCTGTATTGTTCGAACAACAAAGGTTGCCTGCCAATCAAGCGGAGAGTACTGCATAATTACGAGAAAACAATTCATTGGTTTCAACATTAATTAATTCCGATGTATTATCGCTAGATGACGCATCATGTACTGTTTGGAGGCTTATCGGTTTTTGCGGATCCAAAATATAATTTTCAAAAATGTCATAAGGACGCTTCCAATTTTTAGTATGTTATAGATGGCTTCATTTGCAGGTGACGGTTTTAGGGGGTGTGATTTTTTCACCCGTTTTTCGTTTTTCCCACCCGTTTTTCGTTTTTCCCACCCGTTTACGAGATACAGCCCCTTTTTTCTTTTTTTAATATTTAATCGTCTATTTGAACCCTTAGCGGCCCCCAGCCCTCAGCCCCCGGCCTCAGCCCCCAGCCTCCTGCTTCCTGTTCTCGGCTTCAGCCCCTGGCCTCAGCCCTCAGTCTCCGGCTCCCGGTGCAGACTCCACTTCCGGTTATACCTTCTGGGCAATGATGCAATACCTACCCTACAACGACCTTCTGGTTATTGTTGACATAAAAAATACTTCTTTTCCTACAAGAAACTCTTCAGTCACCTTAACTTGCTCTCTAAGGGGTGATTACGTCATGCTTTGGATGGACATGCCATCCAGTTCAGAAGTGAGGTTATGTTTTGAGTTTCCCTATGCTTAAAGTGAGCCAGAACCGGCACTGCCCATCTACTAAACTACTCAAACTATGTGAATACAGCTATCAGATTACTTTCATAGCTCAAATTCTTTTTATTTATTTATTTAGATATCAATACAGTTCATCCGCCCTAATATGTAGCTACTACTATGTTGAAACATTATTTATCTTTTGTTGTCGTGGTCGCTAGGATTTCGCTGTGCATTGATTTGCTCTAGTGTTAAATAAATATGAATGATTGATCATTTTTAGTAGTTGAAATCACATTGTATCATAAATCGAGGTACAAATTTGTTGTTGCAGTCGATAGCGTGCTTGGTTTATCATTTAACACATCCGTTGAGGTTATCTGGCGTCCCCGTATCTCACATACATGCAATCGTTTTTTGTTTAAATTATTTTGTGGTTATTAGTAGATGTCGCCCCCCTACAGATTACTATAAACATTTTAACCGATAGATGGCATATCCTGTACCGCCTGTCGCTTATCTGTGGTTACTCGCGCTCGCTAAGTCCTTATCAACTCTTGCGGTTTCTTATCAGCTTATCGCTATGTGCTCATTTCTGGCTTACAATATCGAAATTGCCACAAAGGCACTTCAAATTTCTACTATGTTATAGATGGTTTTATTTGCTGGCTATGACGTTATAGGGGGTGCCATTTTTTTACCCGTTTTCCGTTTTTTCCACCCGTTTACGAGAAGCAACCCCTATACAAATATTTGAGCCACCCTGCTTCCGGCCCCCGGCTTCAGGTCACAGTTCCCGGCTTCCGACCCCCGGTGCAGATACCAGGGCTCCGCCCCCCGGCTACTACCCCCGAACACACTCCCGCCTGCGTCGCATATGGCCCCGTACCGACATGCCGATTCTCGGCCTCACGTGCTATCACCGGAAGTGTACTTTGCAGTCTGACAGACTGAAATCAGTTCACCGGAAGTGCCACTTTGCAGTCTGACAGACTGCGCGAATTTGAATTTCCCGCCAAAATGACGTCACTTCCTGAGGCCGAACCGGTTTTGGTTATCTACTAAGCGCCAAAATAAGGGCCAAATCAAGCGCCTAGCCAAGCGCAAAGCCAAGCCCCAAGCTATTCGCCAAGCCAAGCGCAAACCCAGGCGTTAAACTAAGCGCCAAACCAAGCGCAAAGCCAAGCCCCAAGCTAGGCGCCAAGTCAAGCGCAAACCCAGGCGTTAAACTAAGCGCCAAACCAAGCGCAAACAAAAGCGCCAAGCCAGGCGCTAAGCCAAGCGCCAAGCCAAGCGCCAAACCAAGCGCAAAGCCAAGCGCCAATCCAAGCGTTAAGCCAAGCGTAAAGCCAAGCGCCAAGCCAAGCGCCAAACAAAGCGCAAAGCCAAGCGCCAAGCCAAGCGCCAAACCAAGCGCAAAGCCAAGCGCCAAGCCAGGCGCTAAGCCAAGCGCCAAGAAAAGCGCCAAACCAAGCGCAAAGCCAAGCGCCAAGCCAAGCGTTAAGCCAAGCGTAAAGCCAAGCAACAAGCCAAGCGCTACGCCAAGCGCCAAACCAAGCGCCAAGCTAAGTGCCAAGCCAAGCGCCAGGGCAAACGACTAGCCTAACGCCATGCTAAGCGCCAAACCAAGCACCAAGCCAAGCGCCAAGCCAAGCGCCAGGCCAAACGCCAAGCCAAGTGCCAAACCAAGCGCAAAGTCAAGCGGCAAGACAAACGCCAAGCCATGCGCCAAGCCAAGCGTTAAGCCAAGCGCCAAGCCAAGCGCTAAGCCAAGCGCCAAACCAAGCGCCAAACCAAGCGCCAAGCCAAGCTTTAAACCAAGCGCCAAGCCAAGCCTCAAACCAAGCGCCAAGCCAAGTGCCAAACCAACCGCAAAGTCAAGCGGCAAGGCATGCGCCAAGCTAAGTGCCAAGCCATGCGACAAGCCAAGCGCCAAGCCAAGCGCAAAGCCAAGCTTTAAACCAAGGGCCAAGCCAAGCGCCAAGCCAAGCTCTAAACCGAGCGCAAAGATAAGCGCCAAGGCAAGCGCTAAGCCAAGCGCCAAGCCAAGCGCCAAGCCAAGCGCCAAGCCAAGCGCCAAGCCAAGCGCCAGGCCGTACGCTTAGCCTAACGCCATGCTAAGCGCCAAACCAAGCACCAAGCCAAGCGTTAAGCCAAGCGCTAGCCCAAATGCCAAACCAAGTGCCAAACCAAGCGCAAAGTTAAGCGGCAAGACAAGCGCCAAGCCATGCGTCAAGCCAAGCGTTAAGCCAAGCCCCAAGCCAAGCGCTAAGCCAAACGCCAAACCAAGTGCCAAGCTAAGTGCCAAGCCATGCGACAAACCAACCGCCAAGCCAAGCGCCAAGCCAAGCGTTAAACCAAGCGCCAAGCCAAGTGCCAAACCAACCGCAAAGTCAAGCGGCAAGACATGCGCCAAGCTAAGTGCCAAGCCATGCGACAAGCCAAGCGCTAAGCCAAGCGCCAAGCCAAGCTTTAAACCAAGCGCCAAGCCAAGCCCCAAACCAAGCGCCAAGCCAAGTGCCAAACCAACCGCAAAGTCAAGCGGCAAGGCATGCGCCAAGCTAAGTGCCAAGCCATGCGACAAGCCAAGCGCCAAGCCAAGCGCAAAGCCAAGCTTTAAACCAAGGGCCAAGCCAAGCGCCAAGCCAAGCTCTAAACCGAGCGCAAAGATAAGCGCCAAGGCAAGCGCTAAGCCAAGCGCCAAGCCAAGCGCCAAGCCAAGCGCCAAGCCAAGCGCCAAGCCAAGCGCCAGGCCGTACGCTTAGCCTAACGCCATGCTAAGCGCCAAACCAAGCACCAAGCCAAGCGTTAAGCCAAGCGCTAGCCCAAATGCCAAACCAAGTGCCAAACCAAGCGCAAAGTTAAGCGGCAAGACAAGCGCCAAGCCATGCGTCAAGCCAAGCGTTAAGCCAAGCCCCAAGCCAAGCGCTAAGCCAAACGCCAAACCAAGTGCCAAGCTAAGTGCCAAGCCATGCGACAAACCAACCGCCAAGCCAAGCGCCAAGCCAAGCGTTAAACCAAGCGCCAAGCCAAGTGCCAAACCAACCGCAAAGTCAAGCGGCAAGACATGCGCCAAGCTAAGTGCCAAGCCATGCGACAAGCCAAGCGCTAAGCCAAGCGCCAAGCCAAGCGCCAAGCCAAGCGCCAAGCCAAGCGCCAAGCCAAGCGCCAGGCCGTACGCTTAGCCTAACGCCATGCTAAGCGCCAAACCAAGCACCAAGCCAAGCGTTAAGCCAAGCGCTAGCCCAAATGCCAAACCAAGTGCCAAACCAAGCGCAAAGTTAAGCGGCAAGACAAGCGCCAAGCCATGCGTCAAGCCAAGCGTTAAGCCAAGCCCCAAGCCAAGCGCTAAGCCAAACGCCAAACCAAGTGCCAAGCTAAGTGCCAAGCCATGCGACAAACCAACCGCCAATCCAAGCGCCAAGCCAAGCGTTAAACCAAGCGCCAAGCCAAGTGCCAAACCAACCGCAAAGTCAAGCGGCAAGACATGCGCCAAGCTAAGTGCCAAGCCATGCGACAAGCCAAGCGCCAAGCCAAGCGCAAAGCCAAGCTTTAAACCAAGGGCCAAGCCAAGCGCCAAGCCAAGCGCCAAACCAAGCGCCAAGCCAAGTGCCAAACCAAGCGCAAAGTTAAGCGGCAAGACAAGCGCCAAGCCATGCGTCAAGCCAAGCGTTAAGCTAAGCGCCAAGCCAAGCGCTAAGCCAAGCGCCAAACCAAGCGCCAAGCCAAGCGCTTAACCAGCCGCCAAGCTAGGCCCCAAGCCGAGCTCTAGGTCAAGCGCCAAACCAAGTGCAAGGTTAAGCGCCAAGGCAAGCGCCAAGCCAAGCGCTTAGCCACGCGCCAAGCCAAGCGCAATGCCAAGCGCCAAGCCAAGCTGTAAACCGAGCGTAAAGATAAGCGCCAAGGCAAGCGCTAAGTCAAGCGCCAAACCAAGCGCCAAGCCAAGCGCCAAGGCAAGCGCCAAGCCAAGCGCAAGCCACGATCCAAGCCAAGCGCAAAGCCAAGCGACAAGCCAAGCGCGAATTTAAGCGCCAAGGCAAGCGTCAAACCAAGCACCAAGCCAAGCGCCAAGCCAAGCGCCGAGCCAAGCGCCAAGCCAAACGCCAAGCCAAGCGCAAGCCACCTGCTAAGCCAAGCGCCAAGCCAAGCGCTAAGCCAAACGCCAAAACAAGCGCCAAGCGCCAAACCAAGCACCAAGTACTGCATAATTACGAGAAAACAATTCATTGGTTTCAACATTAATTAATTCCGATGTATTATCGCTAGATGACGCATCATGTACTGTTTGGAGGCTTATCGGTTTTTGCGGATCCAAAATATAATTTTCAAAAATGTCATAAAGGCGCTTCCAATTTTTAGTATGTTATAGATGGCTTCATTTGCAGGTGACGGTTTTAGGGGGTGTGATTTTTTCACCCGTTTTTCGTTTTTCCCACCCGTTTTTCGTTTTTCCCACCCGTTTACGAGATACAGCCCCTTTTTTCTTTTTTTAATATTTAATCGTCTATTTGAACCCTCAGCGGCCCCCAGCCCTCAGCCCCCGGCCTCAGCCCCCAGCCTCCTGCTTCCTGTTCTCGGCTTCAGCCCCTGGCCTCAGCCCTCAGTCTCCGGCTCCCGGTGCAGACTCCACTTCCGGTTATACCTTCTGGGCAATGATGCAATACCTACCCTACAACGACCTTCTGGTTATTGTTGACATAAAAAATACTTCTTTTCCTACAAGAAACTCTTCAGTCACCTTAACTTGCTCTCTAAGTGGTGATTACGTCATGCTTTGGATGGACATGCCATCCAGTTCAGAAGTGAGGTTATGTTTTGAGTTTCCCTATGCTTAAAGTGAGCCAGAACCGGCACTGCCCATCTACTAAACTACTCAAACTATGTGAATACAGCTATCAGATTACTTTCATAGCTCAAATTCTTTTTATTTATTTATTTAGATATCAATACAGTTCATCCGCCCTAATATGTAGCTACTACTATGTTGAAACATTATTTATCTTTTGTTGTCGCGGTGTCTAGGATTTTGCTGTGCATTGATTTGCTCTAGTGTTAAATAAATATGAATGATTGATCATTTTTAGTAGTTGAAATCACATTGTATCATAAATCGAGGTACAAATTTGTGGTTGCAGTCGATAGCGTGCTTGGTTTATCATTTAACACATCCGTTGAGGTTATCTGGCGTCCCCGTATCTCACATACATGCAATCGTTTTTTGTTTAAATTATTTTGTGGTTGTTAGTAGATGTCGCCCCCCTACAGATTACTATAAACATTTTAACCGATAGATGGCATATCCTGTACCGCCTGTCGCTTATCTGTGCTTACTCGCGCTCGCTAAGTCCTTATCAACTCTTGCGGTTTCTTATCAGTTTATCGCTATGTGCTCATTTCTGGCTTACAATATCGAAATTGCCACAAAGGCACTTCAAATTTCTACTATGTTATAGATGGTTTTATTTGCTGGCTATGAGGTTATAGGGGGTGCCATTTTTTTACCCGTTTTTCGTTTTTCCCACCCGTTTACGAGATGCAACCCCTATACAAATATTTGAGCCACCCTGCTTCCGGCCCCCGGCTTCAGGTCACAGTTCCCGGCTTCCGACCCCCGGTGCAGATACCAGGGCTCCGCCCCCCGGTTACTACCCCCGAACACACCCCCGCCTGCGTCGCATATGGCCCCGTACCGACATGCCGATTCTCGGCCTCACGTGCTATCACCGGAAGTGTACTTTGCAGTCTGACAGACTGAAATCAGTTCACCGGAAGTGCCGCTTTGCAGTCTGACAGACTGCGCGAATTTGAATTTCCCGCCAAAATGACGTCACTTCCTGAGGCCGAACCGGTTTTGGTTATCTACTAAGCGCCAAAATAAGCGCCAAATCAAGCGCCTAGCCAAGCGCAAAGCCAAGCCCCAAGCTATTCGCCAAGCCAAGCGCAAACCCAGACGTTAAACTAAGCGCCAAACCAAGCGCAAAGCCAAGCCCCAAGCTAGGCGCCAAGTCAAGCGCAAACCCAGGCGTTAAACTAAGCGCCAAACCAAGCGCAAACAAAAGCGCCAAGCCAGGCGCTAAGCCAAGCGCCAAGCCAAGCGCCAAACCAAGCGCAAAGCCAAGCGCCAAGCCAAGCGTTAAGCCAAGCGTAAAGCCAAGCGCCAAGCCAAGCGCCAAACAAAGCGCAAAGCCAAGCGCCAAGCCAAGCGCCAAACCAAGCGCAAAGCCAAGCGCCAAGCCAGGCGCTAAGCCAAGCGCCAAGACAAGCGCCAAACCAAGCGCAAAGCCAAGCGCCAAGCCAAGCGTTAAGCCAAGCGTAAAGCCAAGCGCCAAGCCAAGCGCTACGCCAAGCGCCAAACCAAGCGCCAAGCTAAGTGCCAAGAGATGCGCCAGGGCAAACGCCAGGCCGTACGCTTAGCCTAACGCCATGCTAAGCGCCAAACCAAGCACCAAGCCAAGCGTTAAGCCAAGCGCTAGCCCAAATGCCAAACCAAGTGCCAAACCAAGCGCAAAGTTAAGCGGCAAGACAAGCGCCAAGCCATGCGTCAAGCCAAGCGTTAAGCCAAGCGCCAAGCCAAGCGCTAAGCCAAGCGCCAAACCAAGTGCCAAGCTAAGTGCCAAGCCATGCGACAAACCAACCGCCAAGCCAAGCGCCAAGCCAAGCTTTAAACCAAGCGCCAATCCAAGCGCCAAACCAACCGCAAAGTCAAGCGGCAAGACATGCGCCAAGCTATGTGCCAAGCCATGCGACAAGCCAAGCGCCAAGCCAAGCGCAAAGCCAAGCTTTAAACCAAGGGCCAAGCCAAGCGCCAAGCCAAGCGCCAAACCAAGCGCCAAGCCAAGTGCCACACCAAGCGCAAAGTTAAGCGGCAAGACAAGCGCCAAGCCATGCGTCAAGCCAAGCGTTAAGCCAAGCGCCAAGCCAAGCTTTAAACCAAGCGCCAAGCCAAGTGCCAAACCAACCGCAAAGTCAAGCGGCAAGACATGCGCCAAGCTAAGTGCCAAGCCATGCGACAAGCCAAGCTCCAAGCCAAGCGCAAAGCCAAGCTTTAAACCAAGGGCCAAGCCAAGCGCCAAGCCAAGCGCCAAACCAAGCGCCAAGCCAAGTGCCAAACCAAGCGCAAAGTTAAGCGGCAAGACAAGCGCCAAGCCATGCGTCAAGCCAAGCGTTAAGCTAAGCGCCAAGCCAAGCGCTAAGCCAAGCGCCAAACCAAGCGCCAAGCCAAGCGCTTAACCAGCCGCCAAGCTAGGCCCCAAGCCGAGCTCTAGGTCAAGCGCCAAACCAAGTGCAAGGTTAAGCGCCAAGGCAAGCGCCAAGCCAAGCGCTTAGCCACGCGCCAAGCCAAGCGCAATGCCAAGCGCCAAGCCAAGCTGTAAACCGAGCGTAAAGATAAGCGCCAAGGCAAGCGCTAAGCCAAGCGCCAAACCAAGCGCCAAGTCAAGCGCCAAGCCAAGCGCCAAGCCAAGCGTTACACCAAACGCAAAGCCGAGCGCCAAGCCAAGCGCCAAGGCAAGCGCCAAGCCAAGCGCAAGCCACGATCCAAGCCAAGCGCAAAGCCAAGCGACAAGCCAAGCGCGAATTTAAGCGCCAAGGCAAGCGCCAAACCAAGCACCAAGCCAAGCGCCAAGCCAAGCGCCGAGCCAAGCGCCAAGCCAAACGCCAAGCCAAGCGCAAGCCACCTGCTAAGCCAAGCGCCAAGCCAAGCGCTAAGCCAAACGCCAAAACAAGCGCCAAGCGCCAAACCAAGCACCAAGTACTGCATAATTACGAGAAAACAATTCATTGGTTTCAACATTAATTAATTCCGATGTATTATCGCTAGATGACGCATCATGTACTGTTTGGAGGCTTATCGGTTTTTGCGGATCCAAAATATAATTTTCAAAAATGTCATAAGGACGCTTCCAATTTTTAGTATGTTATAGATGGCTTCATTTGCAGGTGACGGTTTTAGGGGGTGTGATTTTTTCACCCGTTTTTCGTTTTTCCCACCCGTTTTTCGTTTTTCCCACCCGTTTACGAGATACAGCCCCTTTTTTCTTTTTTTAATATTTAATCGTCTATTTGAACCCTCAGCGGCCCCCAGCCCTCAGCCCCCGGCCTCAGCCCCCAGCCTCCTGCTTCCTGTTCTCGGCTTCAGCCCCTGGCCTCAGCCCTCAGTCTCCGGTTCCCGGTGCAGACTCCACTTCCGGTTATACCTTCTGGGCAATGATGCAATACCTACCCTACAACGACCTTCTGGTTATTGTTGACATAAAAAATACTTCTTTTCCTACAAGAAACTCTTCAGTCACCTTAACTTGCTCTCTAAGGGGTGATTACGTCATGCTTTGGATGGACATGCCATCCAGTTCAAAAGTGAGGTTATGTTTTGAGTTTCCCTATGCTTAAAGTGAGCCAGAACCGGCACTGCCCATCTACTAAACTACTCAAACTATGTGAATACAGCTATCAGATTACTTTCATAGCTCAAATTCTTTTTATTTATTTATTTAGATATCAATACAGTTCATCCGCCCTAATATGTAGCTACTACTATGTTGAAACATTATTTATCTTTTGTTGTCGCGGTGTCTAGGATTTTGCTGTGCATTGATTTGCTCTAGTGTTAAATAAATATGAATGATTGATCATTTTTAGTAGTTGAAATCACATTGTATCATAAATCGAGGTACAAATTTGTTGTTGCAGTCGATAGCGTGCTTGGTTTATCATTTAACACATCCGTTGAGGTTATCTGGCGTCCCCGTATCTCACATACATGCAATCGTTTTTTGTTTAAATTATTTTGTGGTTGTTAGTAGATGTCGCCCCCCTACAGATTACTATAAACATTTTAACCGATAGATGGCATATCCTGTACCGCCTGTCGCTTATCTGTGCTTACTCGCGCTCGCTAAGTCCTTATCAACTCTTGCGGTTTCTTATCAGTTTATCGCTATGTGCTCATTTCTGGCTTACAATATCGAAATTGCCACAAAGGCACTTCAAATTTCTACTATGTTATAGATGGTTTTATTTGCTGGCTATGAGGTTATAGGGGGTGCCATTTTTTTACCCGTTTTCCGTTTTTCCCACCCGTTTACGAGATGCAACCCCTATACAAATATTTGAGCCACCCTGCTTCCGGCCCCCGGCTTCAGGTCACAGTTCCCGGCTTCCGACCCCCGGTGCAGATACCAGGGCTTCGCCCCCCGGTTACTACCCCCGAACACACCCCCGCCTGCGTCGCATATGGCCCCGTACTGACATGCCGATTCTCGGCCTCACGTGCTATCACCGGAAGTGTACTTTGCAGTCTGACAGACTGAAATCAGTTCACCGGAAGTGCCACTTTGCAGTCTGACAGACTGCGCGAATTTGAATTTCCCGCCAAAATGACGTCACTTCCTGAGGCCGAACCGGTTTTGGTTATCTACTAAGCGACAAAATAAGCGCCAAGTCAAGCGCCTAGCCAAGCGCAAAGCCAAGCCCCAAGCTAGGCGTCAAGTCAAGCGCAAACCCAGGCGTTAAACTAAGCGCCAAACCAAGCGCAAACAAAAGCGCCAAGCTAGGCGTCAAGTCAAGCGCAAACCCAGGCGTTAAACTAAGCGCCAAACCAAGCGCAAAGCCAAGCCCCAAGCTAGGCGTCAAGTCAAGCGCAAACCCAGGCGTTAAACTAAGCGCCAAACCAAGCGCAAACAAAAGCGCCAAGCCAGGCGCTAAGCCAAGCGCCAAGCCAAGCGCCAAAGCCAAGCGCCAAGCCAAGCGTTAAGCCAAGCGTAAAGCCAAGAGCCAAGCCAAGCGCTACGCCAAGCGCCAAACCAAGCGCCAAGCTAAGTGCCAAGAGATGCGACAAGCCAAGCTGTAAACCGAGCGCAAAGATAAGCGCCAAGGCAAGCGCCAAACGAAGCGCTAAGCCAAGCGCCAAGCCAAGCGCCAAGCCAAGCGCCAAGCCAAGCGCCAAGCCAAGCGCCAGGGCAAACGCCTAGCATAACGCCATGCCAAGCGCCAAACCAAGAACCAAGACAAGCGCCAAGCCAAACGCCAAGCCAAGTGCCAAACCAAGCGCAAAGTCAAGCGGCAAGACAAACGCCAAGCCATGCGTCAAGCCAAGCGTTAAGCCAAGCGCCAAGCCAAGCGCTAAGCCAAGCGCCAAACCAAGTGGCAAGCTAAGTGCCAAGCCATGCGACAAACCAAGCGCCAAGCCAAGCGCCAAGCCAAGCTTTAAACCAAGCGCCAAGCCAAGCGCCAAGCCAAGCGCCAAACCAAGCGCAAAGCCAAGTGCCAAACCAACCGCAAAGTCAAGCGGCAAGGCATGCGCCAAGCTAAGTGCCAAGCCATGCGGCACGCCAAGCGCCAAGCCAAGCGCAAAGCCAAGCTTTAAACCAAGGGCCAAGCCAAGCGCCAAGCCAAGCTGTAAACCGAGCGCAAAGATAAGCGCCAAGGCAAGCGCTAAGCCAAGCGCCAAGCCAAGCGCCAAGCCAAGCGGCAAGCCAAGCGCCAGGCCGTACGCTTAGCCTAACGCCATGCTAAGCGCCAAACCAAGCACCAAGCCAAGCGTTAAGCCAAGCGCCAGCCCAAACGCCAAACCAAGTGCCAAACCAAGCGCAAAGTCAAGCGGCAAGACAAGCGCCAAGCCATGCGTCAAGCCAAGCGTTAAGCCAAGCGCCAAGCCAAGCGCTAAGCCAAGCGCCAAACCAAGTGCCAAGCTAAGTGCCAAGCCCTGCGACAAACCAACCAACAAGCCAAGCGCCAAGCCAAACTTTAAACCAAGCGCCAATTCAAGCGCCAAGCCAAGCGCCAAACCAAGCGCCAAGCCAAGTGCCAAACCAACCGCAAAGTCAAGCGGCAAGACATGCGCCAAGCTAAGTGCCAAGCCATGCGACAAGCCAAGCGCCAAGCCAAGCGCAAAGCCAAGCTTTAAACCAAGGGCCAAGCCAAGCGCCAAGCCAAGCGCCAAGCCAAGCGCCAAACCAAGCGCCAAGCCAAGTGCCAAACCAAGCGCAAAGTTAAGCGGCAAGACAAGCGCCAAGCCATGCGTCAAGCAAAGCGTTAAGCCAAGCGCCAAGCCAAGCGCTAAGCCAAGCGCCAAACCAAGCGCCAAGCCAAGCGCTTAACCAGCCGCCAAGCTAGGCCCCAAGCCGAGCTCTAGGTCAAGCGCCAAACCAAGTGCAAGGTTAAGCGCCAAGGCAAGCGCCAAGCCAAGCGCTTAGCCACGCGCCAAGCCAAGCGCAATGCCAAGCGCCAAGCCAAGCTGTACACCGAGCGTAATGATAAGCGCCAAGGCAAGCGCTAAGCCAAGCGCCAAACCAAGCGCCAAGCCAAGCGCCAAGCCAAGCGCTACACCAAACGCAAAGCCGAGCGCCAAGCCAAGCGCCAAGGCAAGCGCCAAGCCAAGCGCGAATTTAAGCGCCAAGGCAAGCGCCAAACCAAGCACCAAGCCAAGCGCCAAGCCAAGCGCCGAGCCAAGCGCCAAGCCAAACGCCAAGCCAAGCGCAAACCACCTGCTAATCCAAGCGCCAAGCCAAGCGCTAAGCCAAACGCCAAAACAAGCGCCAAGCGCCAAACCAAGCACCAAGTCAAGCGACAAGTCAAGCGCCAAGCCAAGCGCCAAGCAAAGCTGCAAACCGTGCGCCAAGCCAAGCGTCAAACCAAGCGCTAAGCCAGGCGCCAAGCTAGGCGCCAAGCCGAGCTCTAGGTCAAGCGCCAAACCAAGCGCAAGGTTAAGCGCCAAGGCAAGGGCCAAGCCAAGCGCTTATCCACGCGCCAAGCCAAGCGAAATGCCAAGCGCCAAGCCAAGCGCCAAACCAAGCGCCAAGCCAAGCGCCCGGCTAAGCGCCAAACTAAGCGCTAGGTCAAATGCCAAACCAAGCTCCAAGCCAAGCGCCAACCCAAGCGCCAAGTCAAGCGCCAAACCACGTGCCAAGCCAAGCGCCAAACCAAGCGCCCAGCCAATCGTCAAACCAAGCGCCAAGTCAAGCGCCAAAATAAGCGCCAAGTCAAACGCCTAGCCAAGCGCAAAGCCAAGCCACAGGCTAGGCGCCAAGCCAAACGCAAACCTAAGCGTTAAACTAAGCGCCAAACCAAGCGCAAACCCAAGCGCCAAGCCAGGCGCTAAGCCAAGCGCCAAGCCAAGCGCCAAACCAAGCGCTAAGAAAAGTGCCAAGAAAAGCGCCAAGCCAAGCGCCAAGCCAAGCAGCAAGCCAAACGCCAAGCCACGCGCCAAGAAAAGCGCCAAGCTAAGCGCCAAGCCAAACGCCAAGCCAAGCGCCAAGCCAAGCGCCAAGCCAAGCGCCAAGCCAAGCGCCCAGCAAAGCGCCAAACCACGCGCCAAACCACGCGCCAAGAAAAGCGTCAAGCCAAGCGCCAAGCCAAGCGCAAAATCACGTGCCACGAAAAGTGTTAAGAAAAACGCCAAGCCAAGCGCCAAGTCAAGCACCAAGACACGCGAAAAGCCAAGCTCCAAACCACGAGCCAAAAAAAGCGCTAAGAAAAGCGCCAAGCCAAGCGCCAAGCCAAGCGCCAAGACAAGCGCCAAGCCAAGCGCCAAGCCAAGCAGCAAGCCAAACGCCAAGCCACGCGCCAAGAAAAGCGCCAAGCCACGCGCCAGGGAAAGCGCCAAGCCATGCGCCAAGCCAATCTTCAAGCAAAGCGTGAAGCCAGGCCCCCAGCCAAGCGCCAAGTCAAGCGCCAAGCCGTGCGCCAAGCCAAGCGCCAAGTTAAGCGCCAAGGCAAGTGCCAAGTCACACGCCAAGAAATGCGCCGAGCCAAGCAACACACCACGCGACAAGGAGAGCGCCAAGCCAACCGGCAAGCCAAGCGCCAAGCCGCGCGCCAAGAAAAGCGCTAAGAAAATAGCCAAGCCAAGCCCCAAGCCAAGCGGCAAACCAAGCGCCAAGCAACGCGCGAACAAAAGCGCCAAGCCAAGCGCCCAGCCACGCGCTAAGAAACGCGCCAAACCAAGCGCCAAGCCAAGCGCCAAGCTAAGCGCTTAGCCAAGCGCCCCAGTTACGCGCCAAGCCACGCGCCAAGAAAAGCGCCAAGCCAAGCGCCGAGACAAACGCCAAGCCAAATGCCCAGCCAAGCGCCAAGCCACGCGCCAAGCTAAGTGCCAACCCACGCGCCAAGAAAAGCGCCAAGCCAAGCAACAAGCCACGAGCCAAGAAAAACGCCAAGCCAAGCGCCAAGCAACGCGCGAACAAAAGCGCCAAGCCAAGCGCCAAGCCAAGCGCCAAGCCAAGCGCCCAGCCACGCGCTAAGAAACGCGCCAAACCAAGCGCCAAGCCACGCGCCAAGCTAAGTGCCAACCCACGCGCCAAGAAAAGCGCCAAGCCAAGCAACAAGCCACGAGCCAAGAAAAACGCCAAGCCAAGCGTCAAGCCACCCGCCAAGAAAAGCGCCAGGCCAAGCGACAAGCCACGCGTCAAGAAAAACGCTAAGCCAAGCGCCAAGCCACGCGCCAAACCAAGCGCCAAGCCAAGCGCCAAGCTAAGCGCTTAGCCAAGCGCCCCAGTTACGCGCCAAGCCACGCGCCAAGAAAAGCGCCAAGCCAAGCGCCGAGACAAACGCCAAGCCAAATGCCCAGCCAAGCGCCAAGCCACGCGCCAAGCTAAGTGCCAACCCACGCGCCAAGAAAAGCGCCAAGCCAAGCAACAAGCCACGAGCCAAGAAAAACGCCAAGCCAAGCGTCAAGCCACCCGCCAAGAAAAGCGCCAAGCCAAGCAACAAGCCACGAGCCAAGAAAAACGCCAAGCCAAGCGCCAAGCAACGCGCGAACAAAAGCGCCAAGCCAAGCGCCAAGCCAAGCGCCAAGCCAAGCGCCAAGCCAAGCGCCCAGCCACGCGCTAAGAAACGCGCCAAACCAAGCGCCAAGCCATAGGCCAAGCTAAGTGCCAACCCACGCGCCAAGAAAAGCGCCAAGCCAAGCAACAAGCCACGAGCCAAGAAAAACGCCAAGCCACGCGCTAAGCCACGCGCCAAGAAAAGCGCCAATCCCAGCGCCAAACCAAGCCCCAAACCACGCGCCAAGAAAAAGCGCCACACCAAGCTCCAAGCCAAGCCCCAAGGATAGCGCCAATCCGTGCGCCAAGCCAACAGCCAAGTTAAGCGCCAAGCCAAGTGCCAAGTCACACGCCAAGATAAGCGCCGAGCTAAGCGACAAACCACGCGCCAAGAAAAGCACCAAGCCAAACGCCAAGCCAAGCGCCCAGACAAGCGCTAAGCCACGAACCAAGAAGAGCGCCAAGCCAACCGCCAAGCCAAGCGCCAAGCCACACGCCAAGGAGAACGCCAAGGCATGCTTCAAGTCAAGCGTCAAGCCAAGCGCCAAGCCAAGTGCCAAGCCAAGCGTTAAGCCCAGCGATAACCCAAACGCCCAGCCAAAATCCAAGCCACGCGCCAAGTTACGCGCCAAGCCACGCGCCAATAAAAGCGCCAAGCCAAGCGCCGAGACAAGCACCAAGCCAAACGCCCAGCCAAACGCCAAGCCACGCGCCAAGGAGAGCGCCAAGGCATGCGCCAAGCCAAACGTCATGCCAAGCGCAGAGCCAAGTGCCAAGCCAAGCGTCAAACCAAGCACCAAGCCAACCGCTCAGCCAAGCGCCAAGTTACGCGCCAAGGAGGGCGCCAAGCTAAGCGACAAACCACGCGCCAAGAAAAGCGCCAAGAAAAGCGCCAAGCCAAGCGCCAAGTCAAGCACCAAGGCACGCGCCAAGCCAAGCGCCAAACCACGCGCCAAGAAAAACTCCAAGAAAAGCGCCAAGCCAAGCGCTAAGCCAAGCAGCAAGCCAAACGCCAAACCACGGGCCAAGAAAAGCGCCAAGCCGAGCGCCACGCCACGCGCCAAGAAAAGTGCCACCCCATGCACCAAGGAGTGCGCCAAGCCAAGCGACAAGCCACGCACCAAGCCACGCGCCTAGATAAGCGCTAAGCCAAGCGCCAAGCCACGCGCTTAGCCAAGCGCCAAGCTATGCTCCAAGGAAAGCGCCAAACCAAGCGACAAATCACGCGCCAAGCCACGCGCCAAGACAAGCGACAAGTTAAGCGCCAAGCCAAGCGCCAAGCCACGCGATAAGTAAAGCGCCACCCCATGCACCAAGAAGAGCGCTAAGCCAAGCGACAAACCACGCGCCATAAAAAACGCCAAGCCAAGCGCCAAGCCACGCGCCAAGCCAAGCGCTAGGCCACGCGCCAAGGAGAGCGCCAAGCTAAGCGACAAACCAAACGCCAAGCGAAGCACCAAGCCACGCGCCAAGCCAAGCGCCGAACTACGCGCCAAGAAAAGCTCCAAGAAAAGCGCCAAGCCAAACGCCAAGCCACGCGCCAAGAAAAGCGCCAAACTAAGCGCCAAGACAAACGCCAAGCCAAGCGCCAAGCCAAGCGCCAAGCCAAGCGCCAAGCCAAGCGCCAAGCCAAGCGCCCAGCAAAGCGCCAAACCACGCGCCAAACCACGCGCCAAGAAAAACGCCAAGCCAAGCGCCAAGCCAAGCGCCCAGCAAAGCGCCAAGCCAAGCAACAAGCCACGAGCCAAGAAAAACGCCAAGCCAAGCGCCAAACCACCCGCCAAGAAAAGCGCCAGGCCAAGCGACAAGCCACGCGTTAAGAAAAACGCCAAGCCAAGCGCCAAGCCACGCGCCAAGCCAAGCGCCAAGCCACGCCCAAAGGAGAGCGCTAGGCCAAGCGACAAACCACGCGCCAAGCCACGCGCTAAGCCACGCGCCAAGAAAAGCGCCAATCCCAGCGCCAAACCAAGCCCCAAACCACGCGCCAAGAAAAAGCGCCACACCAAGCTCCAAGCCAAGCCCCAAGGATAGCGCCAAGCCGTGCGCCAAGCCAAGCGCCCAGACAAGCGCTAAGCCACGAACCAAATAGAGCGCCACGCCAACCGCCAAGCCAAGCGCCAAGCCACACGCCAAGGAGAACGCCAAGGCATGCTTCAAGTCAAGCGTCAAGCCAAGCGCCAAGCCAAGTGCCAAGCCAAGCGTTAAGCCCAGCGATAACCCAAACGCCCAGCCAAAAGCCAAGCCACGCGCCAAGCTACGCGCCAAGCCACTCGCCAATAAAAGCGCCAAGCCAAGCGCCGAGACAAGCACCAAGCCAAACGCCCAGCCAAACGCCAAGCCAAGCGCCAAGCCAAGTGCCAAGCCAAGCGTTAAGCCCAGCGATAACCCAAACGCCCAGTCAAAAGCCAAGCCACGCGCCAAGCTACGCGCCAAGCCACTCGCCAATAAAAGCGCCAAGCCAAGCGCCGAGACAAGCACCAAGCCAAACGCCAAGCCAAGCGCCAAGCCACGCCCAAAGGAGAGCGCTAGGCCAAGCGACAAACCACGCGCCAAGCCACGCGCTAAGCCACGCGCCAAGAAAAGCGCCAATCCCAGTGCCAAACCAAGCCCCAAACCACGCGCCAAGAAAAAGCGCCAAACCAAGCTCCAAGCCAAGCCCCAAGGATAGCGCCAAGCCGTGCGCCAAGCCAAGCGCCCAGACAAGCGCTAAGCCACGAACCAAATAGAGCGCCACGCCAACCGCCAAGCCACACGCCAAGGAGAACGCCAAGGCATGCTTCAAGTCAAGCGTCAAGCCAAGCGCCAAGCCAAGTGCCAAGCCAAGCGTTAAGCCCAGCGATAACCCAAACGCCCAGCCAAAAGCCAAGCCAAGCGCCAAGGCATGCGCCAAGCCAAACGTCATGCCAAGCGCAGAGCCAAGTAACTGCTGAGTCGCTGAGTTGGCCGGACGTGTCTTTAACAAGCTCTTAAATAAAGTTTACGTTTGTGTGTAGCTACTGCTAATAAAATGAGTACCTGTGTTAAATGTGATGAACCTCTGCCAGAAGATAATGATTTTGTGGTATGTCAAGGTTGTGAGGCAAAAATGCACTATCTATGTGCAGGCGTACGGGAATCTAAGTGGCGTACGAACACTGTTGAAAGTAAAGCATCATGGAGATGTATTACATGCAAAAGTCAACCAGATCAAGTGAAAGTAACCGAAAAAAATGAGCACGAAAAGTCTTCTAAGATTCTAAACGCCAATCTACCAGGTGTATCTATTAATGCTTTGGGAAATATGATTAGACAAATAATACAGGAAGAAAATGGTCAACTAGCATCTAAAATGGAGGAATACCAAAAATCCGTTGAATTTTGTAGTAGTAAAATTGATGATTTCACAAAGCTAATAAAAACCTTTACAGAAGAGAACAAAATTTTAACCAAAAAGTATAATGCGCTGGAAGATAAATACAAACAGCTGGAAAAGGAAAATGATGGCCTTAAAGTACTGTTTGAAGAAAATCAGCAATATAATAGAAATCACAATCTCATTATCAGCGGAATCCCTGATGTGAAAAATGAAAATTTGTTAGATCTTGCCATAACATTAGGTAACAGTGTCGAAGCTCCTCTTGCAATCAGTGATATACAAGCTATCCATCGCATGAATACTAAAATTAAAACTGAAACTGCTGGACCCGTGATTATACAATTTTCAAATAGAATAGTGCGCGACAAATTTTTACAAAAATGTAAGTCCCGGCGTCCAACCACTACAAATATATACCCGGATTTACGTCCTAATCCCATTTACGTAAATGAACACCTCACGCCGTATTTTAAAAATTTAATGTACGAGGCAAAGACAAAAGTGAGTGACAACAAAAAAGTATATAAATTTGTGTGGTTTAAAAACTCAAAGTTGCTGGCAAGAAAGAGCGAAAATGGACCAGTGATTCGTATTAAATCAATCAAGGAAATATAATAAATACACGGCTTAAAAATGTATTTCTTCCATATTGTGCAATGGCTAATTTAATAGAAAATGATGAATTTCATACTGTAAGTAGTATCCGTATAACAAACATTAAAGAATGTAATCTTAAACTAAAAACTAATCCAGGTCTGAAAATATATCATACGAATATTAGAAGCATCGCTAAAAATTTTCTAAATTTAGAGGTATGGTTATCTCAATTTGACATGCAATTCGACGTGATTGCCTTATCGGAAACGTGGAAGGTGGAGAACTGTGATAATTTCATACTTCCGGGTTACGCTGTTGTTTACAATCAAGGTGAAATCAATCAAAATGACGGAGTTATTGTTTTAATAAAGAATACGTTAAATTTTCAGCACTTTATAATACAAATAGGCGAAATAAAATGTTTACGACTCAACGTTAAAATAAACAACCGACAAATTTTTCTAAGTATTATCTACAGACCGCCTTCCACGAATCTTGATAGCTTTTTGGATAACTTTGATTTATTTTTAAAACAAGTCTGTATAAACGGGGAGGAAATAATTGCCGGCGACATGAATATAAATATTTTAAATGATTCTTTAAAAACAAATATTTATTTGAATTCTTTGTATGAACAGGGATTTACGTCATGTGTAAACGATTACACCAGGGATGAAAATGGCTGTAAATCATGTATTGACCATATCTTTATCAAAACCAAACATCCATTACACAACATTAATTCAATAATACTAGAATCTAAAATAACTGACCACTTTCCTATAATTCTTTGTCTAAATTTTTTAGAAATTCCAAACTCGGTAATTAGACACAAAATCAAAAAAACTGTTAATTTGACAAAATTAAAACAAATGTTGAGTAAGGAAACCTGGTGTGAGACGTTTGAGCATGACGATTTGAATAGAATTGTAGATAATTTTGTTGGAAAATTCTTATGTTACCTAAAAGACAGCACAATGGAGTACCGACAAAATAGGAAAGAGGTTCATAGAAAGCCGTGGATTACCAATGGTTTGGTCAAATCAATACAAATACGAGATAATCTTTTCCAAACATACAAAAAAACTCAAGATGTTGAGGTACACCAGCAATATAAAATCTATCGCAACAGGCTTAATAATCTAGTGTCAAAGGCTAAAACTAGTTACTATGAAAAACGATTTTTTGAAACTCAGGGAGACAACAAAGCCGTTTGGAATATTGTAAAAAGCTCATTAAGTAAGACTAATAAAAATGATAACATAAAAAATATAAAAATAAAAGGTCATATGGTATCTGACAAAAAAGTGCTAGCTAATGAATTTAACAATTTCTTTATAAATATTGCAGAAAAGATGGCAAGTAAAATTAAAAATCCGCAAACACAAACAAAATACCTGCCGACGTGCAATAATACTATCTTTTTCTCTCCTGTAGATATTTTTGAAATAAAAAAAATATATACAACAACTTAAAGGTAATAAATCACCAGGTCTAGATGGTATTACTGCAAACGTATTAAAAGAAATTGCAGATCAAATAGTGCATCCGTTAGTTCGAATAATTAATTTATCTTTCGAAAAAGCAGAATGCCCGAATCACTTTAAAACTGCTGTTATCAAACCACTATACAAAAACGGTGACCAAGAAATACTAGAAAATTATCGTCCAATATCATTAATATCAAATTTGGCAAAAATATTTGAAAAAGCGGTTAAACATAGACTTGATAATTTCATTGCTAAAAATAAAATCTTATCCGACAATCAGTTTGGTTTTCGTGAAAAAAGAAGTACACAAGATGCGATAGCAAAATTAACTAGCATTATATATAATAATTTAGATGACAGTAGTCCTACAGTAGCAGTTTTTATAGATCTAGCTAAGGCCTTTGACACTGTCAGCCACTTAAGATTGTTAGAAAAACTTGAACATATGGGAATTAGAGGCAAGGTAAATAAATTACTTAAAAGTTATTTATCTAACCGAAAGCAATATGTACAAGTTGAAGATATAATAAGTGATTGTTTGATAATCAAATCTGGTGTACCTCAAGGAACAATCCTCGGTCCAATCTTATTTACTCTATATATTAACGATCTACTTTTAGCTAACCGTTCTGGTGAAATTTTGGCATACGCTGACGATACTGTAGTTGTATATAAAGCGGAAGATTGGGAAACAGTAAAAGAACTTGTAGAAAAAGACTTGACGCAAATAAAACTTTGGTTAGATTTGAATCTATTGTCAATGAACATTAAAAAAACAAATTTTATAACTTTTGCTTCATACAAAAAAAATCTTCCAAATTATTCTCAAATAATCCTTCATGATGAAGGATGTGTGAGCCAAAACTGTAATTGTTCTACATTCATTAACAAAACTACTACAGTTAAGTATCTAGGTATAACAATAGACTCATGTTTTAAATGGGATATCCACTTATCGCTATTAGTAAAAAAAATACGTGGTTTTTGTTATGTTTTTAAAAATTTAAAAGAATTTTTACCGTTCCCAGTCTTAAAAAGGATTTATCAAGCCTTGGTTGAGTCCCATCTCACCTATGGCATTATAGGTTGGGGTGGAGCATATAAAACATATTTGCATAATCTCGAAGTTGCTCAAAAACTTATATTAAAAATAATATTAAAAAAACCAATGTTGACTCATTCAGATGAAGTTTTTAAGTTATCCCAAGTACTCGACGTCAAAACACTATTTGTCAAGTCTGTTTTATTGCGAGCCTTTTATAATGAATCAGTTGCTAATTATTATGAGGATAAAAACTGTTATAGGACAAGAAGTCACAAAAACAAAATTTTGAATTTTCCTATTGTTAACAAGTCCCACGGTCAAAGAAGTTACAAATATCTGTTAATCAAAATTTATAATTCAGTTCCCTTTCAAATTAAACATGAAACAATTTATAAAATTTATGTACAAAAAATTAAGAAATGGCTGCTGGACTGTACAAGCAATAAATATTTTCATGAAATTTTTTAACCTAATTCTTAACGTAATTCTAACTCTTATTAACTCTTACTCAATCCTGTGTTGTTGGTGCTACATAGTAACTGTTAACCTATATGGGTTTTTTCAATACATAGTCTTAAGTTAAAATATGTTGATTACAATACTGTCCATCTCGGGCGACTATACAATAATTATTTATTTTAGACTCACGTACAAGTTTTATAAACTTAAGTGAGTAGTTCCTGTTTATTTTATTTTGAAGTACTATATTTTCTTTTGTATAAACGTTTAATTTGTTTCTGATATAAAATAAATAAAAAAAAAAAAAAAAAAAAAGTGCCAAGCCAAGCGTCAAACCAAGCGCAAAGCCAACCGCTCAGCCAAGCGCCAAGCCACGCGCCAAGGAGGGCGCCAAGCTAAGCCACAAACCACGCGCCAAGAAAAGCGCCAAGAAAAGCGCCAAGCCAAGCGCCAAGTCAAGCACCGAGCCACGCGCCTATATAAGCGCTAAGCCAAGCGCCAAGCCACGCGCTTAGCCAAGCGCCAAGCTATGCTCCAAGGAAAGCGCCAAACCAAGCGACAAATCACGCGCCAAGCCACGCGCCAAGACAAGCGCCAAGTTAAGCGCCAAGCCAAGCGCCAAGCCACGCGATAAGTAAAGCGCCACCCCATGCACCAAGAAAAACGCCAAGCCAAACGCCAAGCCACGCGCCAATCCAAGCGCTAGGCCACGCGCCAAGGAGAGCGCCAAGCTAAGCGACAAACCACGCGCCAAACCACGCTACAAGAAAAGCGCCAAGCCCAGCGCCAAGCCAAGCGCCAAGCCAAGCGCCAAGCCAAGCGCCAAGCCACGCGCCAAGCCAAGCGCCGAACTACGCGCCAAGAAAAGCTCCAAGAAAAGCGCCAAGCCAAGCGCCAAGCCAAGCAGCAAGCCAAACGCCGAGCCACGCGCCAAGAAAAGCGCCAAGCTAAGCGCCAAGCCAAACGCCAAGCCAAGCGCCAAGCCAAGCGTCAAGCCAAGCGCCAAGCCAAGCGCCCAGCAAAGCGCCAAACCACGCCCCAAACCACGCGCCAAGAAAAGCGTCAAGCCAAGCGCCAAGCCAAGCGCAAAATCACGTGCCACGAAAAGTGTTAAGAAAAACGCCAAGCCAAGCGCCAAGTCAAGCACCAAGCCACGCGCCAAGCCAAGCGCCAAACCACGCGCCAAAAAAAGCGCTAAGAAAAGCGCCAAGCCAAGCGCCAAGCCAAGCGCCAAGCCAAGCGCCAAGCCAAGCAGCAAACCAAACGCCAAACCACGCGCCAAGAAAAGCGCCAAGCCACGCGCCAAGGAAAGCGCCAAGCCATGCGCCAAGCCAATCTTCAAGCAAAGCGTGAAGCCAAGCCCCCAGCCAAGCGCCAAGTCAAGCGCCAAGCCGTGCGCCAAGCCAAGCGCCAAGTTAAGCGCCAAGGCAAGTGCCAAGTTACACGCCAAGAAATGCGCCAAGCCAAGCAACACACCACGCGACAAGGAGAGCGCCAAGCCAACCGGCAAGCCAAGCGCCAAGCCACACGCCAAGAAAAGCGCCAAGAAAAAAGCCAAGCCAAGCGTCAAGCAAAGCACCAAGCCAGGCGCCAAGCCAAGCGCCGAACTACGCGCCAAGAAAAGCTCCAAGAAAAGCGCCAAGCCAAGCGCCAAGCTAAGCGCCAAGCCAAACGCCAAGCCAAGCGCCAAGCAAAGCGTCAAGCCAAGCGCCAAGCCAAGCGCCCAGCAAAGCGCCAAACCACGCGCCAAACCACGCGCCAAGAAAAGCGCCAAGCCACGCGCCAAGGAAAGCGCCAAGCCATGCACCAAGCCAAGCGCAAAATCACGTGCCACGAAAAGTGTTAAGAAAAACGCCAAGCCAAGCGCCAAGTCAAGCACCAAGCCACGCGCCAAGCCAAGCGCCAAACCACGCGCCAAAAAAAGCGCTAAGAAAAGCGCCAAGCCAAGCGCCAAGCCAAGCGCTAAGCCAAGCGCCAAGCCAAGCAGCAAACCAAACGCCAAGCCACGCGCCAAGAAAAGCGCCAAGCCACGCGCCAAGGAAAGCGCCAAGCCATGCACCAAGCCAATCTTCAAGCAAAGCGTGAAGCCAAGCCCCCAGCCAAGCGCCAAGTCAAGCGCCAAGCCGTGCGCCAAGCCAAGCGCCAAGTTAAGCGCCAAGGCAAGTGCCAAGTTACACGCCAAGAAATGCGCCAAGCCAAGCAACACACCACGCGACAAGGAGAGCGCCAAGCCAACCGGCAAGCCAAGCGCCAAGCCACGCGCCAAGAAAAGCGCCAAGAAAATAGCCAAGCCAAGCCCCAAGCCAAGCGGCAAACCAAGCGCCAAGCCAAGCGCCGAACCAAGCGCCAAGCCAAGCGCCAAACCAAGCGTCAAACTAAGCACCAAGCCAAGCGTTAAAGAAATCACCAAGCCAAGCGCCAAGCCAAGCCCCAAGCCAAGCGCCAAGCCAAGCGCCAAGCCAAGCGCCGAACCAAGCGCCAAGCCAAGCGCCAAACCAAGCGTCAAACTAAGCACCAAGCCAAGCGCCAAAAAAATCACCAAGCCAAGCGCCAGGGCAAGCGCCAAGCCAAGCGCCAAACCAAGCGCCAAGCCAAACGCCAAACCAAGCGCCAAGCCAAGCGCCAAATCGAGCACCAAGCCAAGCGCCAAAGAAATCACCAAGCCAAGCGCCAGGGCAAGCGCTAAGCCAAGCGCCAAGCCAAGCGCCAAGCGAAGCGCCAAACCAAGCGCCAAGCCAAGCGCCAAAGAAATCACCAAGCCAAGCACCAGGGCAACCGCTAAGCCAAGCGCCAAGCCAAGCGCCAAGCCAAGCGCCAAATCAAGCGCCAAACCAAGCGCCAGGTCAAGCGCCAAGCCAAGCGCCAAAGCAAGCACCATGCCAAGCGCCAAGCTAAGGGCTGAGTCAAGCGCCAAACCAAGCGCCAAGCCAAGCGCCAAGCCAAGCGCCAAGCCAAGCGCCAAATCAAGCGCAAAACCAAGCGCCAAGTCAAGCGCCAAGCCAAGCACCTAAGCAAGCGCCAAGCCAAGCGCCAAGCCAAGCCAACAACCAAGCGCTAAGCCAAACGCCAAACCAAGCGCCAAGCTAAGCGCCAAAGCAAGCACCATGCCAAGCGTCAAGCCAAGCGCCAAGTCAAGCGCCAAACCAAGCGCCAAACCAAGCGCCAAGCCAAGCGTCAAAATAATCGCTAACCTAAGCACCAAGCCACACGCCAAACCAAGCGCCAAGCCGCACGCCAAGCCAAGCGCCCAGCCAAGCGCCAAGCCACGCGCCAAGGGGAGCGCTAAGCCATTCGCCAAGCCAAGCGCCAAGAGAAGCGCCAAGCCAAGCGCCAAGCCAAGCGCCAAGCCAAGCGCCAAGCCAAGCGCCAAGCCAAGCGCCAAGCCACGCGCCAAGGAAAGCGCCAAGCTACGCGCCAATGAGAGCGTCAAGCCATGCGTTAAGTCAAGCGCCAAGCCAAGCGCTAAACTGCGCGCCAAAAAAAAACGCCAAGGAGAGCGCCAAGCCATGCGTCAAGCTAAGCGCCAAGCCAAGCGCCCAGCCAAGCGCCAAGCCAAGCGCCAAAACACGCGCCAAGAAAGCGCCAAGCTAAGCGCCAAGCCAAACGCCAAGCCACGCGCCAAGAAAAGCGCCAAGCCAAGCGACAAGCCACGCGCCAAGAAAAGCGCCAAGCCAAGCGCCAAGCCACGCGCCAAGTCAAGCGCCAAGCCACGCGCCAAAAAGAACGCTAAACCAATCGACAAACCACGCGCCAAGCCACGTACCAAGAAAAGCGCCAAGCCCAGCGCCAAGCCAAGCGCCAAGCCAAGCGCCAAGCCAAGCGCCAAGCCAAGCGCCAAGCCACGCGCCAAAAAAAGCGCCACGCCATGCGCCAAGCCAAGCGACTAGCCACTCGCCAAGAAAAGCGCCAAGCCAAGCGTTAAAGAAATTACCAAGCCAAGCGCCAGGGCAAGCGCCAAACCAAGGCCAAGCCAAGCGCCAAACCAAGCGCCAATCCAAGCGCCAAAGAAATCACTAAGCCAAGCGCCAAATCAATCGCCAAGCCAAGCGCCAAGCCAAGCGCCAAGCCAAGCGCCAAACCAAGCGCCAAGCCAAGCGCCAAATCGAGCACCAAGCCAAGCGCCAAAGAAATCACCAAGCCAAGCGCCAGGGCAAGCGCCAAGCCAAGCGCCAAGCCAAGCGCCAAGCCAAGCGCCAAACCAAGCATCAAACTAAGCACCACGCCAAGCGCCAAAAAAATCACCAAGCCAAGCGCCAGGGCAAGCGCCAAACCAAGCGCCAAGCCAAGCGCCAAGCCAAGCACCAAACCAAGTGCCAAGCCAAGCGCCAAATCGAGCACCAAGCCAAGCGCCAAAGAAATCACCAAGCCAAGCGCCAGGGCAAGCGTTAAGCCAAGCGCCAAGCTAAGCGCCAAACCAAGCGCCAAGCCAAACGCCAAATCAAGCGCGAAACCAAGCGCCAAGTCAAGCGCCAAGCCAAGCGCCAAAGCAAGCACTATTCCAAGCGCCAAGCCAAGGGCTAAGTCAAGCGCCAAACCAAGCGCCAAGCCAAGCGCCAAGCCAAGCACCAAGCCAAGCGCCAAGCCAAGCGCCAAGCCAAGCGCCAAACCAAGCGTCAAACTAAGCACCAAGCCAAGCGCCAAAAAAATCACCAAGCCAAGCGCCAGGGCAAGCGTTAAGCCAAGCGCCAAGCCAAGCCAAGCGCTAATCCAAGCGCCAAGCGAAGCGCCAAACCAAGCGCCAAACCAAGCGCCAAAGAAATCACCAAGCCAAGCGCCAGGGCAAGCGTTAAGCCAAGCGCCAAGCCAAGCACCAAACCAAGCGCCAAGCCAAACGCCAAATCAAGCGCCACACCAAGCGCCAAGTCAAGTGCCAAGCCAAGCGCCAAAGCAAGCACTATTCCAAGCGCTAAGCCAAGGGCTAAGTCAAACGCCAAACCAAGCGCCAAGCCAAGCGCCAAGCCAAGCGCCAAGCCAAGCGCCAAGCCAAGCGCCAAACCAAGCGTCAAACTAAGCACCAAGCCAAGCGCCAAAAAAATCACCAAGCCAAGCGCCAGGGCAAGCGCCAAGCCAAGCGCCAAGCCAAGCGCCAAACCAAGCGCCAAACCAAGCGCCAAGCCAGGCGCCAAATCGAGCACCAAGCCAAGCGCAAAAGAAATCACCAAGCCAAGCGCCAGGGCAAGCGCTAAGCCAAGCGCCAAGCGAAGCGCCAAACCAAGCGCCAAGCCAAGCTCCAAAGAAATCACCAAGCCAAGCGCCAGGGCAAGCGCTAAGCCACGCGCCAAGCCAAGCGCCAAACCAAGCGCCAGGCCAAGCGCCAAATCAAGCGCCAAACCAAGCGCCAAGTCAAGTGCCAAGCCAAGCGCCAAAGCAAGCACCATGCCAAGCGCCAAGCCAAGGGCTAAGTCAAGCGCCAAACCAAGTGCCAAGCCAAGCGCCAGGGCAAGCGCCAAGCCAAGCGCCAAGCCAAGCCCCCAACCAAGCGCCAAGCCAAACGCCAAACCAAGCGCCAAGCCACGCGTAAAGGAGAGCGCCAAGCTACTCGCCAAGGAGAGCGTCAAGCCATGCGTTAAGGCAAGCCCCAAGCCAAGCACTAAACTGCGCGCCAAAAAAAAAAACGCCAAGGAAAACGCCAAGCCATGCGTCAAGCTAAGCGCCAAGCCAAGCGCCCAGCCAAGCGCCAAGCCACGCGCTAAGCCACGCTCCAAGAAAAGCGCCAAGCCACGCTCCAAGCCAAGCGCCCAACCAAGCGCCAAGCCAAACGCCAAACCACGCGCCAAGCCAAACACCAAAGCAAGCACCATGCCAAGCGTCAAGCCAAGCGCCAAGCCAAGCGCCAAGTCAAGCGCCAGGGCAAGCGCCAAGCCAAGCCCCCAACCAAGCGCCAAGCCAAACGCCAAACCACTCGCCAAGCCAAACACCAAAGCAAGCACCATGCCAAGCGTCAAGCCAAGCGCCAAGTCAAGCGGAAAACCACGCGCCAAGCCAAACACCAAAGCAAGCACCATGCCAAGCGTCAAGCCAAGCGCCAAGTCAAGCGCCAAACCAAGCGCCAAACCAAGCGCCAAGCCAAGCGTCAAAATAGGCGCTAACCTAAGCACCAAGCCACACGCCAAACCAAGCGTCAAGCCACACGTTAAGCCAAGCGCCCAGCCAAGCGCCAAGCCACGCGCCAAGGGGAGCGCTAAGCCATTCGCCAAGCCAAGCGCCAAAAGAAGCGCCAAGCCATGCGCCAAGCCAAGCGCCAAGCCAAGCGCCAAGCCAAGCGCCAAGCCACGCGCCAAGGAGAGCGTCAAGCCATACGTTAAGGCAAGCGCCAAGCCAAGCGCTAAGCTGCGCGCCAAAAAAAACGCCAAGGAAAGCGCCAAGCCAAGCGTCAAGCTAAGCGCCAAGCCAAGCGCCCAGCCAAGCGCCATGCCACGCTCCAAGAAAAGCGCCAAGCCACGCGCCAAGCCAAGCGCCAAGCCAAGCGCCCGGCCAGGCGCCAAGCCACGCGCCAAGGTAAGCGCCAAGCCATGCGCCAAGCCAAGCGCCAAGCTAAACGCCCAGCCAAGCGCCAAGCCACGCACCAAGTCACGCGGCAGGAAAAGCACTAAGCCAAGCGACAAGCCACGCGATAAGAAAGCGCCAAGCCAAGCGACAAGACACGCGCCAAGAAAGCGGCAAGCCAAGCGTCTAGCCAAGCGCCAAGCCAAGAACCAAGCCAAGCGACAAGCCACGAGCGAAGAAAGCGCTAAGCCAAGCGTCCAGCCAAGCGCCAAGCCACGCGTCAAGGAGACCGCCAAGCCATGCGCCAAGCCAAGCGCCAAGCCAAGCGCCAACCCAAGCGCCAAGCTACGCGCTAAGCCAAGCGCCAACTCAAGCGCCAAGATAGGCGCTAACCCAAGCACCAAGCCACACGCCAAACCAAGCGCCAAGATAAGCGCCAAATGAAGCGCCAAAACATGCGCCAAGCCAAACGTCAAGGCAAGCGACAAGCCAGGCGCTAAGCCAAGCGCCAACTCAAGCGCCAAGATAGGCGCTAACCAAAGCTCCAAGCCACACGCCAAACCAAGGGCAAACCCAATCGCCAAGAGCCAAACCAAACGGCCAGCCAAGCGCCAAGCAAAGCGCCAAGTCAAGCTCTAAACTAACCACAAAGCCAAGCGCCAAGGCAAGCGCCAAGCCAGGCGCTAATCCAAGCGCCAAGCCAAGCGTCAAAATAGGCGCTAACCTAAACACCAAGCCACACGCCAAACCAAGCGCCAAGCCACACGCCAAAGCAAGCGCCCAGCCAAGCGCCAAGCCACGCGCCAAGGGGAGCGCTAAGCCATTCGCCAAGACAAGCGCCAAGCAAAGCGCCAAGTCAAGCTCTAAACTATGCGCAAAGCCAAGCGCCACGGCAAGCGCCAAGCCAGGCGCTAATCCAAGCGCCAAGCTAAGCTCTAGGTCAAGCGCCAAACTAAGCGCCAAGCCAAGCGCCAAACCAAGCGCCAAGCCACGCGCCAAGCCAAGCGCCATGCCTAACACAAAGCCAAGCGCCAAGCCAAGCGTTAAGCCAAGCGCCAAGCCAAGCGCCAAGCCAAGACCCAAGCCATGCGCCAAGCCAAGCGGCAAGCCAAGCACCAAGCCAAGCGCCAAGCCATGCGCCTAGCCAAGCGCCAAGCCAATCCCCAAGCCAAGCGCCTAGCCAAGCACCAAGCCAAGCGCCAAGTCAAGCGCCAAGATAGTCGCTAACCAAAGCACCAAGCCACACGCCTAGCCAAGGGCAAAGCCAATAACCAAGCCAAGCGTCAAACCAAGCGCCAATCCAAGCGCCAAACCCAGCGCCAAGCCAAGCGTTAAAGAAATTACCAAGCCAAGCGCCAAGTCAAGCGCCAAGATAGTCGCTAACCAAAGCACCAAGCCACACGCCTAGCCAAGGGCAAAGCCAATAACCAACCCAAGCGCCAAACAAATCACCAAGCCATGCGCCAAGCCAAGCGGCAAGCCAAGCGCCAAGCCAAGCGCCAAGCCAAGCGCCTAGCCAAGCGCCAAGCCAAGCCCCAAGCCAAGCGCCTAGCCAAGCACCAAGCCAAGCGCCAAGTCAAGCGCCAAGATAGGCGCTAACCAAAGCACCAGGCCACACGCCTAGCCAAGGGCAAAGCCAATCACCAAGCCAAGCGTCAAACCAAGCGCCAATTCAAGCGCCAAACCAAGCGCCAAGCCAAGCGTTAAAGAAATTACCAAGCCAAGCGCCAGGGCAAGCGCCAAACCAAGCGCCAAGTCAAGCGCCAAACCAAGGCCAAGCCAAGCGCCAAACCAAGCGCCAACCCAAGCGCCAAACAAATCACCAAGCCAAGCGCCAGGGCAAGCGCCAAGCCAAGCGCCAAACCAAGCGCCAAACCAAGCGCCAAACCAAGCGTCAAACTAAGCGCCAAGCCAAGCGCCAAAGAAATCACCAAGCCAAGCGCCAGGGCAAGCGCCAAGCCAAGCGCCAAGCCAAGCGCCAAGCCAAGCGCCAAGCCAAGCGCCAAGCCAAGCGCCAAGCCAATCGCCAAACCAAGCGCCAAGATAAGCGCTAAATCAAGCGCCAAGACATGCGCCAAGCCAAACGTCAAGGCAAGCGCCAAGCCAGGCGCTAAGCCAAACGCCAACTCAAGCGCTAAGATAGGCGCTAACCAAAGCTCTAAGCCACACACCAAGCCAAGGGCAAAACTAATCGCCAAGCCACGCTCCAAGGAGATCGCCAAACCAAGCGCCAATCCAAATGCCGAGCCAAGCGCACAGCCAAGCGCCAAGCAACGCGCCAACAAAAGCGCCAAGCTAAGCGCCAAGCCAAGCGCCAAACCAAGTGCCAAGCCACGCTCCAAGAATGCGCCAAGTTAAACGATAAGACACGCGCCAAGAAAGCGCCAAGCCAAGCGTCTAGCCAAGCGCCAAGCTAAGCCCCAAGCTAAGCAGCAAGCCAAACGCCAAGCCACGCGCCAAGAAAAGCGCTAAGCCAAGCGCCAAACCACGCGCCAAGCCACGCTCCAAAAAAAGCGTCAAGCCAAGCGATAAGCCAAGCGCCAAGCCAATCGCCCACCCAAGCGCCAAGGAGAGCGCCAAGCCATGCGCCAAACCAAGCGCTACGCCAAGCGCTACGCCAAGCGCAAAGCCAAGCGCCAAGCCAAGCGCCAAATCGAGCACCAAGCCAAGCGCCAAAGAAATCACCAAGCCAAGCGCCAGGGCAAGCGCTAAGCCAAGCGACAAGCGAAGCACCAAACCAAGCGCCAAGCAAAGCGCCAAGCCAAGCGCCAAATTGAGCACCAAGCCAAGCGCCAAAGAAATCACCAAGCCAAGCGCCAGGTCAAGCGCTAAGCCAAGCGACAAGCGAAGCACCAAACCAAGCGCCAAGCCAAGCGCCAAACCAAGCGCCAAACCAAGCGCCAAGTCAAGCGCCAAGCCAAGCGCCAAAGCAAGCACCATGCCAAGCGCCAAAAAAATTACCAAGCCAAGCCCCAGGGCAAGCGCTAAGCCAAGCGCCAAGCCAAGCGCCAAACCAAGCGCCAAGCCAAGCGCCAAATCAAGCGCCAAGCCAAGCGCCAAACCAAGCGCCAAACCAAGCACCAAGTCAAGCGCCAAGCCAAGCGCCAAAGCAAGCACCATGCCAAGCGCCAAGCCAAGCGCCAAGTCAAGCGCCAGGGCAAGCTCCAAGCCAAGCCCCCAACCAAGCGCCAAGCCAAACGCCAAACCACGCGCCAAGCCAAGCGCCAAAGCAAGCAGCATGCCAAGCGTCAAGCCAAGCGCCAAGTCAAGCGCTAAACCAAGCGCCAAACCAAGCGCCAGGGCAAGCGCTAAGCCAAGCGACAAGCGAAGCACCAAACCAAGCGCCAAGCAAAGCGCCAAGCCAAGCGCCAAATCGAGCACCAAGCCAAGCGCCAAAGAAATCACCAAGCCAAGCGCCAGGTCAAGCGCTAAGCCAAGCGACAAGCGAAGCACCAAACCAAGCGCCAAGCCAAGCGCCAAAAAAATTACCAAGCCAAGCCCCAGGGCAAGCGCTAAGCCAAGCGCCAAGCCAAGCGCCAAACCAAGCGCCAAGCCAAGCGCCAAATCAAGCGCCAAGCCAAGCGCCAAACCAAGCGCCAAACCAAGCGCCAAGTCAAGCGCCAAGCCAAGCGCCAAAGCAAGCACCATGCCAAGCGCCAAGCCAAGCGCCAAGTCAAGCGCCAGGGCAAGCTCCAAGCCAAGCCCCCTACCAAGCGCCAAGCCAAACGCCAAACCACGCGCCAAGCCAAGCGCCAAAGCAAGCAGCTTGCCAAGCGTCAAGCCAAGCGCCAAGTCAAGCGCCAAACCAAGCGCCAAACCAAGCGCCAAGCCAAGCGTCAAAATAGGCGCTAACCAAAACACCAAGCCACACGCCAAACCAAGCGCCAAGCCACACGCCAATCCAAGCGCCCAGCCAAGCGCCAAGCCACGCGCCAAGGGGAGCGCTAAGCCATTCGCCAAGACAAGCGCCAAAAGAAGCGCCAAGCCATGCGCCAGGCCAAGCGCCAAGCCAAGCACCAAGCCAAGCGTCAAACCAAGCGCCAAGCCAAGCGCCAAACCAAGCGCCAACCCAAGCGCCAAAGAAATCACTAAGAAAAGCGCCAGGGCAAACGCCAAGCCAAGCGCCAAACCAAGCGTCAAACTAAGCGCCAAGCCAAGCGCCAAAAAAATCACCAAGTCAAGCGCCAAAGCAAGCGCCAAGCCAAGCGCCAAGCCAAGCGCCAAGCCAAGCGCCAAATCGAGCACCAAGCCAAGCGCCAAAGAAATCACCAAGACAAGCGCAAGGGCAAGCGCTAAGCCAAGCGCCAAGCGAAACGCCAAACCAAGCGCCAAGCCAAGCGCAAAAGAATTCACTAAGCCAAGCGCCAGAGCCAGCGCTAAACCAATCGCCAAGCCAAGCGCCAAACCAAGCGCCAAGCCAAACGCCAAATCAAGCGTCAAACCAAGCGCCAAGTCAAGCGCCAAGCCAAGCGCCAAAGCAAGCACCATGCCAAGCGCCAAGCCAAGGGCTAAGTCAAGCGCCAAACCAAGCGTCAAGCCAAGCGCCCAGCCAAGCGCCAAGCCACGGGCCAAGGAGAGCGTTAAGCCATGCGCTAAGACAAGCACCAAGCCAAGCGCCAAGTCAAGTGCCAAGCCACGCGCCAAGAAAAGCGCCAAGCCAAGCGCCAAGCCACGCGCCAAGTCAAGCGCCAAGCCACTCGCCAAAAAGAGCGCCAAACCATTCGACAAACCACGCGCCAAGCCACGCGCCAAGAAAAGCGCCAAGCTTAGCGCCAAGCCAAGCGCCAAGCCAACCGCCAAGCCACGCGCCAAAAAAAGCGCACCGCCATGCGCCAAGACAAGCGACTAGACACTCGCCACGAAAAGCGCCAAGCCAAGCGCCAAGAAAAGCGTTATAAAAATCACCAAGCCAAGCGCCAGGGCAAGCGCCAAGCCAAGCGCCAAGCCAAGCGCCAAACCAAGGCCAAGCCAAGCGCCAAACCAAGCGCCAATCCAAGCGCCAAAGAAATCACTAAGCCAAGCGCCAAAGCAAGCGCCAAGCCAAGCGCCAAGCCAAGCGCCAGGCCAAGCGCCAAACCAAGCGCCAAGCCAAGCGCCAAATCGAGCACCAAGCCAAGCGCCAAAGAAATCACCAAGCCAAGCGCCAGGGCAAGCGCCAAGCTAAGCGCTAAGCCAAGCGCTATGCCAAGCGCCAAGCCAAGCGCTAAGCCAAGCGCCAAGCCAAGCGCCAAGCCAAGCGCCAAACCAAGCGTCAAACTAAGCACCAAGCCAAGCGCCAAAAAAATTACCAAGCCAAGCGCCAGGGCAAGCGCCAAGCCAAGCGCCAAGCCAAGCGCCAAACCAAGCTCCAAACCAAGGGCCAAATCGAGCACCAAGCCAAGCGCCAAAGAAATCACCACGCCAAGCGCCAGGGCAAGCGCTAAGCCAAGCGCCAAGCGAAGCGCCAGACCAAGCGCCAAGCCAAGCGCCAAACCAAGAGCCAAGCCAAGCGCCAAATCAAGCGCCAAACCAAGCGCCAAGTCAAGCGCCAAGCCAAGCGCCAAAGCAAGCGCCAAGCCAAGCGCCAGGGCAAGCGCCAAGCCAAGCGCCGAACCAAGCGCCAAGCCAAGCGCCAAACCAAGCGTCAAACTAAGCACCAAGCCAAGCGCCAAAAAAATCACCAAGCCAAGCGCCAGGGCAAGCGCCAAGCCAAGCGCCAAACCAAGCGCCAAGCCAAGCGCCAAACCAAGCGCCAAGCCAAGCGCCAAATCGAGCACCAAGCCAAGCGCCAAAGAAATCACCAAGCCAAGCGCCAGGGCAAGCGCTAAGCCAAGCGCCAAGCCAAGCGCCAAGCGAAGCGCCAAACCAAGCGCCAAGCCAAGCGCCAAAGAAATCACCAAGCCAAGCGCCAGGGCAAGCGCTTAGCCAAGCGCCAAGCCAAGCGCCAAGCCAAGCGCCAAATCAAGCGCCAAACCAAGCGCCAGGTCAAGCGCCAAGCCAAGCGCCAAAGCAAGCACCATGCCAAGCGCCAAGCCAAGGGCTGAGTCAAGCGCCAAGCCAAGCGCCATGCCAAGCGCCAAGCCAAGCGCCAAATCAAGCGCAAAACCAAGCGCCAAGTCAAGCGCCAAGCCAAGCGCCAAAGCAAGCGCCAAGCCAAGCGCCAAGCCAAGCCAACAACCAAGCGCCAAGCCAAACGCCAAACCAAGCGCCAAGCCAAGCGCCAAAGCAAGCACCATGCCAAGCGTCAAGCCAAGCGCCAAGTCAAGCGCCAAACCAAGCGCCAAACCAAGCGCCAAGCCAAGCGTCAAAATAATCGCTAACCTAAGCACCAAGCCACACGCCAAACCAAGCGCCAAGCCGCACGCCAAGCCAAGCGCCCAGCCAAGCGCCAAGCCACGCGCCAAGGGGAGCGCTAAGCCATTCGCCAAGCCAAGCGCCAAGAGAAGCGCCAAGCCAAGCGCCAAGCCAAGCGCCAAGCCAAGCGCCAAGCCACGCGCCAAGGAAAGCGCCAAGCTACGCGCTAATGAGAGCGTCAAGCCATGCGTTAAGTCAAGCGCCAAGCCAAGCGCTAAACTGCGCGCCAAAAAAAAACGCCAAGGAGAGCGCCAAGCCATGCGTCAAGCTAAGCGCCAAGCCAAGCGCCCAGCCAAGCGCCAAGCCAAGCGCCAAAACACGCGCCAAGAAAGCGCCAAGCTAAGCGCCAAGCCAAACGCCAAGCCACGCGCCAAGAAAAGCGCCAAGCCAAGCGACAAGCCACGCGCCAAGAAAAGCGCCAAGCCAAGCTCCAAGCCACGCGCCAAGTCAAGCGCCAAGCCACGCGCCAAAAAGAGCGCCAAACCAATCGACAAACCACGCGCCAAGCCACGCGCCAAGAAAAGCGCCAAGCCCAGCGCCAAGCCAAGCGCCAAGCCAAGTGCCAAGCCACGCGCCAAAAAAAGCGCCACGCCATGCGCCAAGCCAAGCGACTAGCCACTCGCCAAGAAAAGCGCCAAGCCAAGCGTTAAAGAAATTACCAAGCCAAGCGTCAGGGCAAGCGCCAAGCCAAGCGCCAAGCCAAGCGCCAAACCAAGGCCAAGCCAAGCGCCAAACCAAGCGCCAATCCAAGCGCCAAAGAAATCACTAAGCCAAGCGCCAAATCAATCGCCAAGCCAAGCGCCAAGCCAAGCGCCAAGCCAAGCGCCAAACCAAGCGCCAAGCCAAGCGCCAAATCGAGCACCAAGCCAAGCGCCAAAGAAATCACCAAGCCAAGCGCCAAGCCAAGCGCCAAGCCACGCGTTAAGGAAAGCGCCAAGCTACGCGCCAATGAGAGCGTCAAGCCATGCGTTAAGTCAAGCGCCAAGCCAAGCGCTAAACTGCGCGCCAAAAAAAAAACGCCAAGGAGAGCGCCAAGCCATGCGTCAAGCTAAGCGCCAAGCCAAGCGCCCAGCCAAGCGCCAAGCCAAGCGCCAAAACACGCGCCAAGAAAGCGCCAAGCTAAGCGCCAAGCCAAACGCCAAGCCACGCGCCAAGAAAAGCGCCAAGCCAAGCGACAAGCCACGCGCCAAGAAAAGCGCCAAGCCAAGCGCCAAGCCACGCGCCAAGTCAAGCGCCAAGCCACGCGCCAAAAAGAGCGCCAAACCAATCGCCAAGCCAAGCGCCAAGCCAAGCACCAAACCAAGTGCCAAGCCAAGCGCCAAATCGAGCACCAAGCCAAGCGCCAAAGAAATCACCAAGCCAAGCGCCAGGGCAAGCGCCAAGCCAAGCGCCAAGCCAAGCGCCAAGCCAAGCGCCAAACCGAGCGTCAAACTAAGCACCACGCCAAGCGCCAAAAAAATCTCCAAGCCAAGCGCCAGGGCAAGCGCCAAACCAAGCGCCAAGCCAAGCGCCAAGCCAAGCACCAAACCAAGTGCCAAGCCAAGCGCCAAATCGAGCACCAAGCCAAGCGCCAAAGAAATCACCAAGCCAAGCGCCAAGCCAAGCGCCAAACCAAGCGCCAAGCCAAACGCCAAATCAAGCGCGAAACCAAGCGCCAAGTCAAGCGCCAAGCCAAGCGGCAAAGCAAGCACCATTCCAAGCGCCAAGCCAAGGGCTAAGTCAAGCGCCAAACCAAGCGCCAAGCCAAGCGCCAAATCGAGCACCAAGCCAAGCGCCAAAGAAATCACCAAGCCAAGCGCCAAGCCAAGCGCCAAGCCAAGCGCCAAGCCAAGCGCCAAGCCAAGCGCCAAACCAAGCGTCAAACTAAGCACCAAGCCAAGCGCCAAGCCAAGCGCCAAACCAAGCGCCAAGCCAAACGCCAAATCAAGCGCGAAACCAAGCGCCAAGTCAAGCGCCAAGCCAAGCGCCAAAGCAAGCACCATTCCAAGCGCCAAGCCAAGGGCTAAGTCAAGCGCCAAACCAAGTGCCAAGCCAAGCGCCAAATCGAGCACCAAGCCAAGCGCCAAAGAAATCACCAAGCCAAGCGCCAAGCCAAGCGCCAAGCCAAGCGCCAAGCCAAGCGCCAAGCCAAGCGCCAAGCCAAGCGCCAAACCAAGCGTCAAACTAAGCACCAAGCCAAGCGCCAAAAAAATCACCAAGCCAAGCGCCAGGGCAAGCGTTAAGCCAAGCGCCAAGCCAAGCGCCAAACCAAGCGCCAAGCCAAACGCCAAATCAAGCGCCACACCAAGCGCCAAGTCAAGCGCCAAGCCAAGCGCCAAAGCAAGCACTATTCCAAGCGCCAAGCCAAGGGCTAAGTCAAGCGCCAAACCAAGCGCCAAGCCAAGCGCCAAGCGAAGCGCCAAGCCAAGCGCCAAGCCAAGCGCCAAACCAAGCGTCAAACTAAGCACAAAGCCAAGCGCCAAAAAAACCACCAAGCCAAGCGCCAGGGCAAGCGCCAAGCCAAGCGCCAAGCCAAGCGCCAAGCCAAGCGCCAAACCAAGCGCCAAGCCAGGCGCCAAATCGAGCACCAAGCCAAGCGTCAAACTAAGCAACAAGCCAAGCGCCAAAAAAATCACCAAACCAAGCGCCAGGGCAAGCGCCAAGCCAAGCGCCAAGCCAAGCGCCAAGCCAAGCGCCAAACCAAGCGCCAAGCCAGGCGCCAAATCGAGCACCAAGCCAAGCGCAAAAGAAATCACCAAGCCAAGCGCCAGGGCAAGCGCTAAGCCAAGCGCCAAGCGAAGCGCCAAACCAAGCGCCAAGCCAAGCTCCAAAGAAATCACCAAGCCAAGCGCCAGGGCAAGCGCTAACCCAAGCGCCAAGCCAAGCGCCAAACCAAGCGTCAAACTAAGCAACAAGCCAAGCGCCAAAAAAATCACCAAACCAAGCGCCAGGGCAAGCGCCAAGCCAAGCGCCAAGCCAAGCGCCAAGCCAAGCGCCAAACCAAGCGCCAAGCCAGGCGCCAAATCGAGCACCAAGCCAAGCGCCAAACCAAGCGCCAAGCCAGGCGCCAAATCGAGCACCAAGCCAAGCGCAAAAGAAATCACCAAGCCAAGCGCCAGGGCAAGCGCTAACCCAAGCACCAAGCCACACGCCAAACCAAGCGCCAAGATAAGCGCCAAATGAAGCGCCAAAACATGCGCCAAGCCAAACGTCAAGGCAAGCGACAAGCCAGGCGCTAAGCCAAGCGCCAACTCAAGCGCCAAGATAGGCGCTAACCAAAGCTCCAAGCCACACGCCAAACCAAGGGCAAAGCCAATCGCCAAGCGCCAAACCAAACGGCCAGCCAAGCGCCAAGCAAAGCGCCAAGTCAAGCTCTAAACTAACCACAAAGCCAAGCGCCAAGGCAAGCGCCAAGCCAGGCGCTAATCCAAGCGCCAAGCCAAGCGTCAAAATAGGCGCTAACCTAAACACCAAACCACACGCCAAACCAAGCGCCAAGCCACACGCCAAAGCAAGCGCCCAGCCAAGCGCCAAGCCACGCGCCAAGGGGAGCGCTAAGCCATTCGCCAAGACAAGCGCCAAGCAAAGCGCCAAGTCAAGCTCTAAACTATGCGCAAAGCCAAGCGCCACGGCAAGCGCCAAGCCAGGCGCTAATCCAAGCGCCAAGCTAAGCTCTAGGTCAAGCGCCAAACTAAGCGCCAAGCCAAGCGCCAAACCAAGCGCCAAGCCACGCGCCAAGCCAAGCGCCATGCCTAACACAAAGCCAAGCGCCAAGCCAAGCGCCAAGCCAAGACCCAAGCCATGCGCCAAGCCAAGCGGCAAGCCAAGCACCAAGCCAAGCGCCAAGCCATGCGCCTAGCCAAGCGCCAAGCCAATCCCCAAGCCAAGCGCCTAGCCAAGCACCAAGCCAAGCGCCAAGTCAAGCGCCAAGATAGTCGCTAACCAAAGCAGCAAGCCACACGCCTAGCCAAGGGCAAAGCCAATAACCAAGCCAAGCGTCAAACCAAGCGCCAATCCAAGCGCCAAACCCAGCGCCAAGCCAAGCGTTAAAGAAATTACCAAGCCAAGCGCCAAGTCAAGCGCCAAGATAGTCGCTAACCAAAGCACCAAGCCACACGCCTAGCCAAGGGCAAAGCCAATAACCAACCCAAGCGCCAAACAAATCACCAAGCCATGCGCCAACCCAAGCGGCAAGCCAAGCGCCAAGCCAAGCGCCAAGCCAAGCGCCTAGCCAAGCGCCAAGCCAAGCCCCAAGCCAAGCGCCTAGCCAAGCACCAAGCCAAGCGCCAAGTCAAGCGCCAAGATAGGCGCTAACCAAAGCACCAGGCCACACGCCTAGCCAAGGGCAAAGCCAATCACCAAGCCAAGCGTCAAACCAAGCGCCAATTCAAGCGCCAAACCAAGCGCCAAGCCAAGCGTTAAAGAAATTACCAAGCCAAGCGACGCCACGAGCGAAGAAAGCGCCAAGCCAAGCGTCCAGCCAAGCGCCAAGCCACGCGTCAAGGAGAGCGCCAAGCCATGCGCCAAGCCAAGCGCCAAGCCAAGCGCCAACCCAAGCGCCAAGCTACGCGCTAAGCCAAGCGCCAACCCAAGCGCCAAGATAGGCGCTAACCCAAGCACCAAGCCACACGCCAAACCAAGCGCCAAGATAAGCGCCAAATGAAGCGTCAAAACATGCGCCAAGCCAAACGTCAAGGCAAGCGACAAGCCAGGCGCTAAGCCAAGCGCCAACTCAAGCGCCAAGATAGGCGCTAACCAAAACTCCAAGCCACACGCCAAACCAAGGGCAAAGCCAATCGCCAAGAGCCAAACCAAACGGCCAGCCAAGCGCCAAGCAAAGCGCCAAGTCAAGCTCTAAACTAACCACAAAGCCAAGCGCCAAGGCAAGCGCCAAGCCAGGCGCTTATCCAAGCGCCAAGCCAAGCGTCAAAATAGGCGCTAACCTAAACACCAAGCCACACGCCAAACCAAGCGCCAAGCCACACGCCAAGGCAAGCGCCCAGCCAAGCGCCAAGCCACGCGCCAAGGGGAGCGCTAAGCCATTCGCCAAGACAAGCGCCAAGCAAAGCGCCAAGTCAAGCTCTAAACTATGCGCAAAGCCAAGCGCCACGGCAAGCGCCAAGCCAGGCGCTAATCCAAGCGCCAAGCTAAGCTCTAGGTCAAGCGCCAAACTAAGCGCCAAGCCAAGCGCCAAACCAAGCGCCAAGCCACGCGCCAAGCCAAGCGCCATGCCTAACACAAAGCCAAGCGCCAAGCCAAGCGTTAAGCCAAGCGCCAAGCCAAGCGCCAAGCCAAGCCCCAAGCCATGCGCCAAGCCAAGCGGCAAGCCAAGCACCAAGCCAAGCGCCAAGCCATGCGCCTAGCCAAGCGCCAAGCCAATCCCCAAGCCAAGCGCCTAGCCAAGCACCAAGCCAAGCGCCAAGTCAAGCGCCAAGATAGTCGCTAACCAAAGCACCAAGCCACACGCCTAGCCAAGGGCAAAGCCAATAACCAAGCCAAGCGTCAAACCAAGCGCCAATCCGAGCGCCAAACCCAGCGCCAAGCCAAGCGTTAAAGAAATTACCAAGCCAAGCGCCAAGTCAAGCGCCAAGATAGTCGCTAACCAAAGCACCAAGCCACACGCCTAGCCAAGGGTAAAGCCAATAACCAACCCAAGCGCCAAACAAATCACCAAGCCATGCGCCAAGCCAAGCGGCAAGCCAAGCGCCAAGCCAAGCGCCAAGCCAAGCGCCTAGCCAAGCGCCAAGCCAAGCCCCAAGCCAAGCGCCTAGCCAAGCACCAAGCCAAGCGCCAAGTCAAGCGCCAAGATAGGCGGTAACCAAAGCACCAGGCCACACACCTAGCCAAGGGCAAAGCCAATCACCAAGCCAAGCGTCAAACCAAGCGCCAATTCAAGCGCCAAACCAAGCGCCAAGCCAAGCGTTAAAGAAATTACCAAGCCAAGCGCCAGGGCAAGCGCCAAACCAAGCGCCAAGTCAAGCGCCAAACCAAGGCCAAGCCAAGCGCCAAACCAAGCGCCAACCCAAGCGCCAAACAAATCACCAAACTAAGCGCCAGGGCAAGCGCCAAGCCAAGCGCCAAACCAAGCGCCAAACCAAGCGCCAAACCAAGCGTCAAACTAAGCGCCAAGCCAAGCGCCAAAGAAATCACCAAGCCAAGCGCCAGGGCAAGCGCCAAGCCAAGCGCCAAGCCAAGCGCCAAGCCAAGCGCCAAGCCAAGCGCCAAGCCAATCGCCAAACCAAGCGCCAAGATAAGCGCTAAATCAAGCGCCAAGACATGCGCCAAGCCAAACGTCAAGGCAAGCGCCAAGCCAGGCGCTAAGCCAAACGCCAACTCAAGCGCTAAGATAGGCGCTAACCAAAGCTCCAAGCCACACACCAAGCCAAGGGCAAAACTAATCGCCAAGCCACGCTCCAAGGAGATCGCCAAACCAAGCGCCAATCCAAATGCCGAGCCAAGCGCTCAGCCAAGCGCCAAGTAACGCGCCAACAAAAGCGCCAAGCCAAGCGCCAAGCCAAGCGCCAAACCAAGTGCCAAGCCACGCTCCAAGAATGCGCCAAGTTAAACGACAAGCCACGCGCCAAGAAAGCGCCAAGCCAAGCGTCTAGCCAAGCGCCAAGCTAAGCCCCAATGTTTAATCTTGTCTTTAACAGATTAACCAGATATAAATTTATAATTATTCATTTAAATTTTACGAAACATTCTAAAAATTAAAAGCCACCAAAAACGCAAGATTGCATTATGCAAGCGCGGCGACCTACTCACAGTCAAGTTTAAACACCTCGCAGTCGCCGCTCAGCATTTTTACACGGCTTCGCGTACACAATTACGCAAGGCCGTGACAAGGTTTAAATGCCTACAATCGCAGCTCAGCATAAAAGACGCTCGAGTTCATGGAGTCCATATCATATCACGGAAGCAAAACCGCTGAGTATTGTTTTGCAATACTAGTAAATTAACCTACTGAATATAATACATTGCACCTGTTATTAGAAATGAACTTTGTATATTACTATGATCTAAGCAAATTTGTTTGTATATATAGAACAATTATTTTTGTAATAAACCAGTCTGCATTTACTTGTTAGATTCACTTACTGCGTCGCTGTGGGTCCAAGCCTATAAATAATTAAGGGATGTGAGGCTGCATCTCACACAGTGACGAATTATCATCCCGTTAAGTGGCATGACTAAGCTGTCTTAAAGCGGAAACTGCTGTCTCAGTTCTGCGCTTAACATAAGGGATGGAACCAGCAAAATAACGTAACGGACGCCTGATTTCCACAGCCTCCAGGCGAATCTGTTCATGGTCCTTCGAGCCGGATCTGTCTACAACTAAGAAGAGGTACATCCCGAGAAGAAAACAACATCTACCAACCCACCCGGTTCCCCGAAAATGGCAAACAATATGGAGGAATTCAATCAGCTAGCTGTCGCCCAAGAAGGACTCGGCCAGAAGATCACGCAGGTATTTTCCAACAGCAAAAAGGACCCTGCCAGCCGAAAAACAGAAGCTTACATCGCCAGCCGAAACAAGACGCTGGACGAAACTTGGAACGCCGTGACCAAAAATCACGCCAAAATGGTGCAGCTAAGTATTCCTACACATAATTATTTTACCACAGGGTATTACGAACAAATTAAAGCCATCTACTGCGAAGCAAAAAGTTATTTGCAGAGCTGTTTAAAGGCAACTGAAAATCCCGACCCCTCTGAAACTAGGAGGCGAGAGGAAACAGTTGTAAATCCCGAGCAAAAGGTTCGTATCCGAAAACTGCAGATTCGGATGCAGAATTTTAAGCAATCTTTGGACGACGCCGAACTGGAACAAGCACTCGGAAGGCCCGCCATCACAAAGAGGGAATTAAAGGAAGAATGGGACCGGGTGATCGAGATGGACGAAGAAGTCATGTCTAACGAGATGTATTCAAACCAGACGCACTTCAGTCCTGAATTTACTACGTTGAAAGACAGGTACCGAAATTTAATTAATTTGTTACAAGCACCAACAAGGAACGAGCAAGCATCAGCCATCTCGCTTCCTCAAGTTAAAATCCCCATATACGAGGGAAATTATGAGGAATGGGCCACTTTTAAGGACCTATTCACCAAATTAGTAGATGACAACCAAAACATGGATGATGTCATCAAAATGCAGTATTTAAAAACGCATGTCAAGGGAGAGCCCAGCCGACTAATCCAGCATCTCGCAGTGACTCAAGCCAACTACAACACCGCTTGGAATTTGCTGCAACAAAGGTATCAAAATAATCGCCTTATTCTAACCAAATTGCTAGACACCATCTTCGATCAGCCGGTCCTCTCCAAGGAATCAGCCCAAGGGTTGAAAAGATTGCATGACTCCACTAAGGAATGTGTGGAAGCAATCAAAAATTTGGGCATTTCCACCGACAGCTGGGGTCCGTGGATTAACCGAGTTATTACTCGAAAATGGGATCCTGAAACTAACAAATTATATGAGCAGTCGCTTCAGTGCCCAAATGAAGTTCAGGATCACCAAACTCTAATGGCCTTCTTACAAATGCGGTTCCAATTCTTGGAATCCATTGATGGAGCTCGAAAACCAACTCAGGACAAGCCACAGAAAAATTACGCTGCCGGATATCTCAACTGCAAGATGTGCAATGGGGATCATTACATCGATAACTGTGGTCAATTCCAGAGGCTCTCCACCCACGAAAAGCAAGAAGTGGTAAGAACCTACCGATTGTGCTTTCGATGTTTGCGACACGATTCTAATATACAATGTCGTTCGTATTATAACTGCAAAATCTGCCGCTTTCCACACCATACTCTGCTTCACAAGGCACAGCCGCCATCAAAGCCGATACCTGCTCCGAAGATGAAGACGTTTTCTCACGCAGCAGCCATGCAGACCTCCAACGCTCCAGAGAAGAAGCCAAAACCCACAATCATTGCCGCCAACCTAGGCGCAAAGAAGAGCCAAGTGCTACTGGCCACAGCAACGGTTCAAGTTAAGGCAGCATCCGGGATGACTCATCTCTTGAGGGTCTTGATAGATCCAGGGTCTCAAGGTTCCTTCATCACCGAAGCCGCAGCCGAATTATTAGCGCTACCCAGGACCAAGGTTCGAGCAGAGATCTCCGGAATTGGGAACAGCGAAACAAAAGTCGCAAAATGGAAAATCACAGGTTTGATTACGCCAAGATTTCCAAGTAAATTTTCCTTACCTGTTACTTTACTGGTACTTCCCAAACTTACAAAAACCATGCCTTCATCACCCATTCCGAACATAAAAATGGATGCCTGGAAACATGTCTTCATCGCCGATCCAACCTTCAACCGACCTGGCCCCATAGATATACTTCTAGGCGCTGAAGAATATTCCCAAATAATTCTCGAGGGAATCAAGAAATCCAAAGATGGCATCCTAGGACAGAATACCGAATTGGGATGGATCTTATCAGGAACCATTGGAAGACGACCTCCCACCAGCCTTAAGGTCAACACCATGGTTGCCAAAATTGAAGAGGATGAGCAGTTGCAGAAATTCTGGAACATTGAAGAGGCTTCTCCTCAAAGGAAACTTTCCCCAGATGATCAGGTATGTGAAAATAAATTCACAGACACAGTCCAGCGAGACGTAGATGGAAGATACGTAGTAAGGATTCCATTCAAACAAACTCCAGTACACATGGGAAGGTCCAAACCCTCAGCATTGGCACGATTCATACATCTGGAGAAGAAATTAGGACAAGATCAAGATCTAGCAGTCCAATACAAGAAATTCATGCAAGAATACTTGGATTTAGGACATATGGAAAAGGTGGCAAAGGAAGATGAGAATAACGGCAAGTATTACATTCCCCACCATGGCGTCATCCGAGAAGCAAGTTCATCAACCAGGCTTCGTGTCGTTTTCGATGCCTCTAGCAAGGCCTCTCACGGAAAATCCTTAAATGAGATGATGTACGCTGGACCTAAACTTCAGCAAGAACTGGTCGACATTCTACTTCGATGGAGAACACACAGGATTGTTTTTTCTGCAGACATTGAAAAAATGTACCGACAAATCAGAATGAACAACCAAGACCAGGAGTACCAAAGAGTCCTATGGAGATTCGACAAATCACAGCCAATCAGGGAATATAAGCTGTGCACCGTCACTTATGGAACCGCATCAGCTCCCTATCTTGCCATTCGAACCTTGCATCAACTCGCAGAGGACGAAAAGGTCTCATTTCTATTAGCTTCAGAAGCAGTGAAGAAAGATTTCTACGTGGACGACGTGCTTTCTGGGGCCGACACTGTGGAAGAAGCGATCCAACAACAAGGCCAGCTCATTTCCTTACTAAAGCGTGGAGGCTTTACTCTACATAAATGGTGCAGTAATGAGTCAGCCATCATTCAAGAACTCCCAGAAGAGTTAAAGGAACAAACATACCTCGAAATAAGTGAAGACGGCGTAAAAAAGTCCTTGGGCATTCACTGGTCTCCATATGAAGATGTTTTCTGTTTTAAGGTAGACGTTAAGCAACAGGAATCCACCAAACGCACCATACTATCCGAAGTTGCCAAAATTTTCGACCCATTGGGATGGTTAGCACCCGTCATCATCACTGCCAAGCTACTCATCCAAGAACTATGGCTCGAAAATATCAAATGGGATGACCCAGTGTCTGAAAATATCCAAGGCAAATGGGAGACGCCCAGGTCTCAACTCAAGGCAGTGGAAGAAATTACTTTACCAAGGTGGTTGTTTATCAAAAGGGAATCTCTAGTAGAGCTGCATGGATTCTGTGACGCTTCCGAAAGAGCTTTCGGGGCCGCGATTTATACCAGAGTCACCACATCATCCGGCCAAGTCAAGGTATCCTTATTAATAGCCAAATCCAAGGTGGCACCAGCCCGAGCCAAGACGACATTACCAAGACTGGAACTCTGCGCAGCAGTACTCCTTTCCAATCTACTTCAAAGGGTAATTGCAGCATTAGACCTTCCTAAGGTGTCTATCTTCGCCTGGACCGACTCCATGGTTACATTAGGATGGATAAAAGGAGACCCGGTACGATGGAAGACGTTCGTCGCGAATCGAGTAGCCGAAATCAACAATCTAATTCCGGCTCAACATTGGAACCACGTCAAATCCGAAGAGAATCCTGCAGACGTCATCTCCCGAGGCATTAGTCCAGAAAAACTAAAGAATCATCTCCTATGGTGGGACGGACCGAGCTGGCTAGTTAACAAGAGTTCATGGCCGTGTCAACCAGACACCGCAACCACCGAGGAAGAAGCAAGAAGTTACACTGTGCATCAAACTACCATTCATCAAGACGAGAACGAAGTCGTTCATCGTTTTTCTTCTCTAACAAGAATGGTACGAGTCATGTCACATTGCCGAAGATTCATCAACAAGTGTAAGCGACTTCCCACCCAATCAGGATGCCTATCAGTGAAGGAAATGGACGACACCATCCTCCTACTCGTTAAGGTCATCCAAGGAAGTGATCCTATTTTGAGGGCAACAGGATCTCAACTCCGGCAGAACAAATATGTGAGTTCCAGTAACAAGCTTGCCAACCTCAATCCCTTCATCGATCAGCATGGAATAATCCGTGTTGGAGGAAGATTAGAAAATTCCACCTTGTCCTTCAATGAAAAACACCCAATCATACTCCCGTACTCCAGTCATATTTCCAAACTAATAATCCAAGAGGCGCATCTACGCACGCTGCACGGTGGCACCCAACTTACTCTCTCATATATCCGAAGAAAATATTGGATCATCAACGCGAAGAAAGCAGTCAGCTCCAGCATCCAGAAGTGTTTCCGATGTCTACGATACAAAGCAGAGGCAGCACAGCAACTGATGGGAAATCTTCCATCAACCAGAGTGAATTCAACTCCTCCATTCTTCCATTCCGGAGTGGACTACGCCGGCCCAATACAGATCCGAACATCCAAGGGAAGAGGGCATTCTTCGCACAAAGGGTACATTGCTGTTTTTGTCTGTCTATCAACCAAGGCAATCCACCTAGAGGCCGTCAGCGACATGACAACCAACAGCTTCCTAGCAGTCTTCAGGAGGTTTACTGCCCGAAGAGGACGCTGTGCACACCTATACAGCGACAACGGAACAAACTTCGTTGGCGCAAGAAAAGTGTTGGACAAGGAGACCCGCCAAACAATTGAAGGCCCAGTTGTCCAAGAAACCTTAGCAACCGGTGGTACCCAATGGCACTTCATCCCTCCAATAGCCCCTCACTTCGGAGGGATATGGGAAGCAGGGGTAAAATCAATGAAGCATCATCTGAAGAGAACTATTGGCCACGCTACTCTCACCTTTGAAGAGTTAACAACTCTTCTCTGCCAAATTGAGGCCTGCCTAAACTCACGTCCTCTATGTCCACAAGGCAACGATATTGAGGACACAACTGCTCTGACGCCAGGCCATTTCCTAATAGGGAGGGAAATCATATCGCCACCAGACCCAATCAACACTCCAATATCTTCAAATCTATCGAATCGTTGGAGGATAATCCAAAAGATCAAGCAAGATTTTTGGAAATCATGGAGCTCGGACTACCTTCATGGACTACAGCAACGAAACAAATGGAAGAAACCATTGGAGAACACTAAAGTTGGAGATTTAGTGTTAATCAAAGAAGATAGTATCAATCCTAGTAAGTGGCCTTTAGCAAGAGTCACTGCAACTCATCCAGCAGCCGATGGATCAGTACGAGTAGTGACGCTCCAGAAATCAGGAGGACATCAGCTAAAACGATCCATAGGCAGCATCATTCCATTACCAGCAACTACCGAGGAATCGCAGGAACCAGAGGCAGAAGATAAAATTTCAACTAACATTATCCAGACACGATCATCCCCAGCACCAAGGAAATCTGTCGCGTCCAAATGGAAATTGCTGTTACTCATCTTTACCCTTCTTACCACCAATACATTAAGTAAAGCAGAATTTAATATCCAAAAACCAGACAGCGGGTACTATGTAGAACACATTGGACACGGGAAGATGGAGAGAGGAACATTCCGGATCGAAATCCAGTTCGAGAGGGGGAAGATCGAAGAAGACTTCGAAACAGTCACAGACATGGTAGACAAATTCGACAATCTCTGCGACTCTGCAAAAGAACTGTCCGAAGACACATTATGCAAGACACTGGTGCATCATCTTCTGGAACAGAAAAAGCATATGGAATGGATTAGAGATGGTATGGAAGAAATAATAACAAGACGAGAAAAAAGAGGAGTCCTTGGCACAGTATTAACATCAATTTTTGGAGTCAACGATAAAGTCTATCAAGATATAGACAGGCTAGACAAGAATCAACAGGAACTAATAAAAATGGACAGTCAACAATCCAAATTCTTGCTATCAGCAGTTTCCAGGTTTAATGAAACCGAAGAACGAATCGACAAGAAGCTGGAACATTTCCAAGAAAAATTAAACCAAGGAATCCGGGCCATTAACAACATGGACAAATGGTATAAAGCAACCGACTCCAACCGACTAAATATTCACATCATCAGTGTGTACCAAGTCGCCACAAATGTAATTAGTGAACTGTGCAACTACCATATTCACATCTTAAACGTTCACTTCCAGCAAGGTAATCTGTACGAGCTAATAACACCTGCTCAAATTAAACAGATCCTCGCTAATGCAACCAGTAAACTTTCACCAAATTTGGAGATATTACCAACGCCAATTCTAAAGGTTGACATTGGGCATGACGACATCTACATCAACGTCCAAGGGTATTTCATCATAGTGGAAAAAACGGAATACTCCTTAATTAAAGTGACACCAATTCCTCTCCAAATCAGCAATGGATCCTACTGGATGATCGATGTGCCGAAAGGAATCTTCGCTGTGGATTACAACCTACAAATGTACTTCCACGAAACAGATGAAGAATTCAAAGAAGAGCTACAAATTTCTCCCACTACCTATGTTTGCAGTCCAACGGTAGTTAAAGGAATTGAAAACAACCCAAACTGCATCATTGACGATATATATCACCGAGTAGAAACCAGTCAATGTCTCCTACGAAGACATCGCATCCAGTCCATTATTTGGAAACAATTGTACATGGAAAACACCTGGCTATTTGTAGTCAGTAAGCCAACCCGCATAGCAATCACTTGTAGTGGAAACAGGGAAGAAGTCACCGTCAACACTACAGGTGTCATTCAAATTTCATCGGATTGCATCATCCAAACTGCGAGGAATACATTAACCCCAAGGCACAACAGAAAATACAAGATCCTGGCTGGATACTCCAAGGCTATCAGTATCAATATTACCAACCCAATCACAACAAACTCATTTTCAGAAATCGCAGAGGAACCTGTACTAACTCAGTCAGACCACTTCGAAGACCTACAAGCATCGCAGTTAGATTTCCAGGAGCATATAAAAAACTTCACCTGGAAAGCCATCCGACATCATTCTCACCTGTCTATTGGGGTCACAGGCAGCCTTTTGGGAACCGCTGCCCTACTAGGAGCTATCTACTACATTCGGCAACGAATAACACGAAGGAAGCCACCACCCGCACAACCCCAGGCAGAAGAATATCCTCTCAAAACGCTCAATCTCGAAGAAACAATATAATTTATCGGTTTGCTTTTTTGTGGCTTAAAATTGGCAATATGTTTAATCTTGTCTTTAACAGATTAACCAGATATAAATTTATAATTATTCATTTAAATTTTACGAAACATTCTAAAAATTAAAAGCCACCAAAAACGCAATATTGCATTATGCAAGCGCGGCGACCTACTCACAGTCAAGTTTAAACACCTCGCAGTCGCCGCTCAGCATTTTTACACGGCTTCGCGTACACAATTACGCAAGGCCGTGACAAGGTTTAAATGCCTACAATCGCAGCTCAGCATAAAAGACGCTCGAGTTCATGGAGTCCATATCATATCACGGAAGCAAAACCGCTGAGTATTGTTTTGCAATACTAGTAAATTAACCTACTGAATATAATACATTGCACCTGTTATTAGAAATGAACTTTGTATATTACTATGATCTAAGCAAATTTGTTTGTATATATAGAACAATTATTTTTGTAATAAACCAGTCTGCATTTACTTGTTAGATTCACTTACTGCGTCGCTGTGGGTCCAAGCCTATAAATAATTAAGGGATGTGAGGCTGCATCTCACACAGTGCGAATTATCATCCCGTTAAGTGGCATGACTAAGCTGTCTTAAAGCGGAAACTGCTGTCTCAGTTCTGCGCTTAACATAAGGGATGGAACCAGCAAAATAACGTAACGGACGCCTGATTTCCACAGCCTCCAGGCGAATCTGTTCACCCAAGCTAAGCAGCAAGCCAAACGCCAAGCCACGCGCCAAGAAAAGCGCTAAGCCAAGCGCCAAACCACGCGCCAAGCCACGCTCCAAAAAAAGCGTCAAGCCAAGCGATAAGCCAAGCGCCAAGCCAATCGCCCACCCAAGCGCCAAGGAGAGCGCCAAGCCATGCGCCAAACCAAGCGCTACGCCAAGCGTTACGCCAAGCGCAAAGCCAAGCGCCAAGCCAAGCGCCAAATCGAGCACCAAGCCAAGCGCCAAAGAAATCACCAAGCCAAGCGCCAGGGCAAGCGCTAAGCAAAGCGACAAGCGAAGCACCAAACCAAGCGCCAAGCAAAGCGCCAAGCCAAGCGCCAAATTGAGCACCAAGCCAAGCGCCAAAGAAATCACCAAGCCAAGCGCCAGGTCAAGCGCTAAGCCAAGCGACAAGCGAAGCACCAAACCAAGCGCTAAGCCAAGCGCCAAACCAAGCGCCAAACCAAGCGCCAAGTCAAGCGCCAAGCCAAGCGCCAAAGCAAGCACCATGCCAAGCGCCAAAAAAATTACCAAGCCAAGCCCCAGGGCAAGCGCTAAGCCAAGCGCCAAGCCAAGCGCCAAACCAAGCGCCAAGCCAAGCGCCAAATCAAGCGCCAAGCCAAGCGCCAAACCAAGCGCCAAACCAAGCGCCAAGTCAAGCGCCAAGCCAAGCGCCAAAGCAAGCACCATGCCAAGCGCCAAGCCAAGCGCCAAGTCAAGCGCCAGGGCAAGCTCCAAGCCAAGCCCCCAACCAAGCGCCAATCCAAACGCCAAACCACGCGCCAAGCCAAGCGCCAAAGCAAGCAGCATGCCAAGCGTCAAGCCAAGCGCCAAGTCAAGCGCTAAACCAAGCGCCAAACCAAGCGCCAGGGCAAGCGCTAAGCCAAGCGACAAGCGAAGCACCAAACCAAGCGCCAAGCAAAGCGCCAAGCCAAGCGCCAAATCGAGCACCAAGCCAAGCGCCAAAGAAATCACCAAGCCAAGCGCCAGGTCAAGCGCTAAGCCAAGCGACAAGCGAAGCACCAAACCAAGCGCCAAGCCAAGCGCCAAAAAAATTACCAAGCCAAGCCCCAGGGCAAGCGCTAAGCCAAGCGCCAAGCCAAGCGCCAAACCAAGCGCCAAGCCAAGCGCCAAATCAAGCGCCAAGCCAAGCGCCAAACCAAGCGCCAAACCAAGCGCCAAGTCAAGCGCCAAGCCAAGCGCCAAAGCAAGCACCATGCCAAGCGCCATGCCAAGCGCCAAGTCAAGCGCCAGGGCAAGCTCCAAGCCAAGCCCCCTACCAAGCGCCAAGCCAAACGCCAAACCACGCGCCAAGCCAAGCGCCAAAGCAAGCAGCATGCCAAGCGTCAAGCCAAGCGCCAAGTCAAGCGCCAAACCAAGCGCCAAACCAAGCGCCAAACCAAGCGTCAAAATAGGCGCTAACCTAAACACCAAGCCACACGCCAAACCAAGCGCCAAGCCACGCGCCAATCCAAGCGCCCAGCCAAGCGCCAAGCCACGCGCCAAGGGGAGCGCTAAGCCATTCGCCAAGACAAGCGCCAAAAGAAGCGCCAAGCCATGCGCCAAGCCAAGCCCCAAGCCAAGCGCCAAATCGAGCACCAAGCCAAGCGCCAAAGAAATCACCAAGACAAGCGCAAGGGCAAGCGCTAAGCCAAGCGCCAAGCGAAACGCCAAACCAAGCGCCAAGCCAAGCGCCAAAGAAATCACTAAGCCAAGCGCCAGAGCAAGCGCTAAACCAATCGCCAAGCCAAGCACCAAACCAAGCGCCAAGCCAAACGCCAAATCAAGCGTCAAACCAAGCGCCAAGTCAAACGCCAAGCCAAGCGCCAAAGCAAGCACCATGCCAAGCGCCAAGCCAAGGGCTAAGTCAAGCGCCAAACCAAGCGTCAAGCCAAGCGCCCAGCCAAGCGCCAAGCCACGGGCCAAGGAGAGCGTTAAGCCATGCGCTAAGACAAGCACCAAGCCAAGCGCCAAGTCAAGTGCCAAGCCACGCGCCAAGAAAAGCGCCAAGCCAAGCGCCAAGCCACGCGCCAAGTCAAGCGCCAAGCCACTCGCCAAAAAGAGCGCCAAACCATTCGACAAACCACGCGCCAAACCACGCGCCAAGAAAAGCGCCAAGCTTAGCGCCAAGCCAAGCGCCAAGCCAACCGCCAAGCCACGCGCCAAAAAAAGCGCACCGCCATGCGCCAAGACAAGCGACTAGACACTCGCCAAGAAAAGCGCCAAGCCAAGCGCCAAGAAAAGCGTTATAAAAATCACCAAGCCAAGCGCCAGGGCAAGCGCCAAGCCAAGCGCCAAGCCAAGCGCCAAACCAAGGCCAAGCCAAGCGCCAAACCAAGCGCCAATCCAAGCGCCAAAGAAATCACTAAGCCAAGCGCCAAAGCAAGCGCCAAGCCAAGCGCCAAGCCAAGCGCCAGGCCAAGCGCCAAACCAAGCGCCAAGCCAAGCGCCAAATCGAGCACCAAGCCAAGCGCCAAAGAAATCACCAAGCCAAGCGCCAGGGCAAGCGCCAAGCTAAGCGCTAAGCCAAGCGCTATGCCAAGCGCCAAGCCAAGCGCTAAGCCAAGCGCCAAGCCAAGCGCCAAGCCAAGCGCCAAACCAAGCGTCAAACTAAGCACCAAGCCAAGCGCCAAAAAAATTACCAAGCCAAGCGCCAGGGCAAGCGCCAAGCCAAGCGCCAAGCCAAGCGCCAAACCAAGCTCCAAACCAAGGGCCAAATCGAGCACCAAGCCAAGCGCCAAAAAAATCACCACGCCAAGCGCCAGGGCAAGCGCTAAGCCAAGCGCCAAGCGAAGCGCCAAACCAAGCGCCAAGCCAAGCGCCAAACCAAGAGCCAAGCCAAGCGCCAAATCAAGCGCCAAACCAAGCGCCAAGTCAAGCGCCAAGCCAAGCGCCAAAGCAAGCGCCAAGCCAAGCGCCAGGGCAAGCGCCAAGCCAAGCGCCTAGCCAAGCGCCAAGCCAAGCGCCAAACCAAGCGTCAAGCCAAGCGCCAAATCGAGCACCAAGCCAAGCGCCAAAGAAATCACCAAGCCAAGCGCCAAGCCAAGCGCCAAGCCAAGCGCCAAGCCAAGCGCCAAGCCAAGCGCCAAGCCAAGCGCCGAACCAAGCGCCAAGCCAAGCGCCAAACCAAGCGTCAAACTAAGCACCAAGCCAAGCGCCAAAAAAATCACCAAGCCAAGCGCCAGGGCAAGCGCAAAGCCAAGCGCCAAACCAAGCGCCAAGCCAAGCGCCAAACCAAGCGCCAAGCCAAGCGCCAAATCGAGCACCAAGCCAAGCGCTAAATAAATCACCAAGCCAAGCGCCAGGGCAAGCGCTAAGCCAAGCGCCAAGCCAAGCGCCAAGCGAAGCGCCAAACCAAGCGCCAAGCCAAGCGCCAAAGAAATCACCAAGCCAAGCGCCAGGGCAAGCGCTTAGCCAAGCGCCAAGCCAAGCGCTAAGCCAAGCGCCAAATCAAGCGCCAAACCAAGCGCCAGGTCAAGCGCCAAGCCAAGCGCCAAAGCAAGCACCATGCCAAGCGCCAAGCCAAGGGCTGAGTCAAGCGCCAAACCAAGCGCCAAGCCAAGCGCCAAGCCAAGCGCCAAGCCAAGCGCCAAATCAAGCGCAAAACCAAGCGCCAAGTCAAGCGCCAAGCCAAGCGCCAAAGCAAGCGCCAAGCCAAGCGCCAAGCCAAGCCAACAACCAAGCGCCAAGCCAAACGCCAAACCAAGCGCCAAGCCAAGCGCCAAAGCAAGCACCATGCCAAGCGTCAAGCCAAGCGCCAAGTCAAGCGCCAAACCAAGCGCCAAACCAAGCGCCAAGCCAAGCGTCAAAATAATCGCTAACCTAATCACCAAGCCTCACGCCAAACCAAGCGCCAAGCCGCACGCCAAGCCAAGCGCCCAGCCAAGCGCCAAGCCACGCGCCAAGGGGAGCGCTAAGCCATTCGCCAAGCCAAGCGCCAAGAGAAGCGCCAAGCCAAGCGCCAAGCCAAGCGCCAAGCCAAGCGCCAAGCCACGCGCCAAGGAAAGCGCCAAGCTACGCGCCAATGAGAGCGTCAAGCCATGCGTTAAGTCAAGCGCCAAGCCAAGCGCTAAACTGCGCGCCAAAAAAAAAACGCCAAGGAGAGCGCCAAGCCATGCGTCAAGCTAAGCGCCAAGCCAAGCGCCAAAACACGCGCCAAGAAAGCGCCAAGCTAAGCGCCAAGCCAAACGCCAAGCCACGCGCCAAGAAAAGCGCCAAGCCAAGCGACAAGCCATGCGCCAAGAAAAGCGCCAAGCCAAGCGCCAAGCCACGCGCCAAGTCAAGCGCCAAGCCACGCGCCAAAAAGAGCGCCAAACCAATCGACAAACCACGCGCCAAGCCACGCGCCAAGAAAAGCGCCAAGCCCAGCGCCAAGCCAAGCGCCAAGCCAAGCGCCAAGCCACGCGCCAAAAAAAGCGCCACGCCATGCGCCAAGCCAAGCGACTAGCCACTCGCCAAGAAAAGCGCCAAGCCAAGCGTTAAAGAAATTACCAAGCCAAGCGCCAGGGCAAGCGCCAAGCCAAGCGCCAGGCCAAGCGCCAAACCAAGGCCAAGCCAAGCGCCAAACCAAGCGCCAATCCAAGCGCCAAAGAAATCACTAAGCCAAGCGCCAAATCAATCGCCAAGCCAAGCGCCAAGCCAAGCGCCAAGCCAAGCGCCAAACCAAGCGCCAAGCCAAGCGCCAAATCGAGCACCAAGCCAAGCGCCAAAGAAATCACCAAGCCAAGCGCCAAGCCAAGCGCCAGGGCAAGCGCCAAGCCAAGCGCCAAGCCAAGCGCCAAGCCAAGCGCCAAAGCAAGCACCATTCCAAGCGCCAAAGAAATCACTAAGCCAAGCGCCAAATCAATCGCCAAGCCAAGCGCCAAACCAAGCGCCAGGGCAAGCGCCAAGCCAAGCGCCAAGCCAAGCGCCAAGCCAAGCGCCAAACCAAGCGTCAAACTAAGCACCACGCCAAGCGCCAAAAAAATCACCAAGCCAAGCGCCAGGGCAAGCGCCAAACCAAGCGCCAAGCCAAGCGCCAAGCCAAGCACCAAACCAAGTGCCAAGCCAAGCGCCAAATCGAGCACCAAGCCAAGCGCCAAAGAAACCACCAAGCCAAGCGCCAAGCCAAGCGCCAAACCAAGCGCCAAGCCAAACGCCAAATCAAGCGCGAAACCAAGCGCCAAGTCAAGCGCCAAGCCAAGCGCCAAAGCAAGCACCATTCCAAGCGCCAAGACAAGGGCTAAGTCAAGCGCCAAACCAAGCGCCAAGCCAAGCGCCAAGCCAAGCGCCAAGCCAAGCGCCAAGCCAAGCGCCAAGCCAAGCGCCAAACCAAGCGTCAAACTAAGCACCAAGCCTAGCGCCAAAAAAATCACCAAGCCAAGCGATAGGGCAAGCGTTAAGCCAAGCGCCAAGCCAAGCGCCAAGCCAAGCGCCAAGCCAAGCGCTAATCCAAGCGCCAAGCGAAGCGCCAAACCAAGCGCCAAACCAAGCGCCAAAGAAATCACCAAGCCAAGCGCCAGGGCAAGCGTTAAGCCAAGCGCCAAGCCAAGCGCCAAACCAAGCGCCAAGCCAAACGCCAAATCAAGCGCCACACCAAGCGCCAAGTCAAGCGCCAAGCCAAGCGCCAAAGCAAGCACTATTCCAAGCGCCAAGCCAAGGGCTAAGTCAAGCGCCAAACCAAGCGCCAAGCCAAGCGCCAATCCAAGCGCCAAGCCAAGCGCCAAGCCAAGCGCCAAACCAAGCGTCAAACTAAGCACCAAGCCAAGCGCCAAAAAAATCACCAAGCCAAGCGCCAGGGCAAGCGCCAAGCCAAGCGCCAAGCCAAGCGCCAAGCCAAGCGCCAAACCAAGCGCCAAGCCAGGCGCCAAATCGAGCACCAAGCCAAGCGCAAAAGAAATCACCAAGCCAAGCGCCAGGGCAAGCGCTAAGCCAAGCGCCAAGCGAAGCGCCAAACCAAGCGCCAAGCCAAGCTCCAAAGAAATCACCAAGCCAAGCGCCAGGGCAAGCGCTAAGCCACGCGCCAAGCCAAGCGCCAAACCAAGCGCCAGGCCAAGCGCCAGGGCAAGCGCCAAGCCAAGCGCCAAGCCAAGCCCCCAACCAAGCGCCAAGCCAAACGCCAAACCAAGCGCCAAGCCACGCGCCAAGGAGAGCGCCAAGCTACTCGCCAAGGAGAGCGTCAAGCCATGCGTTAAGGCAAGCCCCAAGCCAAGCACTAAACTGCGCGCCAAAAAAAAAAAACGCCAAGGAAAGCGCCAAGCCATGCGTCAAGCTAAGCGCCAAGCCAAGCGCCCAGCCAAGCGCCAAGCCACGCGCTAAGCCACGCTCCAAGAAAAGCGCCAAGCCACGCTCCAAGCCAAGCGCCCAGCCAAGCGCCAAGCCACGCGCCAAGCCAAGCCCCAAACCAAGCGCCAAGCCAAACGCCAAACCACGCGCCAAGCCAAACACCAAAGCAAGCACTATACCAAGCGTCAAGCCAAGCGCCAAGCCAAGCGCCAAGTCAAGCGCCAGGGCAAGCGCCAAGCCAAGCCCCCAACCAAGCGCCAAGCCAAACGCCAAACCACTCGCCAAGCCAAACACCAAAGCAAGCACCATGCCAAGCGTCAAGCCAAGCGCCAAGTCAAGCGCCAAACCACGCGCCAAGCCAAACACCAAAGCAAGCACCATGCCAAGCGTCAAGCCAAGCGCCAAGTCAAGCGCCAAACCAAGCGCCAAACCAAGCGCCAAGCCAAGCGTCAAAATAGGCGCTAACCTAAGCACCAAGCCACACGCCAAACCAAGCGTCAAGCCACACGCCAAGCCAAGCGCCCAGCCAAGCGCCAAGCCACGCGCCAAGGGGAGCGCTAAGCCATTCGCCAAGCCAAGCGCCAAAAGAAGCGCCAAGCCATGCGCCAAGCCAAGCGCCAAGCCAAGCGCCAAGCCAAGCGCCAAGCCACGCGCCAAGGAGAGCGTCAAGCCATACGTTAAGGCAAGCGCCAAGCCAAGCGCTAAGCTGCGCACCTAAAAAAAACGCCAAGAAAAGCGCCAAGCCACGCGCCAAGCCAAGCGCCAAGCCAAGCGCCCGGACAGGCGCCAAGCCACGCGCCAAGGTAAGCGCCAAGCCATGCGCCAAGCCAAGCGCCAAGCTAAACGCCCAGCCAAGCGCCAAAACACGCACCAAGTCACGCGCCAGGAAAAGCACTAAGCCAAGCGACAAGCCACGCGATAAGAAAGCGCCAAGCCAAGCGACAAGACACGCGCCAAGAAAGCGGCAAGCCAAGCGTCTAGCCAAGCGCCAAGCCAAGAACCAAGCCAAGCGACAAGCCACGAGCGAAGAAAGCGCCAAGCCAAGCGTCCAGCCAAGCGCCAAGCCACGCGTCAAGGAGAGCGCCAAGCTATGCGCCAAGCCAAGCGCCAAGCCAAGCGCCAACCCAAGCGCCAAGCTACGCGCTAAGCCAAGCGCCAACTCAAGCGCCAAGATAGGCGCTAACCAAAGCTCTAAGCCACACGCCAAACCAAGGGCAAAGCCAATCGCCAAGAGCCAAACCAAACGGCCAGCCAAGCGCCAAGCAATGCGCCAAGTCAAGCTCTAAACTAACCACAAAGCCAAGCGCCAAGGCAAGCGCCAAGCCAGGCGCTAATCCAAGCGCCAAGCCAAGCGTCAAAATAGGCGCTAACCTAAACACCAAGCCACACGCCAAACCAAGCGCCAAGCCACACGCCAAGGCAAGCGCCCAGCCAAGCGCCAAGCCACGCGCCAAGGGGAGCGCTAAGCCATTCGCCAAGACAAGCGCCAAGCAAAGCGCCAAGTCAAGCTCTAAACTATGCGCAAAGCCAAGCGCCACGGCAAGCGCCAAGCCAGGCGCTAATCCAAGCGCCAAGCTAAGCTCTAGGTCAAGCGCCAAACTAAGCGCCAAGCCAAGCGCCAAACCAAGCGCCAAGCCACGCGCCAAGCCAAGCGCCATGCCTAACACAAAGCCAAGCGCCAAGCCAAGCGTTAAGCCAAGCGCCAAGCCAAGCGCCAAGCCAAGCCCTAAGCCATGCGCCAAGCCAAGCGCCAAGCCAAGCGCCAAGCCAAGCGCCAAGCCAAGCGCCTAGCCAAGCGCCAAGCCAAGCCCCAAGCCAAGCGCCTAGCTAAGCCCCAAGCCAAGCGCCAAGTCAAGCGCCAAGATAGGCGCTAACCAAAGCACCAGGCCACACGCCTAGCCAAGGGCAAAGCCAATCACCAAGCCAAACGTCAAACCAAGCGCCAATTCAAGCGCCAAACCAAGCGCCAAGCCAAGCGTTAAAGAAATTACCAAGCCAAGCGCCAGGGCAAATGCCAAACCAAGCGCCAAGTCAAGCGCCAAACCAAGGCCAAGCCAAGCGCCAAACCAAGCGCCAACCCAAGCGCCAAACAAATCACCAAGCCAAGCGCCAGGGCAAGCGCTAAGCCAAGCGTCAAACCAAGCGCCAAACCAAGCGCCAAACCAAGCGTCAAACTAAGCGCCAAGCCAAGCGCCAAAGAAATCACCAAGCCAAGCGCCAGGGCAAGCGCCAAGCCAAGCGCCAAGCCAAGCGCCAAGCCAAGCGCCAAGCCAAGCGCCAAGCCAATCGCCAAACCAAGCGCCAAGATAAGCGCTAAATCAAGCGCCAAGACATGCGCCAAGCCAAACGTCAAGGCAAGCGCCAAGCCAGGCGCTAAGCCAAACGCCAACTCAAGCGCTAAGATAGGCGCTAACCAAAGCTCCAAGCCACACGCCAAGCCAAGGGCAAAACTAATCGCCGAGCCACGCTCCAAGGAGATCGCCAAACCAAGCGCCAATCCAAATGCCGAGCCAAGCGCTCAGCCAAGCGCCAAGTAACGCGCTAACAAAAGCGCCAAGCCAAGCGCCAAGCCAAGCGCCAAACCAAGTGCCAAGCCACGCTTCAAGAATGCGCCAAGTTAAACGACAAGCCACGCGCCAAGAAAGCCCAAGCCAAGCGTCTAGCCAAGCGCCAAGCTAAGCCCCAAGCTAAGCAGCAAGCCAAACGCCAAGCCACGCGCCAAGAAAAGCGCTAAGCCAAGCGCCAAACCACGCGATAAGCCACGCTCCAAAAAAAGGGTCAAGCCAAGCGATAAGCCAAGCGCCAAGCCAATCGCCAAATCGAGCACCAAGCCAAGTGCCAAAGAAATCACCAAGCCAAGCGCCAGGGCAAGCGCTAAGCCAAGCGACAAGCGAAGCACCAAACCGAGCGCCAAGCAAAGCGCCAAGCCAAGCGCCAAATTGAGCACCAAGCCAAGCGCCAAAAAAATCACCAAGCCAAGCGCCAGGTCAAGCGCTAAGCCAAGCGACAAGCGAAGCACCAAACCAAGCGCCAAGCCAAGCGCCAAACCAAGCGCCAAACCAAGCGCCAAGTCAAGCGCCAAGCCAAGCGCCAAAGCAAGCACCATGCCAAGCGCCAAAAAAATTACCAAGCCAAGCCCCAGGGCAAGCGCTAAGCCAAGCGCCAAGCCAAGCGCCAAACCAAGCGCCAAGCCAAGCGCCAAATCAAGCGCCAAGCCAAGCGCCAAACCAAGCGCCAAACCAACCGCCAAGTCAAGCGCCAAGCCAAGCGCCAAAGCAAGCACCATGCCAAGCGCCAAGCCAAGCGCCAAGTCAAGCGCCAGGGCAAGCTCCAAGCCAAGCTCCCAACCAAGCGCCAAGCCAAACGCCAAACCACGCGCCAAGCCAAGCGCCAAAGCAAGCAGCATGCCAAGCGTCAAGCCAAGCGCCAAGTCAAGCGCTAAACCAAGCGCCAAACCAAGCGCCAGGGCAAGCGCTAAGCCAAGCGACAAGCGAAGAACCAAACCAAGCGCCAAGCAAAGCGCCAAGCCAAGCGCCAAATCGAGCACCAAGCCAAGCGCCAAAGAAATCACCAAGCCAAGCGCCAGGTCAAGCGCTAAGCCAAGCGACAAGCGAAGCACCAAACCAAGCGCCAAGCCAAGCGCCAAAAAAATTACCAAGCCAAGCCCCAGGGCAAGCGCTAAGCCAAGCGCCAAGCCAAGCGCCAAACCAAGCGCCAAGCCAAGCGCCAAATCAAGCGCCAAGCCAAGCGCCAAACCAAGCGCCAAACCAAGCGCCAAGTCAAGCGCCAAGCCAAGCGCCAAAGCAAGCACCATGCCAAGCGCCAAGCCAAGCGCCAAGTCAAGCGCCAGGGCAAGCTCCAAGCCAAGCCCCCAACCAAGCGCCAAGCCAAACGCCAAACCACGCGCCAAGCCAAGCGCCAAAGCAAGCAGCATGCCAAGCGTCAAGCCAAGCGCCAAGTCAAGCGCCAAACCAAGCGCCAAACCAAGCGCCAAGCCAAGCGTCAAAATAGGCGCTAACCTAAACACCAAGCCACACGCCAAACCAAGCGCCAAGCCACGCGCCAAGGGGAGCGCTAAGCCATTCGCCAAGACAAGCGCCAAAAGAAGCGCCAAGCCATGCGCCAAACCAAGCGCCAAGCCAAGCGCCAAGCCAAGCGCCAAGCCAAGCGCCAAGCCAAGCGCCAAGCCGCGCGCCAAGGAAAGCGCCAAGCTACGCGCCAAGGAGATCGTCAAGCCATGCGTTAAGGCAAGCGCCAAGCCAAGCGTCAAGCTAAGCGCCAAGCCAAGCGCCCAGCCAAGCGCCAAGCCACGCGCCAAGCCACGCTCCAAGAAAAGCGCCAAGCCACGCACCAAGCCAAGCGCCAAGCCAAGTGCCCAGCCAAGCGCCAAGCCACGCGCCAAGGAAGGCGCCAAGCCATGCGCCAAGCCAAGCGCCAAGCTAAACGCCCAGCCAAGCGCCAAGCCACTCACCAAGTCACGCGCCAGGAAAAGCGCTAAGCCAAACGACAAGCCACGCGCCAAGAAAGCGCCAAGCCAAGCGACAAGACACGCGCCAAGAAAGCGCCAAGCCAAGCGACAAGACACGCGCCAAGAAAGCGCCAAGCCAAGCGTCCATCCAAGCGCCAAGCCAAGAACCAAGCCAAGCGACAAGCTAAACGCCCAGCCAAGCGCCAAGCCACTCACCAAGTCACGCGCCAGGAAAAGCGCTA